>CM053787.1:1007402302-1007904802 GCA_028749045.1 Cupressus sempervirens | reverse complement strand
TAGATATATCCTTGATTGAACCATAGATCAACACATTAGACCAACATCATATTCTAACATCATTTTCTTAAGAATCATATGTCTATGAAAATTTATTTGCAAATGTGTATCATTCATTCTACTATAACTACTTCTCTAATTACAACATTTTCAAGAATAGTAGCCACATTAATAATTCATAACATATGTATCATAACACCTTATACATACATTAAATCAAGTTCTTACCATTGAGTCTAAATATATAATGAGATGGGATATTACATACTACCCCTTTTTCTATTGACTTTCTCCTAGAAGTCACCAATGTTTTGTGAAATCACTCCAATATTTAGATTATTATTCACATCAACGATCTTGTCATTTAAATTGATTGGCAATTTCTAAAAAATTCATCAAGCATAGGTACTTACTTCCACTAATTATAGGATTCAACTCATAACATCTCTTAGAATAACATAATGAGTATCACTAATATTCACTGTGTTATCTACATTCTAATCATTTTTGTACTTCTTTATTTTAAATTAAATGATGCATAATTCACTTCAAAACAAAAATCACATAACCTGAACTTGATTTCCATTTTCACAGTCACCTTATGTAAAATGTATTCATCACAATAAAATATCTATTTAATTCAGTTGGCCAAAATTTCAATTACAAAAACTATCTAATTATCATGATGAGGTAAGATGAACAATATAAGGTATTTATCCCTAAGGTAACTCACATTAGCTAATCAAGGTTTTAACATAAATTAGATATTCTATCATAGTGTGGATTAGGTCTAATGCTACCAGTCTCATAATCTATCATGTCATATGTAAAGAGATCCAATCATTTCTATTTGTAATCAATGCCAATTGTATGTACAAAATCTATAGTTTATCGTAAGTTGAGTCTAACTTTGCACATTAATTAAATAAGCAAGATTCTACTATACAAAGTATCACATACACATTTGCACCTAATATTCAGATGGTTACAAAAGATAAGTCAATCTTATTTAAGAAATACCAATCTTAGCAAGTCACATAAGGATCCTCCCTAATCATGTTATTACATAAGCCATATAATGTTCTCTAATGACAAAAATAATATTTACTTCTAATCAAATTATATTACAGACAAATTAATGATCCTTCTAGTCCTTACTTGGTCGGGACCTTACACATACTTATGTCCTCCCATGGCTTTGATGGAACATGCAATGGCTGATATAGTCTAGTATTGTGGCTAAATCCCTTGGCAACTTGACAAACCTGGAAATTCTATACAAACTTCTTGACATCCTGTAAAATCTGAGGCCAAAAATAATGTTATCTAAGAATGGCAATGGTCTTATCTCGACCAAAATGTCCTGCCATCCCTCCACTATGTTTCTACTTAACCAAATTTTCCCTCATGGAACTCCTTGGAATGCATAATTGACTACCCTTGAATAACATACCATCCTAAATCAGATAGTCTGACCACTTAGTTCTGTCTACAGCAACAGGCTCTTTACAAGCTTTCCATGCTTCAAAAAAATCAGAATCTTCAGGGTACAGATTCTTGAGTTCATCAAACCCAACTACTTCAACCTGCATTACTGTAAGCAACAATTGTCTCCTACTTAGTGCATCTGCAACCCTATTAGATTTTCCACTTTTATGCTTCAACACAAATGTATAGCTCTGCAAGAACTCTACCCACTTCATATGCCTTTGATTCAATTTACCTTGGCTATTTAGGTACTGTAATGCCTGGTGATCAGTATACAAAACAAATTACTTTGGCAATAAATAATGCCTCCATTTCTTTAAGGCCTAAAATATTGCATAGAACTCTTCATCATAAATAGAATACTTCTTTTTTGCATCATTCAATTTTTCACTAAAATATGCAATAGGCTTACCTCCTTGGCTTAATACAACCCCAATAGTGTTGCCACTAACATCACAATCCACTTGGAACACATTTCTAAAATCTGGAAGTGCCAATATAGGTTGTTTTGTCACCTTCTTCTTCAGCAATTCAAAACTTCTCGCAGCTGCCGCAGTCCATTTGAATTCTTTTCTATCCCCTCTTATTGTGTCAGTCAAGGGTGCACATATGCCACTGAAATTCTTAATAAACTTCATGTAAAAACTAAATAGACCATGAAATGATCTTACCTCAGCAGCAGACCTTGGAGTAGGTCATTCCAAGATGGCTTTTACCTTCTCTAGATCCATTTTGAGACCTTCAGGTGATATAACAAACCCCAAATAGGCTAACTCCCTTTTTGCAAAGATACACTTCTTCAGATTAATTAATAGTTTCTCTTCCCCTAGTCTTTCAAGGATACTATGAATATGCAATAAATGTTCTTCCAAAGTCTTGCTAAAAATTAAAATATCATCCAAATAGACAATAACAAATTTTCCCAAGAACTTCTTAAGTACCTCATTCATAAGCCGCATGAAGGTGCTTGGGTGTTCGTCAATCCAAAGGGCATGACTAACCACTCATAAAGACCCTCCTTGGTCTTGAAGGCTGTTTTCCACTCATCTCCTTCTCGAACCCGTATCTGGTGATAACCACTCTTGAGATCTATCTTTGTGAAGTACTGAGATCCACTCAAGCAGTCCATAAGATCATCCATTCTTGGCAAAGGAAACTGGTACTTGATAGTTATCCTATTTATAGCTTGAGAGTCTGTACACATCCTCCACTCTCCATCCTTCTTTGGTGCAAGTACTACAGTTACTGCACATGGACTTAGGATCTCCCGAATCAAGCCCTTCCTCAATAGCTCCTGAACCTATCTGTTTAGCTCCTCAGTTTCAGTAGGAGTCATCCTATGAGCAACCTTGTTAGGAAAACTAGCTCCTAGGATTAAATCTATCTGATGACTGATTTTCCTTACTGGTGGCAATCCTTCTGGACCATTATCAGAGATAATATCTCCAAAATCCCCTAGTAAATTTGAAACTTCAAGTGGTATTTCACTACTACCTTCTTTATCTTTCCTAGGAATCAAAGCATAGCACATACGTTGATGTTTCATGCCATCTAAAAACTTTCTTCCATCAACAAGACAAATCCTAGCACTGCTACATACCTTTTCACCTTCCTTTTTCATGGGCTTTAATTTGTGTCGAACTCCATCCTTTGTTAGAGAGTATGTGTTTGCATGTCCATCATGTACTTCATGTCTATCAAACTGCCATGGTCTACCCACAATAGATGGCAAACATCCATCGGAATAATATCACAAAGAACTTCATCATGGTAACTCCCAATTTTGAATTTTACTAAACATTTTTCACTTACCAGGACTTTATGATCATCTTTCACCCAAGCAATCCAATAGGGCTGGGGATGTCTCTCCCTCTTGAGCTTCAGCTTAGAGACCATCTCCTTTGATACCAAGTTTTCAATGCTACCACCATCAATGATCACGTCACAACATTTATCCTCACACTTGCATTTGGTACGGAACAAACTCCTCCTTTGTCTTGGTTCAATCTCACCACTTAGTAGGACCCTTTCATTTACCAAGGTCTCTCCTCTTTTTGCATCCGCTAAATGTGATGATTGTGCATCCTCATCCACATGAGCAACCCTAGCTTGTCCCTCAACTCTTCTATCTACCCTTCCTTGTTGTTGAGGGAATTCAAAGGCACGATAACCTTATTCATTAGAATGGAAATAGGTACCACAGAAGCCTCCTCTTCCTTGTCCATGTCCTCTACCTCTTCCTCTCTAATTTCCAAAGTCTTGATCACGGGAGTGGTTGAAACCCTCATTCCTCTAGTTCCTGCTAGTACCCACATCTTCATTTTTCTTTTGGGTTTCATTTCGGCCTCTAGATGACCTATCGCTTCCCCTTCCTCCTTGAACACACCCTCTTTGTCTCCCTTCAAACCTTTTATTCAGCTTCTCTTCGACTCGTAGGAAAAATTGGTATACCTCTTCAATGCTAGTCATTCTTATCAGGCTTAATTTCTCCTAGATGCTAGGTCGCAACCCACTGATATAACGAGAAACCTTCTCCTTATTTGCTTCTACATGCCTTGCTCTAATCAAGAGTGAATAAAACTCTTCTGTATATTCTTGGACTAATCTTCTTGCTTGCTTTAACCCATGCATCTTCTTAAACAAATCAAGCTCGTAGTCCACAAGAATGAACTGCTTCTTCAATTTGTCCACCATGTGATCCCACCTTGTGATCTTCTCCTTTCCTCTTCTGTTTCTTTCCAATTGGACCTCTTGCCACCAGATTTTGGCATGGCCTTTCAGTTTGGCCTTTGCAAACTTAACCCTATCTGGGTCCCTGATATCCTCATACTCAAGTATTCTACTAGTTCATTGATCCAATCGAGCAACTCATCTAGTTTCAGATTTCCTAAAAATACAGCCACTTCAATTGTAGGTCTTTTCTCAAACTTATTAATGGCCCTAAAAAGCCTTTCCTCTACCCGATTCAGAACTTCCCCATCAAATTCCCCTTCTGGTCCAATTTCTTCTTCTTCATTATCATCCTCACTGTCATCACTTATGGCAACATTTGTTCCTCTACGGAGCTCCTCTTGTAATGCTTGTACCTGCCTTTGGAGGGCTCTAACCTCCTCAAGATTAATAGCTCTGGCCCTTTCGCAATGCTCTCTTCATGGATGCATCTTCTAACTCGAACCCACAACCACACAGTCTTGGTGCAAACTGCCTCACAGTCGGCGCTCTGTCTACACACTCAGGAAAACCTGCTCTGATACCACTTGATGGGGACACAACCCAAGCACAGAATGGACACAACAAGAAAAAAAAAAATTGTATTAACTGTGAAAATAAACTAGTACATTCAGTACAGAGAAAATTGACTTCAAAACATGCCCTAAGGGCTTACAATAGCATAAATCTGGAGATTAATTTTTCTTTTTGTACCTCCTCTCAAACTCCACTCCGAACTGCCTTTTACAATGCCAAAAATCTCCTTAAATAGACCCTAGAGGGTTAAGTACTAGGAATACATTCTATAAAGTACTAGTTGGCATCCACTGACCAAATAGAAGGCTCCAGAAGCTGCGTTAGAAGTCGACGCAAATCTAGAAGAATCCAAAAAAGGTAATCGAACTTTCGAGAGGCATAACTTTTGAACTGTAGCTCCGATTGACGAACTGTTTACATTTTTGGAAAGATCTCAAAGCACTCTATGGCTCTATGGCCCATTTTTTGTCCCTTTTTGAGGTCATTTAATGCACCTAACCTGACTTTGAAGCATTCTTAGGAGGTCTCCAAAACTCGAAAAACTCCAATAACTTTCAAACCATGGGGCCTTTTGACCTGATTCTTTTTCTGGAATGCTCTAAATTACAATTACATTCATCTGACCAATTTACACCTCCTAGTTCACCAAAATGATGGCTCAATTTTATACTCCTATTTTTTCATCATTTACACATATCCCAAGGTGTTCAAATACTCTATCCTAGAACACTGATAGTGGAACTGTGATAGTTGGAATCTTTATTTGACCCAAATGGATATCCGGAAATTAAAACACATGAAATAGAAACTAAGTCTAAGTACATTTTTTGGGTGACATAGGATTGCCCTTATACCTCTGAATGCTCCTTCATCAATATATGTATGTATGTATGTATATACATATACATACATATATATGTAGATGTATATATACATACATATATATACATATACATATGTATGTATGTATGTATGTACATATACATATACACATATATATGTGTATGTATATGTATATAAATATGTACGTATATATATACATATACATATATATGTAGATGTATATATACATACATATATATACATATACATATGTATGTATGTATATGTATGTACATATACACACATATATGTGTGTGTATGTATATATATATGTATGTATATATACATATACATATATATGTATGTATATATGTATATGTGTGTGTGTGTGTGTGTGTGTGTGTTTGTGTTGGTTCTACATACTATGATATGATGTGTTGATTTACTTTAGGCATGCTTTATATTTCTATGATTTTATGTATGAATGATGATGTCTATGTACTTCTATGACATAAAATTAAAATTGATTAAATGCACGTGACACTAGAATGATGATATTTATATATGTATGTATGTATACATATATATACATACATATATATACATATACATATATATGTATATATATGTATATATGTATGTATGTATGTATATATGTATATACATATATATGTGTGTGTGTGTGTGTGAGTGATGGTTCTACATACTATAATATGATGTGTTGATTTACTTTAAGCATGCTTTATGTTTCTATGATTTTATGTATGAATGATGATGTCAATGTACTTCTATGACATAAAATTAAAATTGATTAAATGCACATGATCCTAAAATGATGATATTATTACAATTATAATGATGTTCAAGTTGATATTTTATGTACCTGATGGATAATCAATGTATGATGTAAAATTTGAAAATGTGATGGATAATGAAATGGTCTTAAAATGCATATGTATATTAAATGATGAAGATGTTTATGGATTCCTATATTGCTTATAAATGAACATGTATATGCACACATTGATATGGATGATGCAAATATGATTAATGTGTTACTGAAAATGAGATAATAAAACTAAAAATTACTTAATGCACATAAATATTGATGATAGCCAATAGTGATAATCATGATGAATATTGGATGAATTAATAATGATCAATAAGGCTATTAATAAGTGCAACCAAATGAAACATGATTATCATAGTGAACAACTAATGAAATTTCTATGAACATATGAAATATGACACCACTAAATGAAATGCATAATTTTTTTGATATGCTTCAATCTTATTAATAACTATGTGGTAGGAAATGTGAATCAAGGATATAAAAGACTAACTTCATCACATACCTACATATACATAACAAAGAGAGAGAAGTAAAGGAGATAAGTCATTTTCAATCCCAATTCTAAAGAACTAGATCTAGAAAGATTAGTGCTAACCAAGTAACACAGGAGCACCAATACAAACTAGGTCTAGGGAAGAATAAAGGAAAAGATAACAAATTGTTGGAAACTATAGATGAGATGATATACTTGAGCTAGATATATGTAAACCTGTTGAGAGGAAAAAGAAGGTGAAGGACACACCTTTAAAACCTAGTGTATGCTTTTTGTACTAATCAAAATGGATAAAAATTATCAAATCTAAGACAAGTGCACGAAAAACAAAACCTAGAACATTGTTCGATGATCTTTCAGGGCCAAACTAGATGATAAGGGGTGACCTAGTCATCTTTGAAGCATTAGGGGTGACCATCCTATGAATTACCACCTCAAAGTTATCCAGACATGGGAGTTGAATAGAGGACCGCAAATAGGGCCCAACCAAGGACATATTGAATCCTCGATTGGCCCATTAGGGGTCACTATGTCCCTAATTGGTCAAGGTGCACTACATCCGCAACAATTAGGGCTCAAAACCTTTAGGATCCCAAAATAGGTCCTTGAGCCTAGAAATTAGGCATAGAGTTTGAAATATAGCCATTTCAGTGTGAAGAGAAGATTCCAAGTGATTAAATGAAGGTAAGGGAGACCCTAGGAGGATAGATCCTACTCAAGCTTTACACCATGAAAGTAAGAGATTTTTAAAAAGGATCTATTAGGTTTTACCCCAATTCCACCTAGGAAAAAGGACAAGAAAGGGAGGAAAGGAGAGGTTCAAGGAGATTGATGATCTTGCATTAAATAGGTGTTAAACCTTCACTAAATTGGAGTTCTTCCAATTTAAGACAATACAATAACAAAGTGTTTGACACTTGAAGATGTGTTAGAAGACCAGACTCGAAAGAATGAACCAAAAACCTATAAAAGGAACATCAAATGGACATGATCTAATAATGATTCAATATGATACTAACATGCAAAAATGAAAATGAACTAAGTACATACACTACACCGCTTTGAAATCATTTTAAATCATGTTTACATGATTTTTATCATCATTGAGCTCTTTATTATTGCAAGAAAATATAAGTATCATGGTATAATTAAACCATGATGACCCCAATACCTCTTGCATAGATTTTAATGTAGCAAGCTTGATAGGAATCTAGGTATAATTGAACTGAGATAACCCGAGTTTTGCTTACATGATCAACAAACATGAAATATTTTCCCCTCCATTTAGGAATATATATTTAGAGTTGAGGTATGTGTGACAAGTCATAATCAAAGCATTTATATGATAACTTGTTTGTACAATTTTATGCTTATTAGATGTATAAAGGAATATATGCAAAATCATCCCTATTAACTATTCATTCAACTTTATTAGAAAATAACTCACAAAAAATAATTGTAATACCCCAAAATTGGCACATTTCCATACTAACCAAATTTGGTTTATTCAACTATTCCTAAGTCCTATTTTACTAGGCAATTCTAATTTTAATAATCACTACTTGACCTAGTTGTCAAATGCAGAAAACCATAATTTGCAATAATCACACTATTTATTTAATTCTTAAGTATTGACTCAAATTAGCTACATAAACATATTGATTTAATTTAATATAATTATAAGTGTTCTGCTTTAATTAAATTAAAATCACCTCTTTAGCTAATGTACAAAGGAATTAAATACATTTAATTTAATAAGATACCTCCTCTTTTTAATTGTTCAATTAATTAAAGTTATTCAATTATGAGGTCATATTCTATTTCATTAAATTAAATATTCTTGAAAAGGGATTAACTCAAATTATCACTAAAAAAGGAACCAATTAACTCCTTTTATCACTCAAAAAAGACTCAGTTAACTCCTTTTATCACTCAAAAAGGACTCAATTAACTCCTTTTATCACTCAAAGGCAACCAGTTAACTCCCTTTTCATGAGGAAGTTACCTTTATGACTGGCTCTCCTCTTCAATCTTGATCGTCCATTTCGGTTAATCTTAACTATCGATCACCTCTTGGATTCTATAAAAGAAGCTGTGCATTCCTCATTATAGAGGATGAATTTTGGAATTTGCATCAAATTTATGCCAAAATTCTTACTCACTTTTCTCACATTTGCATAGCTTTATTTCTTTTATTGTAATATCATTTAGATTTTAAATATGCATCCATTTAGCATACTATGCTTCTTCATTTCTTAGATTAATAATTGCATTTCTCATCTAGATTAATTGCACTTTCGTTTAGTTGCATAAATCCTTCGTTCTAGAGGTCCGGTTGCCTATTTCTCATTCTGAGAGCAAAGACATAATCCTTCTAGCTAGAAGACAAAAAGTCACTCTGTTAGACTTTTTGAATAAACAATATAGTGTTTATTTCGGGATGATCTCACAGGTAATGACCATGTTGAAGTGTATGTGAGGATTAGAGGCCCCCCAATTTTGCATATACAATAATAAAAAGAAAATAGCATGCACCATCTTGGATATTCTAGTTGATGACATAAGGAAGTGATTAGCTCATGACAAAAGACATCCCATAATAGAATGAGAAACATGATAGCAATGCAAACAATATATGAATACACATTGTATAACAATCAATAGAATTTACTTGACATAGATATAAATTTCTTGCCAAAATTTTGGTTTTGGTTTTGATTTTGTTTGTTGATTTTATTTTTTACAAGTTGAGTTTTTGATATAGGGAATAGTTCTCGATTGATATGTCACAAGTTAGGATTCATCATTTTGATTTTATTGTAAAGTATAGTTTGATTTTTTTTATCATATGAAAGTTGTTTAACATGATCCAATTTTATCCTCTTGAGTAATATTTTTTTAGAGATCCACTTCCAAAACTAGGTCAAGGACATGCCCTAGTTAGGTAACAACTTATTATGAATGTAGAAAGACAAATGATTGAATATGGATTAAGAACAAGTGGAAGACCAAGCTATGATGGGATTTTATTAAAAGTATATACAATATGGAATGGATAGCTTAGGCTTTTATTATGAGTATCTATAGTTTGTAGGGTATATGGTAGGAGACTTATTATGGGTATATACAAATGATATGTGATACTAGATAAGTTCTTATAGATAAAGGAGTTATCTTTTCACAAATAGTGTCTGTTGCCAAGGTTTCACCACTTTCTTTTATTGTGCTTTTTCATTTTCTATTTTTTAAAAATATTTTTGATATTTTTGTATTTTTATATCCCTTGCACTAGACTTTTAAACATAAAACTTCTTAAGATACATTTTTATAATGGGTTCATCCAAGAAATCACTATATGATGTTGACAATTGATAAGCATTAGACATATACACTAATAATAATAAAAGGACCTAACTAATTTGGTTCAATTTTTCCTTTCTTTCCATAGTCCTATTAATTATTAAGACTTTCACTAAGGACTAGATCATCCACTTGGAATTATCTAGACTTAAATGTGTTTTTGTACTAATGGGACAATCTTTTTTTATAAGCCTTTAAATGATCATAGGCTCTTCGTCCTCTCTCATATAACAATTCTAGTTATTGTAGTCTTAATACTCTATATTCTTCATTTGGAATAAGATCACATTATGACACTCAAATAGAGGATAATTCAATCTTGATAGGAAATATAGATTCCCCCCAAAAAGGAATATGGAGTAGCTCTAGTGGACATTCAAATGAAATTTCTATAAGCCTATAGTGTTGGATTGAGTTGGATAAGCATGTCACCATCATCGTTGACACCATTCTTAAGAATCTTAATAACAATTTTATTAGATGCCTTGGCTTGACTATTTCACCTAGGGTAACATGTTAACAAAGGGTAAGCATTTGTATAATATCCCTACAAACTACAAGTAATCAGTTGATCAAATTGTTGATTTTGAAATCTGGTTACTTATTCCTCTTAATCAATTCAGTCAAGTTAACAAAAGGTAAGCATTTTTATAATATCCCTACAAATTGCATGTAATCAATGTTTGAATTTTTTCAAGGAAATATGAGGAAAGGAACATTAGAACAAAACACTATTTTGTTATCAAGAAAAGAAGCCTAGTAATGATTAGCATATTTTCAAAGACAAAAACAAATATAATATCAAATGATTTTTTTTGAAAGACTCCCAAATTGCTTGTTATATCAACAATAAATTAAATTTTTTATCTTCTCAAATTTGATCACAAGGATTAGTAGAGAAGAGTTTCATAGATTTGTGATCTCCTATCACATATGTGCTTTGAACTCCAATTGCTACTGTACTCTATCAATTTCCAATATTTTTTTAATGTAATTTATTATGGTATTTTTGTTGTTATTTGTAGCCAGACAAAAGAAAGACAGTCATGATATAGACCCATTATATCTACGTAATGTAAAAGAGATGAATCGACTGTCAAATCAATATATGTGAGTCATATCTAGCAAATTCCTTGTGTGTACAACATTAATTGGGGTGAAGGTGTTGAAAACATATTGATACAAGTATGATAAATGTGTTTCAGTCATTGTTTTGTCATTGATGTCAAACCTACTACTTACTAGTAAGACAATTGCTTATACGATTTAAGTACTATCATTTCTTTGATTGATGAAGAAGATTTGATCAAATGAGGTAATAATAACACCCAGAGGAAAGGTTGAGTCATGATATGAAAAAAGTACAAGGATCAATGAAGAAAATGATATTATGGTGCATTAATAATCTACTTAAGGTTGCAAAGATTGGTTACACTAATTAAGTTTAGAAGAACAAGTTAAATGAAGTTTGTCTACCAAGCTTGATCGAGTGGACAAGTAGGTGCCAAGCACAGTTAGTGCAAGCCAAGCAGAAAATCAGTTGGAGCTGAGCAAAGTCAATTTTAGTGTAAGCCAAGTAAAGTTTAGTTGATGTAATTTTAGCGTAAGCCAAGTAAAGTTTAGTTGATGTTGAACATCAATAAACTGTAGTTTGTGTTGAGTGTTTTGATAGTGGATGTCGCGCAACATAGTATGTGTCGAGCATTAGAAGCCAATTAATGCAGAGTGTCAGCATTATGAGAAAGATCAAGAATTTGATGAACTTGAGCTAACAAGTTTGATTTCTTGGATTATGTGAACCATGTGGGAGTTAAGATTGATGAGCTGGTGGCACAAAATTCAAGATGAACCATTTTGAGGTGAATTCAAAGAGGATTGAAGGAGAAGTTTTTAGAAGGGAATAAAATGAAATGAGAGGTAGATTCATTGAATCCTACCTAATATAACCTAACCTTAAAATTGACAATGGAGCTGGAACAAAAAAATATCTTAATTCTCTATTTATAGAGATGGTTGGTTAGAAGAAAAGGTTGTCATGTGCGAGAACCTAAGGAAGACAAGAAGTCTAGGGTATTTGCTTCATTCAGTGACCTAAGAGAAGAGACTGCATTGGCAAACAAACCAAGAAGGCTTAAGGGTATGGATTCTTGAAGGGTGAACAAGCTATTAGAGTTGAAAAGTGTGAAAGCTAGGCAAAATAGAGGGCTAAAATAGAGATCCATAATCTGAAAATAAAGTTGTAAGTTTTTGTCAGATCAAGCCTTATTGCTACTCTCCAATCATTGTATCAGTCTAGGGTAAATCCTTTGGATTAAGGTTGACCTACCACTCATTTGTAAATCCTTTAACAAGTGACATTCCAAGTGAATGATCTAAAGTCCTCTAACAAGGCTCACTCCAAATAAGGTGATTGAAATCTTTTAACCATGTCACATTTAACAATGTGCAGTGTAACCTTTAACATGGTTGGCCTTTCATAGAACATCACTTTAGAAGAGTGAGAATGAGTAGCATGTTACCGTTGGTTTTTTTCAAATAGAATTTTTATTTTCACAAAAGTTTGCACCCTTGTCCAAAGTTTTTACCTAAGGACAACCTTGTGAAACATGGAAACAACCTCCAAGTTGTGGGACTTGAACTATGAGGTTGAATCTCTGGAGAAGGTTGGCTTCCTTTGTTATCAAGGTGCACATAACTACACTTGGAGAGGAAAAGGGAGAAGGAATGCATGAAAGCAATCTACCTATTCTAACCTAAAGAGGTGATACACCAAAATAGAGTGTTTGAACTCATCTTTGCACATGAATGCACAATCAACTAGTTCTAGCCTCAAAGAATATAGATTTAGACCTTGCTTAATTCAACAATTACATGTAAATCAGAAAACAAAAGAATGGTATAGGAAGAACTCCACTTAATATAATTCAAATGTCAAAGTAGATACAATCATTCAAATTAATAAACATAGACAAAATATTAATTAGAGGCAAAGAACCTTGCACAATGTGTTAATGGCTAAAAGAGACTTAGCAGAGGATTACAATGGTTCAAAGGCATGAGAAATTACAATAGTACACATGAAGCAATACTAGAGAATTCAGAAAAAAGATCAACAACTTACAAAGATTACAAAATTTGCCTTTATAGCTTAGGCATAACTGAGATTTTTTCTATCCTAAACTAAACTCAACCACTACCATTTAAGATTGCAGAGAACAATCATGCAGATCTAGAGAAAATCTAATCCTGGTACAAATTCAAATATAATGAAATCCAATATTTTACGAAACTAAGCCTTGAGAAGATAGAACCGATGCCATTAAATCACTCTAACCAAGTAGATGGATAAAACCAGAGATGATGGAGTGTTTTCCCTCATTCATTGGGCACAATATTCATTGGAGAGTGGTTGAAATCAATCATGAAGATTGAATCATGCAAGAAACCCTACCTTTCTCGCTTCTGGCTCGACAAATCAACAAAGTCAAAAATTCAATTGAATTTTGCAATCAAGATGGGCCACGTGGGCCAATAATCCTATTTCATTTTTCCACCCCAGAAAAGTCTCAGCGTAGTTGACCATATCAACTTATCCATCTCAATACCCACCTCACACCCTTCAGAAGAGTGGACCCCACATGTTCTCAGCGTAAGATAAGAACCCAACGAAATTCCCTTGATGACCTTATGAAATCTGGCTTCATCGTAAGATATCATGTCTTCATCTTTGGCCTTATGATCTTATGACATCCTTGATCTTACGACATCTAGATCTGACAACATCCTTTGACCTCTATAGCATCGAATCTCAATCTTTTTCCTTCCACGATCCTATGACATCCTCCACTTTGTAACATTGTAACACTAATTTTTCTCCTTCTCGATGCTATGATAAAAGCATTGTCATAATATCAGAGATGACCCCTTTAGGGCTTCCAACCACTCGACTAGTGTTTAAGCTTTTCTATCTCCTTTTTCGATGCTATGACCCTCTGATCATATGACATCCCAACCTAACGAGCACGATGTAACATCAGAACCTTTGAAAATTTTCCCTAGGATCTCCTAATCACATCATAGCATCGTGAACCTTTTAACTTTCCCTCCTGATGCTATGCCATATCATATTATCAGAAGACCCTTTCTTTACTTTACAATATTACACCACATCATAATATCGTAAACCTTATGTTTTACTTTACTGATTCTACAATGACCTTGGCTATTATGATCTTACGATGGACTCCCTATCGTAGCATCTCATCTTCATAATTTGGACTCCCCAATCTTATGAACCTCTTCACTTTGTAGCATCATAGGCCCATTGACTTCCAGCTTATGACCATATGATATTATATTCCATGGTTTTATTTTTAATATTAAAAGCACAAGAAGTGACCATTTATCTTTTGAATTCAAATGTAGTGATTTTGGCGAGAGGGAAAATTGACCAATAGTTTCCACATTAAATCATTGTGTCAAATGTGTTATTAAATCTATTATGTTTCATGTTTACATTTTTGAAAATTGATTTGACAGTAACCTACAAGTTTAAGTGATTGCATAATCTAATGGATGCATGCATGATGAAAATATTTTATGGATATGACAAGGCTCACTCCTAATAGGGTGATTGAAATCCTTTAATCAGGTCACATTTAACAGTGTACATTGTAACTTTTAATAGGGTTGGCCTTTCACAGGGCATCACTTTGGAAGAGTGAGAATGAGTAGCATGTTACTACTAGTTTTTTCCAAATTGGGTTTCCAAATTAAATCATTGTGTCAAATGTGTTATTGAATATGTTATGTTTCATGTTTACATTTCTGCAAATTGATTTGATAGTAAACTACAAGTTCAAGTGATTGCATAATCTAAAGAATTCCAACAAAAGGTAATTTTTCATCATTTCTTCACCATTAAATGCAGCTATAAAGGCCTATTTCAAGGTTGGATGAGTATGTTTGTTTCCATAAATGGAAGACACAGAATGATGCAGGAGCATCTTAGGCTTGCTTGCAATCTTGCATGTTTGGAGGGATTTTGGTTAAGTATTGAGGAGCATCAAGCTTGGATTCTAATGAAGCTATAATTTCATGGTTTGGGATGTGTTGGAGACACATTGGAGAACCTTTGCTCATGATATCATTGAGATTGGATGTATTGAGTTGAAGTTTGAACAGTTTTTACCTTGCTGCTGGAACTGTGTTTTTCTGGTTTCTAGGTGCCTGTTGCAGGCCATATAACTAATTATCCTTAATGAATGAGAGTCTAAAATCCTCAAGGATTGAAGAGTACATAGATTAATATATATGATCCAAGGCACAAGTTCTAATTCATTATAAATTGGGAGATATGAAAATTCTCCTAAAGTATCAATTTCTGACAGACTGTGTGACGGGTTTATGTGCATGACTTTCAAGATGGATACACACTTTTCCTTTGGGAATCAGCCTTTATGCATTTAATTATTTTTAGAGGACCTAAATTACTACCTATGATTCAAAGAATGAGTTCTAATTCAATAGGAGCTAGTAAATATCGCAATTTTTCTTGCATATCAATTTTTGGACATTTAATTGTTGTTGCAAGCAAACTTGTGGCGATTTGTATTTAATTTGTGTTCTAGGATGACTTGTGGCTTAGATTGGTATAAGAAAGGGTCTTGCAGAGTCTTTTAGTCCTTCAGTGGGGATGGAATGAAGGATAGATGAGAATTTGAAGAGCTAGAGCTGTGACTTAGGAACTAGAGGATCTCTTCGTGGACCTACGGGTTCAAGTGTGGATTCTTCTTGGTGTTCTTATCTAGTTGTGTATCTGGACTAGCTGAGATTAGTTTGTAATAGATCTTGTTGGATCTTGTATAACTAATTTGGTAATTGTTATTTTTATTTGGCCCTAACTCAAAAGGCCTTACACGCGGGCATATTGCATGTAATCAGTTATATTTTATGAACAAATTATTGTAATTTGGTATCAAATCTTGCATTGTTGCTTCTTGCTGTTGTGTTTCCATTGTGTGGTTGTATTGATGGGGGATATGGCATCTCTTTAGGGATTCTCCTACCTTGCACTGCATTAGGTGGTATCAAAGTGAAGGTTGTTCTTGAGTGTGTTGACAGATCGCCAAGGCTGAGGCAGTTTACACAAGGATCTACAAGGAAGGTTGATCTTGTGGCTAATTAATCTTTTAGATTAATGGATTTTTTTCTTAGGGTTTCAGATCTTAGATAACATTGATGAAGAGTGACATGATTGCTAAAATTGTAAGTGCTTTAGGTGGTGTACCTAGGCATGTGGGTATTGAAGGTAGTTATGAAGAAGTTTTTGAAGACTTTGAAGTTGCTGGATCGAGTAGTGAGGGCAGAAATGATCATGTGGAGAGACCTATTGGAATTAGGGCTAGTCAATTTGCTCGACTTGGATCTCAATTGAAGTTGAAGCATAAGATGGAGGTTTCTAATTTCTTAGGTACTTTGAATCTTGAAGACCTGATTGATTAGATTGGTGAATTGGAAGACTACTTTGAGCTTTAGGATATTGAGGATCCACTCAGAGTAAGGTTAGCACAGACTAAGCTAAAGGGACATGCTGCTCTTTGGTGGAAAGAACTACAAAGAGATAGAGCAGAGAAAGGTGAAATGAAGATCACTAGATGGAGGTTGATGGTGACTAAGTTGAAGGAAAAGTCCATTCTTGCTAATTATGAACTTGAGTTGTTTAAGAAGTTGTTGAATTTGAAGCAGAAAGATATGACTGTGAAAGATTATACCGAGGAGTTCTACAAGTTGACTATTCGGTCTAGGCATAAAGAATTGTCAAAAGAGAAGGTAGCTCGGTATATTGATGGTTTGAGATTCAATATTTAGGATGAGGTTGGTATGTTGAATATTTCTTCAGTTGAGGATGCTTATTAGTATGCTTTGAGAGCAGAGGAGAAGCTAAAGAGGAAGAATCAAGGTAGTTCCTAAGGGAAGGAGAAGCAGGACAACTCAGCACAAGCTAAATTGAAAGCAGAAGATGAATCAGAACCTATTGAATAGAAAAGGAGGATAGGTGGAGGTGGGTTCAGAGGTAATTGTTTCAAGTGTCGTCAAGAAGGGCATAGATCTTTTGAATGTCTGATTGGAAGGACAATTGTTGTTATGAATGAGGTTGCAGTCCAAGATAGTCAACCTAAGAAAGGAGAGAGTTTTCTAGCTCAACAAGTATTGGTTGGTGAGAGGACATTGGATTCTTGTTAGAGGACTAGTTTGTTTAGGACTTGTTGTAGTCTAGTGGCAAAATTTGCAAGGTGATTATAGATGGTGGTAGTATTGATAACCTTGTTGCTAAAGAGATGGTTCAAAAACTTGGTTTGAAGAGAATAATACATCCTTATCCTTATAGGATTGGCTAGTTACAAGGTGAGCATGCTTTGGAAGTGAGGGAGCAATGCCTTGTTGATTTATAGATTGGGCAGTATAAGGATCAAGTGTTGTGTGATATTGTAGACATGAATAGTTACTTTGTAGACCTTGGCAGTATGATTGCAGGGTTGTGCATGATTGTGTTAGGAATGTGTTTACTGTTGAGAAAGGTGGTAGTAAGTTTTCCCTGATTCCTTTGTAGAATGAAGAGCTTGATAGGAGGAACCTGAGTATTGGCAGCCGAGTTGAGTTGGCAAATTTAGAGAAGGTTGGAAGCAGACCTATGGAACACATGTGGTGGATGTGAAGAAGAAAAAGAAAAATAAGGGAAAGAATGTGCAAGTTGAAGACTTGGAGGACATGTATGTGAAGAACCAGTTTGGGAATTATTTGTTCAATCTCAAAAGATGTTCTTCCAGTTACTAGAACATATTTTTGAACTTGGGGTGTCTGATGCAGGAGCATCCTAGGCTTGCTTGCAATCTTGCATGTTTGGAGGGATTTTTGTTAAGTATTGAGGAGCATCGATCTTGGATTTTGGTGGAGCTATGCTTTCATGATTTGGGATGTGTTGGAGACACATTGGGGAACCTTTCCTCATGATTGCATATAGATTGGATGGATTGAGTTGAAGTTTGAACTATTTTTAGCTTGCTGTTGGAACTGTATTTTTCTAGTTTGTGGGTGCCTATTGTAGGACCTATAACTAATTATCCTTAATGAATAAGAGGTTGCACACTTCAAGGATTTAAAAGGGCATAGATTACTCTCTATGGTCCAAGGCACAAGCTCTAACTCATTATAAGTTGGGAGATATGGTAATTCTCCTAGAGTATCAATTTTTGACAAACTACGCGAAGGGTTTCTATGCATGACTTTCAGGATGGATGTACACTTTTCCTTGGGGAATCAACCCTTGCACACTAAGGGGTTTTAAAGGACTTAAAGTACTACCTACAGTTCAAAGCATGCATTCTAATTCAATCAAAGCTCGGAGATATCACAATTTTGTTCGAATATCAATTTTTGGACATTTAATTATTGTTGCAGGCCAACTTGTGGCATTTAATTTATGTATATATATTGAATTTGTGTTTTGGGCTGACTTGTGGCTTAGATTGGTATAAGTCAGGGTCTTGTGGAGTCTTTTAGTCATTCAGTGGGGATGAAATGAAGGATAGATGTGAATTTGAAGAGCTAGAGCTGCAGCTTAGGAACTAGAGGATCTCTTGGTGGACTTGCAGGTACAAGTCTGGATTCTTCTCGGTGTTCTTATCCACTTGTGTATCTGGACTAGCTGAGATTGTTTTGTAAGTTGGATCTTGTAAGATCTTGCAGAACTAATTTTGTAATTTTTGTTTGTATTTGGCCCTAACCCAGAAGGCCTTACAACCGAGCATATTGCATGTAGTCAGTTATAATTTATGAACAAATTATTGTAAATTGGTATCAGATCTTACATTGTTGCTTCTTACTATTGTGTTTCCACTATGTGGTTATATTGTTGGGGGCTAGGACATCTCCTTTGGGGATTCTCCTTCCTTGTGTTGCGTCACAAAAGAAAGAGGTCATTAGCAGATGAAAATTTGTATGACATGGAGGAATGCTATTCAACTAGTGCATCATGGTTGTATCGATATCAAGAAATCTTACTATCAATTATTTCCAATGTATACAACATTAATAATGAGATGATGTCTCATAAAGTTTTAAAGGATTTAATTATCGACCACTTCATTGCCTTGAACAATGTGGGATGGGACATTTAGAGGGAGGACACAACTAGTAAGGAATCACAATGAAATTACTTATGAATCTGCACAATGTAAAAATTAATGAACCAACTCTGCAAAGTCAAATCTGCACACCACTTGTTTGGGCAACGATAATTTGATAACTATTCAACATTTGCATTTTGTTCTATAATACATGATAGATGGCTAACAATCTCCCAATGTCAATCTTTCGCTTTCCAACCACTTGGAACCATTGATCACAATAAACATATGGAAGTATTTTCGATTAGAAATGCCTACATCATAATTATACACTATCATATTTTAAAATTATTTTTTAATTCTTAATAATTTATAATATTAAGATTATTGTAATTGTAAATAGAGATTATTATTTGCCTTATTCAAGGCATATTATGTAAACTTGGACTCAACTTGTGCTCCAGGCCAAAATTTATTAACTTGGAAAAATCTGGCCAACTTAAATGTGATTTAGTTTTTCATTTTTTATTGTGGAATTTTTTTAGGCAAAATAGAGCTACAAAATATATCAACTGAGTTTAGTGGGGAGTCTGGGGACAACACCCCTTTTGGTGTTAAGGGGCAGCACTTCTAGTCGGGTATTTGAGGGAAATACTCTTAATGGGCGTATGAGCAACTCTAGTGGGCTTTGGGGGTTTCACACCTAGCTAGTTGCCTGTTGTGATATATAGCAGGATCAAGGGGTGATGCCTCTGCCACCAAGCCAAAGTGAAGACCTTCAAAACCACACAGAGCTTTATGGTGCACACCATTTACATAAATATTTAAATGGATAAAAAAATGTCTGTCAAGCCAAAAGAAAACATTTTTGATTTGTAGCACAAGTTGCAGTGACTGGATTTAGTACCTTGCAAGTATTTTCCACAAATTTTGGGCACACTCACCAGAAACTTGCTGACAGAAAGTCATGAGTTTACTCAGCAAAAACTTAGGGCACAAAACTAATGATGTGATCAAGTTTGCACACAATGTTTCAAGTCTGTGCACATAGAATCCAAATTTAGATTAGGGAGGATCGTGTGTCCAATTGGACTACCTACTAGAAGTACATGTAAAGTATTTGACAATTGCCTAAAAAAATACAGGTGTTGATAACCAGTAACAACTAATTTCTGACAACCATGCACAAGCTCAGAAGTGATTAAGACATAGTTGGACACAAAAAGACTAAAACATAGTTGGACACAAAAAGACTAATAGATAGTTGAACACAAAAAGACTAACATGACATCAAATCAAGCTAGAGTGACATCATTCCCTTGAAAAAGAAAAGGCAGAATCTAAGTTGATAAAGAGAGAGTAATATTATTCAGATCATGTATATTAGGGAAGCTATCAATATTTTTCGGTGGCATTAACAACATAATCAAAGCCTAACTTTTTCTCAACAAAATACTAATGCAGATTCTTGGAATGCTAAACTTCTAATGTGTTACTTTTTTGGAAGTAGAAGGTAGAGCTTACTAATTACACATTGATGATCATCACATTAAGAACGTTGGTTAGGGTAGAGGGAAAATATTTGCCAGTGGCTATGCAACTTAATGAATTCCTGTGGATTGTAGATGGGGGTGAAACTAGAATATTCCATGGCATGACTTCCGAAACAATTGATTGAAGTGCCTCTTCTTGCATGATTCTGAAGTTGATTGTGCTATTGTAGAAATCTTTGTTCAATGCACAACCAGTTGTACACCAGAACTTTGTCTTTATACCAAAATAATTGCAATAGTGCAATGGTGCCATATATGTCATTCGTGGCTTGTGTGTTCCTAGGACTAAAGGAGTGCAAAGTGGTAACAAGTGACTCAAACAATTCAAGAAAGTGAAATTTGAACAGGAGCATAGCAGTATATTGAATTCTAGTTGGAGGACTAGACCATACAATGTAAGAAGTGAGCTTCGGTTGAGTGTGGCATAGATATCTATTAAAGGGAAAAACAATTTCCACCATATGAAGGGTGTATTCATAGTGGATTGCTTGGCCAAATGCTGAGGATCAGTTGGCTATCCACCAAAGCAACTATTAGATCTTATGATAGTGCTTTTCTTTTTGTGGTATACAATTGAGACTTTTTCAACAATTTTTAATACAAGAGTGGTGTAGGACATAAACTATAGTTCCTTCATATTCTATTGAATACAATATTCTAGACCTAGGGCCGAAAAATCACTTTCATACCTTTCAATGGGAGAACCTTTATTTATTTTCTTTTCAACCCATTGTAAAATCAAATGTCCTCTAATTTTAAATTTTTCTTCACATGTGACTTGTGTTACGCCATTGTACCATTGCAAATTGGGACCACCACTTTTCACTGTTAGTTATAGGGTTTTGGCAGTAGAGTGTCAGTATTGAGCTTCAAAGAATGTTTTGAGTTTGATGAAGGATCTTTAAGTAGATATGTTTACACTATATCATCAATAACGAGTTACAATCAGGTTTTAAAGAGTAAGAACTTTCACATACATTCAAAATCATCAATAACTGGTTACAGTATAGGAAGCGGAAGTAGATAAATGGTGGTTGTTTTCATTCATTTTTGCAAACCAAGGATAAAATTTAAGTAAAATAAAATGTTACATAAACATGTTTTGTGAACCGTTTCAACATCTTCACATTTTGCCAATGCCTATGAAATTATAACTGCAACTCAAGAAATTGTAGCACTGTCATTTTCTATTAGATGCATGTGCAAATTATTAAGTAGCCATCAAGATCTTTTCTGCGGCTAGTTAAGCTTAACCTACTGGCAGTTATGGCATTAACTTTACATTTGTGTATAGCTGCTATGAGTTATATTGGATTTTCATTATATTTTATTTGAATGTTTATTAATGCATAGCTCTAGGAACACCCTCTCAAGTTTGAGTTGAGCTCAAAGAGTAGGAGAGATCCCTCACTCTCATAGTTAGCCTTTAACCACCCTAAGTGTAATATCCCTTGCCCAAATTGACTGATTTTAGCTCAAGGACTATTGTCAAACACTTGTATGCTGCCTTTCTCTTTTCTGATTTTTCGTGTTTTAGATTTTTTGATATAGTTTGAATGATGCTAAAAAATTTAGAATGCTCGCAAATTATATTACGATGCTCTTACAATGAACTAATATGCAAGTGCAGTTCTTTTTGGTATTTTTTAAATGCATATACATGGAAACTAGATATGGAATGCATACCTACAGCCAACTGACATTTTGATAGACAATTGGCAAACAACTATTATGGTGATCATATATACTATTAGATGGACATTTCATCAAACAAATAATATGCAACATATATCTCCTTTATTGAATTCATTCCCATGTAAAATGTTGCTATGAGTTTTCCAAGACAAATGGGCTTACAATAATGACTACCATAATGCCAAATCTGATTCTAAATTATCACTTACAACAACAAAATTATACGCCTAAAATTACAATGCTAACTACTAATAGCTGCAAGCGCAACCTAATAATAAATGTATTCTCCAATTTAAGCACAAATAGAACTCTAGAATAAAGCTCTCTTGAATGCCAAATTCAGTGGATATTTCACCACCTCAAAAGGTTGCAACACTGAAGAATTGATGCTCTCCAATAGCTAACTGAAATTAGAAACCCTTAGTTTCTTCTCCCAAGTTTATATCAAATGCAATTGACAATAATCAGATGCCTAGCACTGAAGCTTTCGCCTCTATTTATTCTTTTCCCTCACCCTTCTAGAAGGAAATAAAATATTATTGAATTGCACTCTCTAGAAGCTTCCCCCTTTCCAAGGCAATAATTAGTTGTACTTTTAGAAACCTGCACTCTCTAGAAGCTTCCCGCTTTCCAACACAGTAATTAGTCGTGCTTCTAGAAAATTAAATTAATTAAATATAAAGTCACCTTTTAATTTTTATTTATTTAATGACTTTATAAGAAATTAATTTAATCAATTTCTCTTTATTTCTCCACTTAACCTTCAGAGAATGTAAAGGCTAAGAACTCCACTGAGATGCTAAAAAGAAGGGGACATTATAGTCTGCCCTTCTTGATATTGCTTGTCCCTAAGCAATCTCAACTCTAGATGTTGCAAAATTTCTTCACTCTCCCAAGTGGCATCCTTGACTAGCAAGTCCTTCCACTTCACCAAGTACTCCCTGATAGTACGTCTCCTCAAATTCCTCTTCCTAAACTCAATGATAGCCTTTGGTACTAAAACCAATTTCCCCTCATCGTCCAAGGGTGGAAACACTGTAGAAGGAACAATCTGACATCCTAATGCCTTTTTGAGACGTGACACATGAAACATATTATGGACTTTGCTCTTTGCCAGCAAATCCAACTCGTAAGCCACCTCTCCCAACTCTCCTGATCACCCTAAAAGGCCTATAATAACATGACTTAATTTTTTCAGTACCACTCTTCTTGAGGGTGGACTGGCGGTGAGGTTATAGCATCAAATACACCATATCACCTACCTCAAAAGTCCACTTAGTCCGCTTCTGATCAGCATATCACTTCTGTTGATTCTGTGCTTTAGTGATATTATCCTTAAGAGCCTTCACAATGTCCTAGCTTTCCTTTAATAAGTCTCCATCACTGGGCACTCTACTATCTAATAAAAACAAATCCATGAAACTGGGTGCCTCATATCCATATAATGCCATGAATGGTGACATCTAGATAGACATGTGATAAGTAGAATTATAACAGTATTCACATAGATATATCCACTTAACCCAAGCCTTATGTTGTCCTACTATGTAATTCTTGAGGTATCTCTCCACCCCTTTGTTCACTATGTCTATTTGACCATCTGTCTGGGGGTGCTAGCTAGTACTCGGAGTGAGTTATGTCCCTCACAATTTGAACAACTCTTGCTAGAAGTGACTCATAAACCTTCTATCCCTATTGTTGACAATGCTTTGAGGTAAACCATGCAACCTAAATAACTCTTTGAAGAATAAATTTGCCACCTGTGTAGCAGTGTATGTAGTGTTGATTGGGAAGAAGTGGGCAAACTTTGTAAGCTGATCAACGACAACATATATACAGTCTCTACCCTGGGCTCTCGGCAATCCTATGATGAAGTTCATGAATAAACATTCCTACTTCCTGGCAGGAACTGAAAGTGGCTTAAATAAGCCGGTTGGATAAGAGTGCTCTTGTTTATTATGCTGGCAAGTATTGCAATAGCTTGTCTTTAAGCCCTTTCCAAGAAAAATGCTCATGAATCTGCCGGGAGGTTTTGTAAAAACTTGGATGTCCTGCCATAGGTGAGTCAATATAAACTCTCAACACCATCCTCTTCACCTTTGACCCTGGCACCAAATAAATGCGCCCTTTGTAAATGATGATGTCATTCACAAGGGTGAAATCACTATTCTGGATCAATCCATCTATGAATCTCGATGCTCATGTACCCTTTGCATACTCTACAAGGATCAAATGTCTCCAATCCTTTGATATATCGGTCATCAAGCTCAAGTGGGGTCTTCGTGACAAGGCATCTGCTACTACATTTTGTGTCCCCTTGAAATAGGCAATATTAAAATCATATGCTTGTAATTTACTTACCTGTTTTTGTTGCTTGTCGTTAAGATCTCACTGCCCCAGGAAATGTTTCAGGCTATTGTGGTCAGTTTTTATGTTGAATTTTCTACCCACTGAATACTGCCTGAATTTGGCCAAAGCATGCATTATGGCCAACATTTTCTTATCATAAATGCTGAAGCTCCTCTCAGCCCCCCTGAGCTTCCTACTCTCATAAGCAATCGGGTGCTTCTCCTGTATAAGCACCGCTCCAACACCTTCACCAGATGCATCACGATGCAACTCAAAAGGTTTGTTAAAATCTGGTAATGCTAGCACTGGACAAGAAGTCATCAACTCTTTGAATTTATCAAAACACTCATGTGCCTCAAGAGTCCATAAGAAATCCCCCTTTCTCATCAAGTCCATCAAGGGTGCTGCATGCCTAGAATATCCACTAACAAACCTCTTGTAGAACCCACACAACCCCAAAAATCCTCTCAATTGTTATCAGGTTCACTAGAGTAGGTAACTTAATAATAGCACAAATCTTTTCAAGATCCATGCGTACTCCCTGAGCACTAATAATGTGACCCAAATATAATAACTTTGATAATCCCAAATCACATTTGGACTCCTTTGCATACAAGGACTCCCTTCTCAGAATGCTCAACACAGTGTCTAAGTGCCACACATGCTCATCCCATGTCCTACTATACACCAAGATGTCATCAAAGAAGACTAACAATATTTTCCTCAGTTGATGCGAAAAAACCCTGTTCATTATGGACTGAAAAGTAGCTGGAGCATTAGTTAGCCCAAATGGCATAATTACAGACTCAAAATGGCCACAATAAAATCTAAATGTCATCTTCTCTATATCTTGCTCTCTGGACTCGGATATGATGATAGCCTAATCTAGAATCAATTTTGGAGAAGAAACATGCTCCATGTAACTCATCTAATAACTGATCAATTTGTGGGATGGGGTACCTATTTTTTATAGTCTTCTTGTTCAGGACCCTATAATCTATGCACATCCTAGGAGTTCCATCCTCCTTCTCCACCAAAACTACAGAAGAAGTGAAAGGTGACTTACTTGGTCTAATGTGCCCCATAGCCAGTAGTTCTTTGATGGTTTTCTCAATCTCATCCTTCAATCTCTTTGGATGCCTGTAGGGTGTGATCATGATGGGTTTAACACCCTCCTCTAACAAAATAATATTCTCAATACCTCTATCTCGAGGTCTATCTGGTGGTATTTCACTAAAAACCTTGTAGTTCTTGATTCTCAGGTCCTATATGTCTGGGTGATATTCTGATTTTTTCTGCCCCTGTGATGGCATTAAAGTGCAACAGGCTACCCACTCAACCTGGTCATGTCTCGACAAGCTCTCCATGTGTCTGCAAGACATCATCCTAAACCCATCGTCATGAATGGAGTTAAGTATATGGTTCTTTCCCTCTGACGGAAGCTTCATCTCCATATCTCTCAAATTGAGAGTGAACTCCCCTATGTCATGTAATCAAGTCATACATGTAATCAAGTCATACCCAAGATCAAATTTGTATCACCCATGTTAACAACATAAAAATCTTCTTTAAAATCAAAATTGTTGATCTTTTGGGGTAGACCTATAATCTTCCTGTCACATTTGATGATGTAGCCATCAGCTACCCTCACTCTCAAACCCTCAAATTGCTCTGTCTATATCCCATGCCTCTCATTCAATTTGGAATCAACAAAATTGTGAGTAGCACCTGTATCAAGCAAAGTAATAACTCACTGACCAACTAATACCCCTCTCATCCTGAATGATCCCTCTTGTTGTACGCTAGTGAGATGGGCCTCCTTAAGTCTACCCTCAGTCTTCTCATCAAATATATCATCTGTGCCTTCCTTTTCTTCAATTGATTCCTCATTTTCAGATTGCTGGACTAAATTTTCAGAATCAGAATCCTCATAATAAGTCCACATAACCCCGTTTGCTTTCCCTGTTGGCCTCAAAGGTCAGTCATGGTTCATGTCATAGGGTCCTTTACAATAAGAACATAGTTTTTTCTTCCTTAAATCATTCAATGTATCTCTATCCAAAGGAGTAAATGATTTATCTTTATTTTCAGCTTTTGTTTCATTCCTCTTAGGTTTCTTGAAGAATGGTTTGTCTTTGCTAGACGATGCACCCTTTGACTGAAATTTATTTACCAGGGCTGCTTGTTCCATACTTCTAGCCTTCTTAATCGCTTCTTGCATTTTGAATCGATTAAAGACTTTTACCCAACCCTTTAGTGGTTTGGGTAATCCCTCCGTGAACAAAACAACCAATCTCCTATCTGATATATCTAGCACCATAACAGATAGCCTCTGAAAGTCACTAATGAAATACTGTAATTTGCCTGTCTGTTTCAACTGTGTCAACTCCCTGAAGTAGACTTCTGGATCCTTCTCATTAAACCTCTCTACCAGCTTGTCCACGAAGTCCTGATATGAAGTCACTTGGTTATGCTGAAGGGTAACCATCCCATGGTACCACCAGTCATGTGCAACTCCCTCTAAATCTAGTGTGGCATATTTTATCGCCTCCACTTTTGTCATAGGCCCTAGTGCTAAGAAGGTATCAAGGTTGTGAATCCAAGCTTGCACTATCATTTTGCTACTCCCATCAAATGTAGTCAAGGAAAGCTTCCCTGTAGCCTGCTTGAATTCATTATCCTTGTCACAAGGTCTCCTATTCTGTTTGACTGCATGGAAGTGTTCTCTTCTTTGGTTCACAAACCTCTCAAAAGTCATTCTCTTCCGTACCTGCGATGCAAATAATTTGTATTCATCATTAGCGGCCATAAGGATATCTGCAAGTGTCCCATCCTTAGCTTCCTTCGTTGGCTCTTGTACTGGTTCCTCTCTGAAAAAGGTAGGACGTGTGGGCTTGTTTGTTGTTCTAGAAAGAGTTCTATGAGCTCTAGGTGATCCCACTACACTCCTGTTATCCCCTTGTTCCTGATTTTGTCTGTCTTGTGGATTCATGCGCTCAACCATGGTGGTGAGTGCTTGCAAAGCTTGAGCCATCCGCTCTTGTCCTATAATCATTGCTCTGAAAAAAATTCCCTTGTTTCCTAATCCTCATTCCTATTGTCTCTTGGTTCTCAGACATGTAGCCACTCATGAATTTGTCAATACAAAACATGAAAAGGGCATGGACATGGAAAATAAAAAAACAAATGGCATTAATGTTAATAAAAAAACAATGAAGCAAGAGAGCAAGGTAGTTCCAAAAGGAAAATTTAAGAAATCATTAATTGAAAAATTAGCTTTTATCAAAGGGCAGAAGAAGCAATCAAAAAACAATAGCAGGGAGCACATACATGGAAACATTGCGAATTGTACAAATGAACAATTTGTCCACAAGAAAGAAATCAGCATGGCATTTTGCAAAGAGAATACAAAACAAGCAAAGAAAAAATATTTTGCTAGAGAAATTTCAATTGGTATTGAGAGGGGAAAGAGAAGGGATGTTGCCAATGAACATGACCTGAAAAAAATAGAGCATGCATCTAATATCAAAGCTCACGATACTAAGTTGTTGTCAGAACAAGCTGCAACTCAGAATACAGCAACTGACACTTCTGGATTAGATGATTGGGTGTGTTGTGATGCATGTGGGAAATGGCACTTATGCCCAATTGGACTAAAGATTCCCCTTCAAAAAGATAGATGGCTTTGCGACATGATGTTTTGGCTGTAAGTCCTTTTGGTTTTCATTGATACTGGGTTAATGCTAGTTTAAATATGTATATCTGTTCTCAGAGGGAGAAATTACTCTCTGATTGGAAATTGTGCATTTGTTTTCTCTTTAAGAAATAAAATCAATATAGCTTTGCATAAGTAGTCATGGGAAATTTGACTGCCTTATTTTTCTTTTTTGTCTGACCAGGCCTGGGATGAATCACTGTAATGTCCCAGAAGAGGAAACAACAGAGGTGGTAGAGCATCAAAATGCAATTTCACAAGCATAGATACTTTCAGAAACAACTCAAGGAGAGGATCAACTTCCAGCTTCTCTCTCAACAGCTATGCTTGATCCTAAATCATCAAACCAGATATGGCCAAGGTCTTTATAGTCAAGTATAAAGATTGTCAATAATAAGAAAGGTTTAGTTCAGAGAAGTATGCCAAATGTTTCAGGCATTGTTAAGTTCTCAAAATCTTTTTTTGGGAAGGACTATTCCTTACCTGTAAAAAATAGAATTGACCAATACAAGAGTTTTATGGAGCAAGAAGAAAGTGTTGTACGTTTTTCACAGTGTAAAGATGGAGGGAAGTCAAATGGTGTAATCAAGCAGAGAAATAAAATTAAAGATACGGCGATACTAAAAGAGACATCTGGAGGTGAAGGTAATGTTCTTTTTAGCTCCTGTTCAAATGAACTATGTTGTCTTTATAGATTTAAAATATCTGTTGTTTATGAATGGTAATGGAACTAATATCAAGGTTTAAATATGCAAGGCACAATAAGCCAATGCATATTTCTTGACCAGTGCAGGATGCAGCTAACTCTCATAATGCATCATATAGATTCTTTGCATTTGTCATTATTATATTTTGTTCTAGACATTGAAAGAAAATTCCCGAGACTATTATAAAAATTATAGATTGACATTTAAGACCTGCACAGGTAACTTCAAGAAGCAGTTAATAATGCTTTCAATGTTTTAATTATTTCTTTCTTCTTTGAGGTTAGCCTGTTACCTCCATTACATAATTTCCTGTAACATTTTACTTTTGTATCAAATTTGAAGTCAATATGCATAGTGTTCTGGAATGAGGATGTCTGTGCTGAAAAAAAAAAATTTAGTTGTAAATGGTTATTTTGCTTACTAAATCTTATTCCAATTAAATTAATGTTAACTTGAGACTATCTGAGACTATCTGAAACAGATATACACCTCAATTAAATCTAACAACAAAGTTTGAGAACGCAGAAGAAAATAGTTGCATAACCATTATGAACAGTATTGTACCCTAGGATGAGATTTCCAATGATTGTATCTAACAGTAGAAATATTTGCATGTAGAACCCAAATTTGAAATAGCAAACAAGAACTTACAACAATAAGTGATTTTTCATACAGAGATGCATTGTACATTGGAAGCCAAGGGCAAAGGATAGCCTGTAATAGTCTTGTCCGATGAGGTGCATACACATTTATTTACTTAAAGAAGGCTAGTACAAATAAAAAGCTTTATTAAATAATAAGTGACTTTTACATTGTAGTGCTTGAATATTTGTGAATTTTTCATGTAAATTTTTAAGATAAAATTTGGAGGGGTTCTATACCTAGTCTCACCCAAGCAAACACAAAAATGGAGTGTCCCCTTTTGGGTTTTTCCTAAATCTTGTTCTGAAATCTTAAGTTCATTTAAAACAAGAAACTTATCCATAGTTAAGATTATACCTCTACCAATAAAATGTCATTATCAAGTCTGGTTTAGATCTTGTAATCATGTTATACAATGTTTAAAATATAATTCATAAGGCAAGTTATTTCTATAAGGGTTAGGGATCCGATAAACATAAGTGCATATATATCAATAATTATCTTAACCTATTTAGATAAATTGTGCCTGAGGTTTTAAATTTTGGAACCAAGCCATCAGTTGTTCCAACTCCCATAAATAATCATGGTAGGTTTTGGAGAGCAAATCCACAAACAGTGCCTGGAAACTTATTCAACCAAATTAAGCCTAAGGGCATGCAACATCCAACTAAGAAAAAATATCCCTTAGTCCTGTTAAGGTTGTAGCTTTAGTCAGATTGATTCAATTACGAGATACATTGTTGATGGTAAATCATCATTTAGACAAATATTCTTACACACACACACACATGTTTATTTATATTTTTGTTAATATATTATTATTATCGAATGATGATTAACTATAGGGACATGTCTCCTCTCATATTTTTAAGTCTTCAAATTTGCATTTGGAACACACCAATAACAGTTGCAGTGTTATTGCATTTGCAGAAAATGATCCATGTTACTCAACATGGTATCAAAGCCAGGTTGCAAATGTCAAAAAGGAGAGAATGAAACTGAAAAGAATACAGTAGCAACAAATGATACTTTAATGTATAATAGAAAATCATAATTGAAAACAATATACCTATTGCAGAGGATAATATTTAAATTGCAGAAGAGAAACATATTGGATAACATTTACTGTAGACATACATATTCGATATTATAAAATATGATGGCCATCGTATAGTATGTATGACAACAGACCCAAAAACTATGTGGAAATACAAGAGATTTCAACATTTTCAGGTCCCTTTGTGATGCACAAGAAGGAGAACAACACTATTACTAAAACCACAGGCGTCTAGGCCTCAACTTCTTCTCCCAATCTGGCCAGTATTGTTTTCGAGCCTTATCTGCCCCAATTGGGCTAGAACATGGACGAAAATTACATGAGAAAAATAATGTTGGATGTAGATGACATCTACTCCCTACTAGAATCCTTCTTCAACCATTGAAGTTTTTTTTTTAGCAGCAACATTGATTCACCATCAAACTGTCTAACCGTAGATCAAATTGACATTCATCTGGCTTCAACATAGCTTGTTTTTGTTTATCATTTTTTTTCATGGGAAATTTTCCTCATTATCTCCAGAGCTTTGAAGATATGAGATGAGCGCCTATCATTATCACTCAGACCTCATTGTCCATCTCTGATCTCGGTCAGTGTCTTCACATCGAGCTCTACAGACTTCAAAACTGAAGACCCTCCACCTCTATTTCTTAGCAGCCATGTTTTAAGCATTTCCCAAGTTGAGTTCCAATTGAAGAAGATTCCAAAAACACTGTTTTGGCTCTTCAATCACAACCAACATTGAAGCCCTTTAGAAATCATTGATCGAACAAAATAGAAAGACACACCACTCTAGAGCGGCCTACGTGGAAAAAGATTGTGTACTTGAAATGACAATCAAAGGGGCAGAAAACTACAAAATAAATGTATGCGGTTAGCAAAAAGGTTATTCACCAACAGCTAATACATAACTATAGATAAATGAAATAAGGTGGACCCACCAATAAAAGGAGGACTAACACCCAATATGGAGGAGGACCCACTATTCGAGAGTTTATAGAAGTCACCGGTAATAGAGAGTATAACAAACCAATACCTGAAGGTGGTCTATGGAAGGTGTAAAATAGTCAAAGGCAATATAAGGTGAAAGAAAGTTATGTCAGCCACATTGGAGTAAGAAGAAAAGTACGGGGAAAGAGAAAGGACTTATTTTTCGAACACCTATCAGTAATCTTAGAAGACAAAATCCAAGTCAGCACTGGGTCTTAAATATATATGACATGACATGACTAGACCACTAAGAAAATGAATATGATCAGGTTGAATATTTAGTATGAAGATTTGTTTTATTTGGAGCTCACAAGATTTAATCTTTTCGTCAGGGCTTGGATTAGTTAACGGATTTTGTTAATAGAATGCAATTATGCATAAAAAATAAAATTAAAGAAGGTTTGGAATCAAAGGGGAGAACTACATATTCGAATATAAAAAATGCTTTAAAATTGATATGCCTCGATATGATATCTCACAATAATATTCAACATCTGCAGAAATCATCATATATATAGAAATGGTGCATGGAATTGATAGTAGGGTTGGGTATGAGAATACATAGGGACACATCAGTGAACTTTGAATCAATGTCTCAGTAATCCAATCACCTCTCTGTATAGTGATGGCTCATTAGCTCTGGAAACATAATAGAACACATATGCCTACCAAACAACACATTATTAATATTAGTTGAGATAGAAGATCACATCAAATGGAGTGGGTGAATCATTGGTAAAAGAGGACTTCAAGAAAACTATCGAGACCTTGCTAAGCACAGATAAGTAACCAACAAGGGGTTAAAGTAAATTGATAGAAGCTACATAGAATAGTCTGGGAACTATATGTGTTTTTTTCGCATGAGTTAATGTTCAAAAATGCAATCCGATTTGGAGCTAGAAGGACCAAATTGAATTTTGGAAGAAAGACAAATACTCAAAAGAAAGATGTGGATTACATTCACAAGGATGATGTGTGGATGTGTAGGGTGCCATTAGCAGATTTCATTTTGCTCTTTATTTATCCATCTCTTTTATTTTTTAATAACATGATTGCACTAGTCCTTCAAGGCTGATAGGATTGGATAAAGATATGGAGATGAATAAAAGATTTAGGACACCATGATACAATCCTTATGTGGAGGAGATTGATGAGTTTGAAAAGTTTTCAGATGCATGCTTTCCCAGCACAAATTTAGAGGAGATAATGTTGCAAGCAGTAAGGAAAGTTGAAGCTGCATATTAACAGGCTTATCATGAATGCAAATCTTGTAGTATATTCAAAGGATTTGATTTAACACAAACACATTTGGTATAATTACCATCACCATAAATTAACTCAAGATATGTAGATGAGATACAATATTGAAGTGGATCTGATGGGTCAATGATATAAAAGTGAGAATTTTACATTGTGTGGGAGAATAATAATCAATGTTACATTTCCACTTGAACCATCTTTAGAAAGGAGACGTTCCATTCTCAAATCTCTATGGACCCTCATGTGTAGATAAGCATTCTTATCTTTTACATTTATCTACTCATTGTAGTCTCTCTCCTATTTGTAATCCTATACATATCATAAGAGTTATTTTCTTTGATCTTTTCCTTTATGTTTGAGAATGTTCTTGCAAGAAAAGATGGTTGGTACTTAACTTTAGCTACCAAATATTGTGCAAACTCAATCTTATGACAGTAGCTCGAAAGAAGCTGTGATCTAGAATTCATTAGTCATCTGATAATCAGGCTAGATAATTTGAGGCTCTAGAATTCATTTACATTAAGCGGAAGCTTCTTCAAAGAAAACACAAGAGCTTAGAAGATTGATACTCAGTGGGAATCTAGAAATGCACGTGTTTGACTGCATGATTTTGATGGGCCTACTCTTGTGTACATCATGAGGAAGTAATGTCTTATCACCAGAAAGTTGGAAGATCGATATCAAATTCAGAGGGACTTTGACAAATATCCTTGGGCAAAGAGAGCCCCTAAGGGAGAAACTACAAGACCTGACTTCCTAATATCATTGTTTAGAGGGAGAATTTTGAGGTACAATCCCTTGTGAATGATAACTTTTACATATATATATATATATATATATATATATATATATATATACACACACACACACACACACACACACATACATGCGCGCACACACACACATATATATTTGAAGGGTTGCTATTGGTGACGATCTTATCAATAGCTTGACCTGTTATCATGACATACTACATTAAGTTGTTGTCCTGGAGTGTCGGTAATCATGATAACGAACGTATCACGATCAGACTACATTAACTTGTTTTCTTGGAGCGCTGGAAATCAAATAACTCATATCCTACTAGGATATGACATATTCTTTTGGTAGGCATCAAGGATTGATGCCAGTGCACATACCAAAAGAATATAAGTATGATGAATATCATATGATTGATATTTCATGTTGAAACATACTTCAGATTACATTAAAAGATAACATCTAAGTTGATGGATATTTATTGATATCCTTAAATATGCCATTCCAAGAATATCATACTGAGATGATATCTCTTCATATACTTGAGAGCATAATGTGTTCCATAACAATCCTCCCTAGCTAAGAGGGAGTGTTAAGGTTGTAGCTTTAGTCAGATTGATTCGATCATGAGATACATTATTGACGGTATATATATATATATATATATATATATATATATATATATATATATATATATATATATATATATATATATATATATATATATTGTATATACATATATAAAATATTATTTATATTATTGTTAATATATTATTATTATCTAATGATGATTAACCATAGAGACATGTCTTCTCTCATATTTATAAGTCTTCAAATCTGCATTTGGAACACAGCAATAACAAGGGCAGTGTTATTACATTTGCAGAAAATGATCCATGTTACTCAACAGGCCCACAAGTGGCAGGAATATCCACTAATATAATTCCATTACTTGGGCTTGCCCACTTATCTCAAAGTAAGCCGGGTCATTGAGGAAGATTTTTCAGCCCAATGAAGTCCAAGAGTGCACAACATCCAACTAAGACAATTGCCCTCATGGCCCACAAATGGCAGGAGTATCCATTAATACAATTCCATCACTTGGGATTGCTTACTTAATTTGAGAGAACTAGTCTACCATATTCCCTAATATATTTCCTTTTGTTCCTGTATGATTTCTTATGGAGTAAAGAATAGATATATATTTTTTATATTTATTAATTAAAGAAACATAATAAAGTTTATTATTGTCTTGGTAAGTGATATTTGAAGAGCATATATACATATATGATAATGTTGGTCCACATTGCATACACAGCATACATATCAAACATATTCTCATGCCTGCCACGATATTTTATTATATCCAAATATGGCTTTATTCTGAACTGCAGATCTATTCACTTGATACTGACTTATCTTTTTCTTCCTTGATGCCCTCCTTCAATGCGGTCTTATACATTTTATATCTTTATTTATCTACAAAGAAAGATGACCTTTGTTGATGACAACCCTTAAGAATGGTCATGACCTTTCTTAATGATGCCTCTTCATAACCCAAACCGACCACTACCTTGTTTGTTCATAAATTGCTACTTCATATGCCTTAATTGCTCATGCAAGAGCATCTAAGGTGTAAGAGAAGTGCTACATCACCCAAAAATAAATTTTTTAGTTGTAAATAAGGGCTATTTTTGAAGATATCGCCTGATCCCATGCTTAAATTCTGGTGAGAAATCAGCATTTAGGGTTGGGGAATTACCTTTCATGCCAAAATAGTGTGTGTGTGTATATATATATATATTATAAAAACTATAAATGGAAGGAATAATTTAGTTAAAAAATCTGAACCTAAAAGATGAAATCTGGAAACAATATTAGAATTGTTGATTGCTATATTAAAGTCATGTTGAAACCCTATACAGTTTTCAATTTTCATCCTATAGGTTGAAAAACATGATTCCTCCAAAATATCCTGTTGCAGATGTTAAAAGAAATTTAAAAATTGTATGCATCTTCAAAACCTTCAATCCAGCTTGAAATTCTTTTGATTCCTCCAAAAAATCCTTTATTAATCAGCCAAACATGGTATTAAGTTTGACAAACTCAGAAATTTTCATTATTCTGTTGAGTATCGCAATTTTTTACATTTTTATTGGAAACAGTCATCAAGTAATTTGTGTTGGCTGAGTTATCATTTAAATTTTAATTTCCATCATCAAAACACTGGCAAAACAGGTGGTTTGTGATTTCATAAATGGTATTCATGAACACTACGGCAGGCATTCATTTATGTCAATTACTATTCTGAATACACATGTATCAAATTCATTAGTAGACAACATTCAATTTATTCAGAGCTACATGTTGGATGAAGGAACAATGAAACCAGAGAACAGGAGTGACATTTTGAAGTTGGAGCTTGATATCTATTGTTACAATTGAAGAGTAGAGCAGATTGTCCTTAGGTCCAAAGGTTGTTGCCTCTGCATGGAATGCCCCATTTGTAAAGATTATGTATTGATTGGTTATACTTAGATTAGAAGGGGTTGAAGATAATATGTATTACAGGAGAAATGTGACATTGGACATACCTTGGAAAGATATATTCTAGAGCCCCCACTAGTTAGGTGAGTTGGTTTGAGGTTGTGGGAGATCCCCATGGTCTTGGTTTTGGCTCCCTTGCCCATCATTACCCCTACACAGACACTTGGGCGAGGTGTTGGTTATTCTGTGGCTGAAGGGATTAGTCTCGCTCCAAGCTCGCCTCGTAAAGGGAACTTGCTGGGCTTGGGACGCAGGGACAGTCCCGAGACAAAAAAAAGAAAGAAAGACATATTATAGAGGCCAAGGTTAATTATCAAGGGAGAATAGAGAATCAAACTACAAGTGATTGAATGGTCTTCTTGAGGGAAACACGTGCATGTGGAGCATGTTTAGTTGGGCTTGAATACAGGTCATAATTGCTACAGAGTACCATAGTTTCTACAATAGTGGAATTTGGGAACACTTCATTGTTTCCCTTGGCTTCCCCAAACCTACTTAATAGGCTCAAATTGAAAAATATTAAATTGGAGATCTGTGTTTCTAAAGCTAGCCAAAGAAATTTTTCAATTAAGTGAAAGTGTTATTATTATGAGGTATTCAGACTTGAAGATTCTATTTAATCCAATGCTCTACATGTAATTATAGAATTAGACTTTGTGTGTGTGTGTGTGTGTGTCTATATATATTGTCATTACAAAATATAGAAAAAATTGATCATGTATGTTAGTGCGCATATAAAATATCAATGTAGGGATGGGCATGCTCTGAAGACTATAATTATACCTACAATTTTGCCTTTCAATTATCATCCATGTAACTACTATCTTGTAGTGGTGTGTGATAGGACATAGATGTTAGTAAATCACTGCTGAAGTAACTTGGCATATTTGACAGTCGCTGCTAACAAAAACTGTGAAATGCATATATCATTAGTTTGTTATAAAATCCTGGCGGTTGTTTGATCTAGCTAAAGTATTCAGTCTTTTCAATCAGAATGCTTCACAAGCACCTCTTATATGAATGTTTGCCTCTATTATCTTTAGATCTTCTCTGGCTTATCAATCATTTTATGCTCAAACCATGTTTGAATTTTAGTAGGTTAATTGCATAAATTATAACTTTGGTCCTTGCGCCACCTGGGTTATAGATTGTTCAAGTTAGATTTGTAGATGGAAGGTGTACACTTCTGCATGGCACATGTTGTTGCAAGTAACTGAATGTAATAATTGTTTTGAAAGCCAATCTTCAGACACCAAAAAAAATTCTTACAGATGGGATGTATATAGGGTGAAACTAACTTACTATGTCAATGTTTCTGCAAGAAATGATACTGTGTTATCATAATCTATTTTTACAGATAATTATGAGTTTGAAACTTTGATATGAATCTGCATTTATTGGCATGAAATAAAAATAATTGTTTTCCAACAGTTTTAGAATATAGATGGTTATTTTCATGTAGTGTTTTTCTCTTTGTAGATAGATCATTTAGTGATTAGTGAGTTTCTTGTCGTTGTTTTTGGATGTAATTGTTTCAGTTTTTGGTTGCCTCGTGACAGCCCATGAGCCTGAAGTAAATCGTGTACACACTTTAAATGTTAAGCGTAAGATGGATAGCAAATTAAAGGAGTGCAAGTCTGCAAAAAAAATGAAGGCGAAAAACCATCCAGGTAACAGCTGCATTTTCTCTGAAAGCATCATCCAATAATTGTCATGTATTGGAAAATATTTTTCTAGTAGAAAAGATTACAGAACCTTTTTTCGTTATTCCATGGCAGTGCATGATGCCAAAGGGGTTGATTTTCTGCCTCTAAAATCAGAGAAAACAGGTAACAGATTCAAAATTGTAACAAATGTTGCATTAACCAAAGAAAATGGTGTAGAAAGTTTGAATGGAGAAAGTAAAGTTGAGGATCAGCAGCAGGTAACCAAGAAAAGGAAACTCATGGAGCAGAAGAAAGGAAAGGCAACCCATCAAGGGGTGGTAGAAAAAAATTGCATGGTGGATTTTGAAATAGGGAAGGAGGAAGGCCAACCCAAGTGAAAAAGAGTAAAACCTTTAAAGAAAGAATCTATTCAAACTCATGCAAGCAAAGGAAATAAAGATGAAAAAGAGCAAAAAGTGAAAATTGTTTCATCAAATCTAGAATGCATTCTTCATGAGATAGCAGAACGTAACAACCAACAGTCAAAGGAGCATGGATTAATGCAGATGTTTTCTTATCATAATAAACCTTTGGAAAAGGAATCATCTTTTTGGCCTCCATTTGTATCTTCTACATCCAATTCATCTAAGCTTTCATGCTATACTAAATCTCTTCGCACTAGACCTGAAAGACAAGGATCTGCATTCGAGTGCTCTGTTTCATCATTGCCTGTTATGATTGTACAAGCTGAAAAACCTTCAATTTTTGAACACACTAATGCAAGAAATTACGACTTGATAGATTTTTGTAATTCGAGGAAACCTAGTCCAAAAGCAGGCATAACTGGCGATTCTCTAAGTGACTGTTCTGGGTTTATAATGGGTGCTAAAGACCTGTGTAAATCATCAGGAACAAGTGGGAAGCCCAGTCTGGATACATTTTTTTTTAATGGCAACCAACTGCAAGGATCGTTGATTGATGCTTCTAGAGGTGAATCTTCTGTAGTTCGTAAACAATCAGACACATCTTGTAAGGGGACTTCAGGCTCCCAAGTAAAATCTTCAGAGTGGAAAGGATTTGTAGAAAGGGATGTTGAGGGAGCACTTGTAATTTCAAGTAGGGAACATAAGTCATATATGGAAAATGCAGCTTTAGAAGAAGGCAAGGATTTGGAACAGAAAGCAGATAGGATTAAGGTTTGTTTTTGTTTCATGTAAATTACCCATACACTTCATTCTTTGGATTTGACCAAAATTCGTTAGGATTTTTGTGTGATCTGTGATGTGTGAATTAAAGTCTTTTTCGTTGGTTAATTCTTTGTTATTGTATGATCCAGAGCAATGGAGGCGATGAACTTGAAGCTATTGGTTTCTATTTCCGTGCATCTTTAAAATTTCTACAAAGTGCTTCAATTTTAGAGCGGCCTTTGAGTTCTGATAGTGTGAGGCACTGGGGAAATAAATCTATGCCTTTGTTCACATACTCTGCTAGGCTTTCTGAGTAAGTTCCTTTTAGTGGCATTTAAATTTTAATGGTTGGAGTTGATCGAGAAAATTCACAGATTATATGCATTCTAAAATTGTAAATTTAAAAAAAATGGTTTGGGCTAATTGTTTAGTTAAATGGACAGAGCTTCTAAATAGAGAACCTTTAATATATTATAAGTTGTCTCCAACTGTAGTAGGAACTGATTTGTTTCATCCCTTATTATAGATAGCATAATTTGTCTGGAAACATTTATAATAATTATGTATCCTAAGTTCCAAACACATTTGAAAGACAGGAAACTCACAAACTTCAAGAACATAGTAGTATTTTTTGTGTTAAGATAAGCTAATATGTTGATAGGTTTATAATACTCTTGACCTTTGCTATCCTTGATGATTTATGCCATATGACATTTGAATTCCTTGAAGGTCTATTGTGGTTCATGGCACTTGGTAACTATTTTAGTATCTTTATTATTACCACAGTTTGAAGCTTGCTTTGAAGTCTTAAATTGTAGTTACCACGGTTTGTTCCTGAAATTTTCTCAAGTGACAGAAAATTGATTTAATATCTTTTGGTCACAAAATGCACTTTTTGTGTATGTGTTTGCAAGTTTCCCCATCAAAAAGAGGACTTGTAGCTCAGTGGTAGAGAACCCCAAATTGCACATGGGAGGCCCTAGGTTCAGGTCCTTGCTGGTCCATGAAAAATAACATGGTTACAAAAAGCTCTAGTTACAAAAAGGACCGTTCACTTGGTTGTAGGGCACCCTAACATGCACATGAGAAGTCCTAGGGTCAATTACTAGTTGGTCTTTGAAAAGTAACATGTTAGTCCCCTTTTTCTGTTAGCTATTATATATATGCGAGGTTACATAGTTTTAACAACAAAATGTGTTTTTCAGAGTGAATGGACCAGCTAAACCTAAAAGCTTAAAAATTTAAGGACATTAAAGCTTCTTTGTAATGGAAGATTGCTTCAATGAGGTTTTCAAACTTGAAGTTTAGACTATTTTTGTTTCTACAGTATGTTAAAGGTCACTGAGGGTTTATATTTAATTATTCACTTCCTAATTCTTGACTACATTGATTATAAAATATTCTCATTTGTTTTATAGGGATTGTGCTAAGGTGTATGAACGGAATGGAAAGTGGGCAGCTGCTACTCTAGCCTACCAATGCACAAGATTTGCATGTATGCATGTTGTGATGGCCAAGAATCTATATTTAAGCAGACATAGACAAGAACTTATATCAGCTGTTATTATGCTTCGGACAGGTTAGTTTTTGTTTACACTTTTAAGAATTTAACATTGTATTCATTTGTAATTTTGTTGATTTAAAAAAATTTATTTGTAATTGCCATGGCTGAGAGGACCGCATTGGGGATTTCTATGCTATGGAAGGGTGAATGCTTATTTGTTCTAGACATACTCTGTTATTGTGTCAGATGTTATCCATATTCGTTGTTCTGCAAGATAAGGGAATTGATAGTCTAACCGTAAAACATGAAGGTACAGGTGAAGGAAAGCATTGTCATCATAATATAAATTCCGCTGATATGCATTTATCTATAGGTATCTACTAAGAACTTCGTACTGTCTAGGTAGGGTTATTTAGTATTTTATATAGATTTTTTCATTCAAAATATATTTGAAGAGTTCAAGTTTTTAACACTTGTCTCCTGAAGCCCTTTTCTTAAGTTGTCCTCAACCTAGGTTTTGGTTAAAAATCATTGATCTATAGTATAATAAGTGATCATTTCAGAGGGTTTAGCTGTAAGCATCTTCCATTCTTACACACTTGCCATACATATCAACTAAGGAATTTCCAACAAAGACATTTGTGTCCACCCCGGTTACTATAATATAACCATGAAGACTCCTACCCATTTGCAGATCTCGATCGTTAGTCATTTCCTCGAGAAGAAAGCAAACATCAAAAAATAGAACTACATAAATGTTAAAATTAACAAAATTATGGAGTGCTATAGAAGTTCAAAAATGTAGATGTTTAAAAATAGAAAAAACTAGAAGTTCCAAAATAATGCCACTAAAAGAAATGACATTATATCAGTATTTGATAGCCATCATCATTGTGTAAGCTGTTAAGTTTCAAATATTAGCCGCTGTAAATATCTGCTTGATTTTTTTTGATTTTGCCTATGAGTTTAAGACCATCTGATAAACAGAATAGAAAGAGTTGATTTATATTGCAATATATACAATACATTGACAGCAAATATAAAGGACATGCTTGATATATTCACTTCTAAAATCAATTTCAAATTGAAAGTGCAATGTAAAGACAAAAGTGAAGATATCCAGATGGATAAGTCTGATCATAAACATAAATACAACATACCCATTTGCTGGGAATGAACATAAATGACTGCAGTAATAATAATCAGCATGTATAAGCTCCATCAACCCTAGGTTCTTCACTAAAATGCTTCAAATGATATGGTTGGGTCTAGATCTGTCAAAGACCAACTATGATCTTTAGTGAATGCATGTATTGGCTCCTTAAACCCCAATGGCTACTCTAGAATCTTCATGTTGACCCTCGAGAAGTGATATGGCTGGGTGGAAACGGTTTGGCCAACAAGGAAGGAGTTACAACCAGAAAAATAGAAGTTTAATCCTTCTCAGTCTTCTGCGAAGTTCTTAGCGAATTTGATATCCAATAAGCTTTGCAAATCTAAAAACCTAAATTCCAATACTACCCAAATGTGACCTTAAAATAAAATCATGAGATTATACTCCATATCGTATCTTTCAACAAGATGAAGAATGTTGCGAACTAGGGTTTTTGGTCTAGAAAACCAACAACAAAGAAGTAATTTTCAGTAAATAGAAGCAATATCAAAATCTTTTTTAACATCCCTGTAATATTCTTGTTCCTTGCATAAGGATTTCCACTCGTTTGACCAAATTACCAACTGATGGAGACGAATTGTAGTGGCCATATAATGCAAGAAGATGGTGTACGGTTCAAAACATGTATCACACCGAACTGGGAGGGGAAAACAAAGGCCATACGATATAATGGAGCTGGCCGTACAATATCTTGGAGCTGACCATACGGATGGTATAGGGAAGGATGTATGGTATGCAAAGGCAGGTTGTACAGTGGAGGTGTGGAGTCCGTGCGATAGGAGTATGGACATGTAGTCATACGGTGAAGGCGTGTGGAGCTGGCTGTGATGTGCGAGGCTGTACAGTGTAGGGAGGAGGTCGTACGGTGCAGGAAGCAACTGTGTGGGATATGGAAAGAGGCTATGTGGTGATGTATGGTGGAGGCAATGGTTATGGAAAGTGTACGGATGGTATAGTGTCATGTGGGATGTAAGGTATTATAGGTTGCGCCAATGATTCAGATTGTGCTCAGAGTTGGTATACAAATGATTGCATTCGTCAGAGACACCAAACAATGCTAGTACAAGTATTGAAAACCAAATCATAGATTGATGATGATATGAGTATTTGCAAATAAAGATAGTGCACATAGAGAAACAATATTAGCACTTCAGATTTGCCAAATACAATCATAGATAAAATGCCACTTCGATTCGCCAGATCTAAGAAAAACCATACAGACAGAATAGGGTGAGGGCTGAATCCCACTTAAGTCGAAAGAGCCAAGTAGAGAAGATCTTTCACTCTTGAAATGACGAACAACAAAGAAATCCCAACAGGAATTCTCTGTAGAGAAATAATAAACCAAATCGCATACCTACTACTACCTACATGTGCTTAAATACTTGTCGAGGAAACCTTTTCGAGGGTGTACAAAGATAGTTGATGGCCACACCTACCTACAGACACAATTAAATAAAAAATGGGTCCGAGATATACTAAATCAATCGGAAGCACAAATACAAATATTATTAACTTGTGCCCCATATTAATAAATTAAAGTAACCAATTAAAGGTCCTTTTGTTATATTATTTAAATTTTTGGGACCAGTTAATTAATTAATTAAATTAAATTATTACATTCAAATTTGGGGACATGACAATCCCTAAATGAGAGTCCTATTCCTTCTTTTGTAGCTTTTTCGCTGCTTTTTCAAGAAAAGGAAACACTTTTTGCTTTTTTGCTATCTTTTTGAGAATATTTCTCATGCTTCTTCACTATTTTTCTTGGAATAGCTTTTCTTTTTCATTGTTTTAAAAAATAGCTTAATTTTTTCACTATTTTTCAGGAATATTTTGTTCGCCTTTATTTAATAAGAAGCACTTCCATTTCTAATCTCCCATTGTAGCAATAAATAATAAAGGCCCATTCATTAAAATAAATCATCTTCAATTTAATGTTTGGCCTCTATAGTCCCTTCATTAAGTAAATAAATAAAAATAACGATAAATTTAATATAAAATATTTAATTTAACTATATTAACATATAATTTATCATCATTTAGTGTAAAATCCCTGGCCTATATCAAAGTTGGGATGATCATCAAAATTGGACCTACCATCAATACTAAAAATAGCAAGTATGCCAACTCTGTTGGAGCTGATAACTAACTTACTAAAAATAGTAGGCATGAGAGAGTTAACCCAAAAGGCTGTAGAAAGAAATTTTATGCTCATTCAAATGTCCAAATATGACATCCCACCTGATACTGCTTCCAAGATTTCCTGATCCTAATCATTAGCGCTTGGGAATCGGCTAAATAACCTAATGATGCCACCATGCTGAACTAGCTTAGGAAGGGGACATTACAACCACCTAGAAAATGCAGGTGGGAACAAGGATGGGAATGCCATTATTTAGAAGCATGATACTATGCCATTCAAAGGTTAGGAATATTAATAATTATCAGTCAATCGATAATGGTTCATTTGACAAACATCTTACTCCTGATCATTAGGTTAGTTGGTGATCATTTTAGAGCATTTAAACAATCATGTGTTTTGATGGTTACATCTAGTCATTCCATTGAGAACAAAGAAAATAATAAATATCAAAAAGTAAAACCAATTAAATGTTTAAATGAACAAAAAGTATGGAGTTCTATAGAACCTAAAAAATTTAAAATTTAAAATAGAAAAAACTATAACTACTGATGAAAATTTCACTGAAAGCAAAGACATATTATATTGGTCTTTGATAGTATCATTATAATGCAAGCTGTTAAATTTTTAATAATAGCCACCTAGAAAAGGCTGATGAGAACCAGGATGAGAATGCCCTTATTTTAAAACATGATAAGGTGCCACTCAGTGATTGGCAATATTAGAATCAATCAATAAAACTTCAGTGGAAAAACATCTTAGTCCTTTTTATTGTTTCTCTCCTTACTAATACCTTGTTGGGAGATGAGAATATTTTATACTAGAAAAATCTATACAATTAAATGCAAAACGTAAAAGCAACCTCAAGTCCTATTGTATTTCTTTAGTGCTTTTAGCCCCTGCCAAAGAAATATCGACAGTTAGGAAGATAACCAATGTGATTTATACATAAAAGAATAAGAAACTTCTGTAGGAAGCTCTTGATTTCTAAGAGAGATTTGAAGAAACTTCATCTGAAGTCTCTTGACTTTTGGAGACATATTACTGTGATACGGAGAAATTTCTTATGCTCCCATCCGTGTAACTCCCTCAGTTATGCCAACTGTTTAACTACCCAAGTTTCCCAACAACAAATTCTAACTAATTAAAGAAGATACTGCGAAACTAGATTTTCGGTGAATTTTGTCGATTTTAGGCATCAAAATTCTTAATTTTTCCATTATATAGTTGAAATTCCAAACTTTTTGTATGACAATTCTAAGATTAGTCTTTTCTGTAATGGATAGTATGTGCAGACGGAGACACATCTAATGCCCAGGGTAGTTGTTGATTGTCATTGTAGTAAAATGTAGTAATGTATACTGAGTTGTGTGAACTTATTATGATTTATAATTAGCATATTTACTAGTATTTAAAATTTTTGTTTGTGCAAGTGAATCTCCTTGTTCATCAGCATCTAATGTTGACAACTTGAATTGACATGCATTAACAGTAGTGAATCAACAAAAATGAGTTGCATCTCTAAATGCATCAGGAAACTATGTGATTGATACACAACACTGCCAACACTATAACCATTTGTTACAATTTGTAAGTTGAAAATTTCCTTGGGACATTTGGTAGATGATACATGTTGTTCTAGAATATGAAATTGCACTATGACATTGATCCATGTAATTTAGCTTTCTTTTATCCATTGAAAAAAATTTTGTACTTATTTCTCAGTTTCTATTAGTTAAAGCATGTAAGAGAATATTTTTATACTTGCAGGTTGATGATGCTAGCGCATCATTTGCAGCTTTTGCAAAAGCAGGTAGTGCTTTGGATGCTGCTAGTGATTCAAGTTATAGAGAACATGAAATATCTGTGGTGAAAAAGGCTATCAATCTGAACTTTCATAATCTTGATGGACTGCTCAGTCTTGTAATCCCTCTCATGGAATATACATCTTTATGTTGACATCTATTATGGCTTCAACAACAATTTTTGCAGAAATAAGGAGGTAATAAGGATTATGGAGCAATATGCATGCAATTATTTCTACCATTTACTTACATGAATAGGTTGTGTATGAGTTACGACTAGTGTAAATTATGTAAATTACTATGTTATCTTGCTTGAAGAATCAGAAATGTGCTAGTAGGCAGGATTTGAACTGTGAATGAAAATGCATGTATCTTGAAGCTGTTTGTAAGAGATTTCATGTGATGTTCTTGATATAAAATATAAACATTACTTTTGAATTCCCTCCTGGATCTTCAGGTCAACTTCATATGAAGTGTTTTAGGAGTCTTATCGTTTATGGAATGTACTGAAAATTCTGAGATATTTTCAATCAATATACATTTGACTACTAATTTTCATTCTCTCCTCTAAGGGGAGTTTACATACTTTGAAAGACATCGATGGATTCAATTTGACTCATAATTCGTAGCTCTAGATTGTGACACTTTTTTTTTTGATATAAGTGCAAACATGCCCGAGTTACCCAATAATTCATGGCTGGTTATTATTCCTTAGTCACTGGTGGTTGGATAAGGTGTATTTTTTGGCTCTTCAAAGCATTTTAATTTTTATATTATTCATGATTTGGTTAATAAATTGGGCATCGTTTTGCATTGCAGGTCTTGTTTTAATGTCTCTGTTCTGCAAGATTTCTTGCCAGTTTTATTTTAAGCCAATCTACAAATGCTAATACAGCTAACAGATTCACTTACAAATAAATGTGAATATTAGGACACCTAGAAATTGATATTTTTTGTAAAATAAAATTATTTAACTGTACTTCCATGAGAGACCTCTATAAGATCGGGATGGACATGAACAAGGTATCGGAGTTGTGCAAAAATGCAAGTTTATACAATTTGTAATTTTCTCAAGTGTAAAATACTAGATAATATGTATTGATGCAATTTTGGTGACTGACTATTTGTGAAGCTTTCCACAGAAACTTACATACAATAAAATAAAATTATAATATGAAGGAAAAAAACATTTTTGCAGTTTATTACCAGTTATCCATCTTTTTTTTGTCTGGGAATATCTGTTCCCCAGTTGCACTTTTTCTTGTTGGTAACTTAGCAAACACATATTAAAAGAGTAATTTATCCATCGGGTTCCAATTGTGGAGTGATAGATTAAGCTTTACAGATTTCTACTTTGCAGAATAAAACTGTATCTTAATTAAATACTAGGTTTTCTTTTGGGGCCCTATCTTTGAAATTGTGAGGGTTTGTTTACAGGGTCCACATCTCATACATATCTTTGAAAGGACACTGCTTTAACTAGTGCCCTATTGTCAATGGATATTGCTGTAATTGCAGTTCATCCTGAGTAGATCCTTCTTGCCACCTCCAACTTCACATTTGGGCCTAGCAGTTACACAATCTCCAATCTGTGCTCCAACTTGAATGCTTATTCTACCTATTTTCTCCTCTGGCCAGGCATCTACTACAGCTCTCCTCCATCTCCCTTCTGCATCCATTTGGTGTGCTCTAGGTTAAAAACTTATACTTCAATGTACTCCAATAGTGCATCTACGTATTCCCCTCTCTCTTATATGCATTACTCAAGCATGCTTCACTGACATCATCTACAAGACTATTGCTCTTTATCAATTGATTAGGGATCCTCATTTTAGCATGCTTCCTAGTGCTAAGATGTTACTTAGGGAGATATGAAGGTTTTTGAACTTTTATATCCAATGTGAGAACCAAACAGCTCTAGCAAAAACTATAGAAACATCTAGATTATCACTTATATTGCTGACAATGTTAAGTTGCGTTGCCCCTATGTTTTGTCACGGGGGCATGTTGGTGTTTGGTTGAATGTAACCTTTTTTATGAAAAGTTTGTAAACAATTTTCATGGAGGAAACCCGTAGGACTTTACAAATTAGATAGATCCTAAAGTAGTAATTTTTCTATAACAAGGACCAATCATATTGTTTACAATTATCAAAGTGATCTTATTGAAAGAAGCTCAATTTTTCTTTGTTTAAAGACAAATTGTGATGTAGACAGGAACATGATTTTAGAAGGCTTGGCAAGCACCAACTGTGTTCGTTTCAATTATCAAGGCCAGTTTATTGAAAGGGGCTCATTTTTTCTTTGTTTAGAGACAACGAAGTAGGATGGATGGTGATTATAAGCGGATTATTTTTTTTGAATTTGAACAAAATGTTTTGACAAAAAATGTAAAGTATGACAGAGGAGGCATTAGGCTTTTGGAACCCCTTCATAGCTTTCATCCCCAAGTATTATATACTTAAAAATGCTATAGAGCTTTTGACCAATGTGGTACTGATCAATCCTCTTTCTTAGCCTTGGTTAACAAATGGGTGGACACAAAGGATAGCTTGAACTCTATCCTCAAGCTTTCATAGTGTCTTCCCTCTCCTCTCTCCTCAATTGACCTTGATAGGAATGTTGTGGATTTCTAACATTATTTTCCTTGCAAGGTTATAATCTCATTTTATATTTTCATATATTTTTGTTTCATGTGGTATTTAATAATTCTCATACACGTACATTTCTCGCATGATTACTTTAAACTTTGGTTACATGATTCTTTGCAGACCAATTGGAATTATTTTGTCTACATCCCCACATGTTCAACATTTTCATGTGTGTAAACATAGGGAAGGCTTGTTTCTTAAGGAATAACCAAAGCTTTCTTCCTTGGGGTTTTAGTCATACTTTTACATAGACTTCTTTGTTGTAGGTCTTCTGAAGTATTGGTTTGATGGGTTTTTTTTTTTTTTTTTTGGATTATCTAACTTTTAAGATTGTGTATAATGACTCTTTGTGAACCCTTTGGTAGGAATTGTGATCCCATTTTAAAGGGGATGCCTAATCTCTAAATCTCATCGAGATCATTTCGAACATGTTGAGTTTTGGAGACATTCCCCTGGAATGGTTTCTAATGTTTTGTTTGTGTTGGAGTCGACAGTGCCATTTAAGTTTCTTCCTAGCCTATAACTCTAGACATTAAAAATGGTGGTCCAATGAACCAATAATTTTCATTATAAGGGGGATGAAAATGTTCTTCGCAAAAAAATCTAATGAGTGCAAATGAGAATGTGGATTCAACCTCACACACAGAAAACACTAATGTCTTGCAATGTGTCATCACATCAATATAATCAAACCAAGTAGCTTACCTCATTACAAAGACAAAGTGAAAAATTGAAAATAAGTAGAAAAATTTTAATCAGTCAATAGAAGGCATCAAAGGGTGGAGGACTCAAATAAGTATGAATTATGGGTATTTTGTAGTAGACTGCTCTGGAAAGATAAAATAATCAATGAAACTTGGAGAGAACGATTTTTTTTTTGGAATAACAACATAAGGTTATCCCCTAATAATGATGTTAGGAGGAGGATTGATAGTCAAAATCACGGGCCAGAGCAAAAGCATTTTTTTGGTATTAATTTTTTTTTTTCCAATTTTTTGTGTGGATGTGTCTTCAAATCATAATTTGTCAAAGATATTTTGAAATGGAAAAGTCTCATTATGTCAAATCGAATCACACACACTAAAGGGATTCAAATTTCTTTAAGGTCGATCAGTGTGCTAAGAGAGCCTTAGCATGATAACAATTGAAGTACAAAGTACTAAGATAATGCAAAGTCAATAAATGGAAATTTATTGTCAATCAGTGTATTCTACAATGGATATAGGTAATGAAGGTAAATCTTTAGTTTGTATATATATTTTGGTTAGTAGATGTATTAAAATTACAAAATATGAGGATTATTGTACACTAATACGATAGACTAAGGGTACTCTTTTAGATCTAATGCAATGATGTTAGGAGGAGGATTGATAGTCAAAATCACGGGCCAGAGCAAAAGCATTTTTTTGGTATTAATTTTTTTTTTTCCAATTTTTTGTGTGGATGTGTCTTCAAATCATAATTTGTCAAAGATATTTTGAAATGGAAAAGTCTCATTATGTCAAATCGAATCACACACACTAAAGGGATTCAAATTTCTTTAAGGTCGATCAGTGTGCTAAGAGAGCCTTAGCATGATAACAATTGAAGTACAAAGTACTAAGATAATGCAAAGTCAATAAATGGAAATTTATTGTCAATCAGTGTATTCTACAATGGATATAGGTAATGAAGGTAAATCTTTAGTTTGTATATATATTTTGGTTAGTAGATGTATTAAAATTACAAAATATGAGGATTATTGTACACTAATACGATAGACTAAGGGTACTCTTTTAGATCTAATGCAAGATCATGGACTATTCATATACAACAAATTCTTTGGTTTTCTTCTTTGTTGAAGAAAATGAGTTTTCTTGTAGATTTGAACTGTCTATGTACTCCTGAATTTCTTGACCCTTGAATGATATGCTTATTGATTGAAATTTCCATCTTGCAAGTTGCAATCAAAATATGGATAATTATTATGTTTTTTAAATATAGAAATGACAAACAATATTATTAAATTATGTTTATTGTTTTAACAAATCTGAATATGATTGAATGATCAATCTCTAAGAGGATTTCACTAATTGATTTCAGTGTTCCTCTAGGTCCAATCGGATCTCATATAAGTATATGTTATTTTGATTGGAAGGGACATGCCTTTTGGATTAGTGTCATTTCACTTCTCAAACTAGTCCTAGACTACTTTTGGGGTTTACACATTGACTTGCAATTACAAACTGTGTGTTGATACCATAATCAATGATCTACACAGGTAATGATATTAGACTCAATTTTATTGGAATCTCTGCACTACTAATCATGGCTTGATTGGAATTATATGTGGAAAATGAAATAATAATCTGTAAGATTAAATGCACATCACCATTATACTTGGAACCGTTTATATATGATATTTTGATTTCGTGTATGAATGATAGCCAATTTCAAATATTAGATCAATACGATGATATAACTCCAAGAATTTAGATATGTGCGTGTATCAATATACAAAATTTATATTGATATATATACATACATATATATTTATATCGTATTATTGATTAATATCATTCATATGTCTAACTGAAGCTATCATTTTTCAACACTCCCTCTTAGCTAGGGAAGATACAAGTTTAACAAGTATACAACTATATCACCTTACTCATGATATCAAAAGATATGGTATGTTTACGAATATGAAGTCATGTGACATTCTTCGTAACAAAAATATCCATATTATGGTATGTGTAATGACATCAAGTCTCATGATGTCTACCATAATGAATCATTGTATATCCATGAATACATTATCCACTACCATTATCTATTAAGGATCATAATTGTCTCTAGATGATATCAAGTCTCATGATATCTATTAGAATGTTGAAGAGATACTAACTATCATGTCATTGTATATCCATGGATATCAAGTCACGTGATATCCATCACAATAGTGAAACAAATCATTGTAAAGTTGTCACCTTATAATGTCAAATACAAGTGTTCATTGTCTGAAAGATTGTCACCTTTCAATAATGTCCACAGGGGCCCATAAATTCATGGAGTCACACACATGATGACAAAAGAGTTTACACATTATAAATATTTTATATAATCCTTGTGGCATTCTATATCCCTGTCCACTAGCTAATTGTTTTGAACCAGGGAAATGAGAGAATTTTATCGCTTGGTGCATTGATTCAATCAATCAAGAAGCAGATGCTTTTGCCCCCATCTCACTCACTTCTATTAAAAAGATCTAAATTTTTCACGATACTACAAACTAACTACCCTCCATACAACAAAAATATGGTGTGCTAACCCTTAGAGGCAAAGGGTACCCCCTACCATTCTATAGATTATGTGGGCCCCAAATAGATTATCGCATGGTGCTAGAAGACCTTCCTTTTTAAGCTTGTTTACCTTGATAGATGGCATAGGCATTGATAGGGATAGTGGAATAGACAAAGATAGTAGTAGCAAGCCAAAGAGATTGTGATCATTCCAAATATTGTGCAAGCCCCTACAACATAATTGTTAGGGGTTTGCTGGAAGGGTCCCAAAATTCAAGTGCAAAGACATGGGCAACTTTGGTATAGGCATCGCCCACATAGGCAATGGTTGCCAATGGGAATCCCACTACTATTAGTAATCATATATAATGGATGACAAGTGTGTATTGATTATATTCGTGATTGAGACCCCCCTATACTTGTAGTTGAGTTGATTCAATTGTGGGTTGGAAGATATAGTAGAGGATAAATTAATTTGTGGGTGGCAAAGAAGGGGCAATCATGCATTAGAAGACTCGATCCCCACATCTGAACAAAATTTATGGGTTGCCCTACTAGAACTACTAACAATAATAATTTTGAGACTCAATCTCAAATTTGACTTACATTTTCAACCATACTAAGTTTTTTTTGAGTGTTCAACTTTTACCTTGGCTATAGGCTTGGTGAGAATGTCTCTTGTTTGATCACTTGAACTAATATACTCCAACAAAATCACATTCCTTGCTACCATGTCTCTCACATAGTGATAAGGAATCTCTATGTCTTTTGATATATCATTTAACATTGGATTCACGAAAAGCTTGATACAATTCTGATTAACTCACCAAATAATTGTAGGATTCAAGGGCTCACCAAATTATCCCTCAAACAATCTACAGAGCCATACTGCTTCTCTTGCTCCCTTAGAGGTTGCAATGTATTAGGCTTCTGTAGAGCTTTATGCAATTGATGATTGTTTCATGTTGATCCATGAGATCATTGCCAATCCTAAATTGAAACAACAACTTGATGTTCTTTTTCAATTGGTAACGCTTTCAGCCCAATCTAAATTAGAGTATCCATGTAGATCTAGGTCAATATTTTTGTATGTAAGACCATACCCAATTGTACCTTTAGGGTATCTCAAAATATGTTTTGCAACAACAAGATGTATCTCCTTTTTTTCACACATAAACCATCATAGAGCATTCATTGCATAACATGTATTTGGTCTTGTGTTGACCAAATATGTCAATGATCCAATTATCTATCTATAGAGTGGGATTTGCAAATTTTGATTCTTCTATTGTTTCCTTCAATTGCAAAATTGGTTTCCATAGGTGTAGACATGGGTCTGCAGTCTAACATTCCAAACCTTTTTAGAATGTCAATGTTATACTTTCCTTGATTAAGAATGATGCAATTTATTTCCTACCACACTTCCAATCCAAGGAAGTAATGTAAAATGCCCATGTCCTTCATGTCAAAATTTGAAGCTAGGTCCTTATATTGAGAGATTAGGAAATCTTCTCTTATGATTAGCTGGTCATCAACATATAAGATAAGTATTAGCATATCACCATTAATTACCTTAAAATAGAGGTTTGGATCTGCACCATTCTTGAAAAATCCTAGTCCTACAAGGTAGCGATCAATCCTCCCATACCAAGTTCTAGGGACATGTTTAAGTCCATATAAAGCCTTCTTTAATTTGCACACATGTGATTCAACATTATGTATTACAAAGCCTTCTGGTTTCTCAAAAAAAAATTCTTCAATTGTCCCATTCAAGAAAGTTGTCTTCACATCCACTTGATGGATCTTCCAGCCTTCAGATGCCACAAGATCTATTACTGCATTGTTTGAGATGTAACATGTAACAAGTACATAGTATTTTAATAGTCAATACCCTCTTTATGTGAGAAACCTATGGCAACAAAATGAGCTTTGTGTTTCTCTGTATTGTCATTTATAACATTGTTGATTTTGAAGGGCCATTTGGAAGAGACAACAAATTTCCCTTTTGGGCTTGGAACTATATCACACACATCATTCTTTACAATGGATTGATACTCTTCTATCAGAACATATTTCCGTGCGTGATGTTTTAGAGCTTCGTACAAGTTGGTTATGATTTAATGATCTCACTTACCAAGGCAACATATCTAGAGAATCTCTGGGGTCTCGTACTTTCTCTAAAAGTTCCTTTGCGTGTTGCATAATTTTTAGCTTCTTCAATCATCTTTCTACCCCAAAGTGGTCTTTTTTTGTTTTGTTAGGTTCATCTACTAGAGTCCTTTGATTTTAATTTATAGTTTGTCCGTAAGACTCCCTCTGAACCTCAGGAGCATGATTCTCCTCCATGTCTTTAGGAGGATCTTGAATTTCTATCTCACAAGAGCTCTTGGATCTCTTGAATGAAATGTCTTCCTCAAAAATGGCATCTATGTTGAGTTCAATAAATTTGTGTTCAGGTATGTATATTCTATAGACTTTTTATTTTTCACTATAACCCACAAATATCCCTTTCTTTTTAGTGGGTTCTAACTTAGACCTCTTTTCTTTAGGCACATGAATGTAGATAGGACAATCAAAAAACCTTAGGTGACTTATTTTAGGTTTTACAATGGTGAATGCTTCTTCAAGAGTTCTTTTAAATCTAGGTGTGAGTGTGGGCATCTATTTTAAATGTAGACGACTATCTATAGGCTTCGTTCCAAAATGAATTTTCTATGTTTTCATCATACAGAATGGCTCTAGTAGCTTTTATAATTTTTGTATTCTCTCTCTCTCTCTCTCTCTCTCTCTCTCAAATTCCATTTTTTCTAGTGAAGACAGAACACAAAAATGAAGATGTCCTAGTCTTCAGTGCCAAATTCACTTGAGTCATATTTCTTATGAATTAGTGCAAAATTTGTAAAGACGTCCTTTTCTTATTCCTATAGTTTGTGCTTTCTTTATGGTGGAGTTCTTTGGCCATGCCAAAAATTCTCTATCTATAAAGGTAACTCTATTCCCTTTGTCTTCAAGAGCAAAAATAGAGACTAAGTTTCTTTTAATCCCTAGTACATATAGTACTCCAATGAGTTGAAGGGATATGTCTGACTTCAAATTTATGATGCAAGTTCTAATCCCCTTTACTTGACAATTTGAATCATCCCCAATAGTCACTTTGTTGGATGTCTTATTGGGAAATTGAGATACTGATGGGTGGGAGGTGAATTAGGATAACAAAAACTTTAGCCTTAAAAACAACATGACTGTATTCACCACATTATCCATCTCATATCTGGATTATGCATAACATAAATTAAAACTTCAAATGCTGAAATAGATCTAAGTATCGCATCCATGAAAATGTAAACACATACACAAGAGATATTGGTTACCCAAAAACCCTCCAAGGCAAATGTAAAACTAGGGTGGTGATGACACCCACAAATTTTCACTGCTGCAGTAACAAAGTTAGCCTATTAGGATAGAGTTTCCTGATAATTTCATATGAGTCTGAATCTTCTGAATGCTGGTTTGAAACTCATTTGTAAATCTGGGCACATCACAAAGAATATTGTATAGATCTTGTATTTTCTTCACAAGTTCTTCTAGATTTTTGTACAAGAGCCAATAGTTCAACCTTCCTCACTGCAATCACCATAGAAACTTTCTACAATACCTTCTTCTCAAAAAAATTCTTTGACCAGGCCATTAATTTTTCATTTGCTTCTATATCCTCAGTGTTGACTTTCTCAACAATTTGCACTAACTGAGAGATAATAGGGGCTTGTTCATCAATGTTCTGAATATCAAAAACATCAACAAATATATCTTTGATATCATGCAACACTTACCTTTTTTGTTGCTATCTTCTCATCTCTTCTTCTTGTTTCTTTCTTGCCAAAATGTCTTGCAAGATTATAGTATGTTCAAATGTGAGATTCTTCAAATCTCAATCTGATATTTCAATAACTTCATCCAAGGTAATAGTAGTACCTGGAGAACTGGCCTTCTTCTTCCCTTCACCCTTCTTTGGAATGTTGTTACTTGACACAACTAGGGCCAGAGTAGGTGAAGGGGTTTCACCACTCGGTCTAACTTGGGTATCAGTGCTAGAGACAATAATAGTAGCACCCAATGTGGCTTTTTTGGTAGGGGCTTGCACCTCTGTGCAGATGTGGGATTTGACATTATTGGGAGTGGAGTGTGAACTCGAACACTCATCTTTGTCTGTGAACCTTCGTTCTTATCTTCTTCTTTGTCCTTTTCCTTTTCTTTCTATAATTTCTCTATATTTCCCTCATCTAGAGCTCTTGAGACACATGGTCCTTCTTGACCTATACTAGATTGGTCTATAGTTGATTCCTTGTCTTGCTCCTTTTGTTGTGTCTCCTTTTCTGGCTCGTCCACTTCTATTACCAATTTTTTGGTCTGTGAGGCTTGTTAGAGTTATTGCTCAATCTAATTTACTTGTTTATTAAAATCAACAACTTGCATTTGTATTTCCCCTATCCTGGGATAGTCCATTATTTGTTGAATCATAGGAGTGTCATGTGTGGTGGAATGAATAGGGGATATATTGCCTTGTGGACTCAACACACGTGTATCTCTTTCATCACTATGATCATCCTCAATAGTTACAATATCTTTTTATTTCTCCTATTCAACTCCTTTATTCTTTTTAGTGTCTCATGTAGTTAGTCCAAAAATACTCTTCCACAAGAGTTCATTTTGTTGTACAACAACCTCAAATTTATTTTGTAATATCATAAATGCTCTATATTTAGGAACAAATCTATTCCTATACTTCTCCAAAAATGTTGTCTTTTGTTTAGTTGTTAGCTTAGGCATAATTTTAGGTAATGTCCCTTCTCTTATTTGCTTTTCAATTCTTGTTGCCTATTACCACTTGTCATCAATTCTATTATACAATTCAGTAGGAATCTTGCTTCCTATCTATAGGTGTTAGTTTGAAATTTTCCATCATCTCTAATATACCCTCTTCTACCTTAGTTTTTTCAACAACACTTAATATTCCATACTTGTTAAATTTAAAACCTGATAAGCTTGCAGAGTTCCTAATATTGTCACATACCTCATTAATAGTATTAGGCTTAGTATGCACAATGACTCAGTGGTAACATGGTTCATGAGATTTGGTCCTCTCTGCATCTTCCTCTTTAAAATCTTCTTGTGCTTTCAATTTTCTCATGTTTATCTTATCTTTGGTGGCTAACAATTTTCCTTTTACTGCACTTGTGCCACTAGGTTTGGTAATCTTCACAACACCCTTTTTCAATGGTGGCTCGGTGCTAGTTGTTGTTGCTGCCCTAGTTCTCAATCTTAGTGGTACAGGAGAAGAGAGGGGCTTGGATGTTACCTTCTTTACGTTATTCCTCACCTTCGCTCAATGATTTTGATTGTTTTATCCTTCTTTTCTTGTGAGGTGACAAGTGATAGGGCTTTACCTTGTTTCTCTTCACTTTCTTCATCTTCCTCTACATCACCTTCACTATCTTAGTCCTCTCCAAGACCTTGTGTAATCATTAAAGTTCCTTCGCCTTTAGTTTGTCTTCCTAGCTTCCCTCTAGGTCTTCAATCATTTTCTTTCTCTTCTTTTTAGTAGAAGAAATCTTAATATCCACAGTTATTCTTTCTGTTTCTTCTTCATATTTTCCAAAGGGCTTGGCCTTTGCATCAACTACTTTAGTAAGTAGTGTAGTAATTTCTGCACTCACATCATTAATATCAATTTCATATCCAAAAGGTTTAAGCTAGGCTATCCTCAACTTAACTTCCTGTACATATGTGTAGTCAGTATCAACTACAAAACACACATCAGTGTAGTACTTTTCAACTAAGGATGTGGGAATCCTTGTTCTTTTCCTCATTTTCTATTTGAACTCGTCAAAATATCCATCTAATACATCTTGTACATATGTGTAGTTAGTGTCAACTACAAAACACACATCACTGTAGTACTTTTCAACTGAGGATGCAAAAATCCTTGTTCTTTTCCTCATTTTCTGTTTGAACTCATCAAAATATCCATCTAATACATTCTCAAAATTCTCTCCCAAATTGGCAATATACTCACTTATCTTCCTTGTAGTAGGTTTGCCTTGTTCCCATACAATATTTCTAATAATAGGAAAGTAACTCTGAGAATAAAAGAAAATACACATGATCAATTATCCAAACTTACACATAGAATTCTTTGCTTTTCTGATTGATACTAGGTTCTCTACCAATTGAAAGCATTGGAGCTTAACAAGATCATAGTCATGATCTTTCATTGCAATCTTCCAAGCCCAATCTACCACCATACATGATACATTGTTCAGTAGGCTTGATTGATAAAATTTGTGTTATTACTCTCACTACAAATTCAATCAATGGATCAATGATGGGTGAAATAGACATGCCACATCCATTCCACTCAGCCTTGGTGTTTGATTAGCTTGTGTAACAAATGATTTTTCATATAAAAGCCAAAGATGATTTAAACAAAGAATTTCCAACATTCTTAAATATACAACTGAAATCCTTTTCAAATGACATTAACTGTTTTTAACAATTAACTAAAATAACCATAACCATATCAATGTTCATCTAAAAATAACTACTTTAACGATTAACTAAAGATAACTATATCTGTGATCATCTGAAATAACTAGATTAACGATTAACTAAACATAAATATATTCATGATCAACTGAAATAACTAATTTAACAATCAACTGAAAATAAATGTCTTTATGATTAATTGAAATAACTAGATTAACAATCAATTGAAAATAACTGTATTTATGATCAACTAAAAGTAACTAGATTAATGATCATTTGATAATAATTGAACTATCCTTTCTACATAAAAGTAAAGTAGATGCTTATCAAGAAAAGAAGGAAAGAAACATACAAGTATCAATTGGAGGATCTTTACCTGATTGTGCAAGCCTTGACTTGGTGAGAGGAGAAGCATTAGCATAGGTATAACCTCCCAACCTCGGACCATACTTATCCCCACACAATCCATTAAATTAGAAAGGCTCTCCCTACTTTGAGATCGGATTTTGGATGTTCTTAGTCTAGCCACCTGAGCATTCTGATGTTTAGAATGTCTGCACAGTTATGAAATGGACATGCTTGCATAATTGGCACCGCTGACATCAAGTGATCATTAGATGGCAAACATGCATATAAACTACCTAGGCCAATAATTTTTTATGGGCTCAATGACCTGATCACCACCGCTCGATTTCATTATAGGGATGAGCATGAGCTATTAAGTAAGATTTATTTATTTTATTTTAAAAAATATCAAGTTTGATTTTATTCTCTTTATCCTTGTGGAATTTCATCTCACCTCTTCACCTTTTCCATCGCTAAACAGCCAGTGAGTCCTAGGTGTTTCAGATTCTTAGAGCAATCAGCTCTATTAATTTATGGTAAATGGTTGCTTCCATCATTTCACATTCTGTGATTAAATACTTACAAAAACTCTCTATATTTTAACTTCCATTGGCTAAATATTTTATGATTTCATGACTTGGTACTTTACTATGATTCATAACAACTTTTTCCTATGATTATTCAAGATCGAATATAATTTGCAAACTATTGTTATGGAATTGGAAAGCTTTACTGATTATGAAAGAAATATATTTAGCAACATGGAAAGACTGATCATTCACATGACTTGGTATATTATCTGAAGTTGGCTGAGCTTTGTTGGACACTAGATATCTTGCCTTCGTCAATCAATCTCTCAGAGTATAAAGGAAACTTCAACTTCAGAAGAAAGAAATATGTACGGCAACATGTACAAAGACGTCAACAATTATATTTGCAAAAGGTTCTGAGTTGACATAGGTTTGAGGTTTATGAAACTAGAATTAAGAGCATGGAAATTATATAATAGAATGAGGAAGGAGTCGGGTTTAACAGATGGAGCTGATTTGAGTATGGCAATTAGGTGGAAAGTTGAAATGTTATTACTGAATGTACCATGTCACAACAAGGCAGTCGGGTGTAATTTAAAGGATGTTCATCTACCATACATGGCTTCAGCTTAAAGGAAAGAATCATGCCTTCTTGGCTTTTGTAACATAAAAGATTATTTGTCAATTCAAATTGCCAAGTGTTAAGTCGGTTGAAAAGAAAGGAAAAATAAAAGGGTGGAAGAAATAGTTGGAAAAATTATAATTCATTTTATTTTTATAATATATATTTACATATGTTCATGTAAATTTATCAATGGGGTGACATCATTTTATTAAGTTATTATAATATAATGGTGCCATTATATATATATATATATATATATGAAAGATCAATTAAAATCCCTTGAGGTATGTTTTATATTTTAATTAGATTATTTTATGTTTTCATAGATTATTTTCTTAATAGCTCATGTGGGTCCCACAAATGTATCCTGTGTTCAAGTTGTTGGGTCTTTACCAAAGAAGTTTAAGGTCATACTTGGTAATCTTGATGACTAAACTAAGCGAGCATCCCATTCCGATGATCTTGTTTAGCAATGCTTCCTCCCCTTAATCTTCTCCTGCAATCACCCATGAAAACGCTTCCACCATAATAAAAATTCTATAATAATTTCATATAAACATTTAAAAAGACTTTAAATTATTATTCTTTATTTCAAAATTAAGCAATTGGTAACATCAAATAACAGTTGATGGTTAACAACCATCTTCATTAATAGTTAATACATTGTATATAATTAACTACCTATTTCACATGATCGTGAAAGAATAATCCGTTAACTCCAACAGTCATGAGAAAGTTTAAAATTAGGTCAAACTTTTGGGATGTAACAACTTTCTTCTTTACTTTGACATCACATGGTCTTCTTTTTGTCAAATGTTGGGTATCCTATCATAGCATGATTAATCTTCTTTATGAGCTTGACCGACCCATTCTCTAGCCATAACTCCATATCATGAATTCAACTTAGTGTAACCTTAACCCATTCAATTTTAAAATTTCTTAGAAAATCTAGGGCACACGTTAACCCTTTCTTCTCAACAATCTTGAATTTGTCCTTAAGTACTCCTTCATCACACAAGTTCTGATATGCTATATGAATTTCATAATCTCCCACTTCACCAATTTTGCACATATAATAGCTCTATACATCGTGAATCATAATAACTTTAGGTGGTATTGATGATAATGCACACATTGAATCTCCTTTCATAGAAATTCTAGGAATACACAATATTTAGGTGGAGGACAAGTGTCACTCTTCACCAATTGAATATTGCTTACCTCTTCTCCTTGATTCTTTGCTGCTAATGATGATGGTGATTCTATTTTCACATTAAGGTTTTCATTTTGCTTTCTAAACAACTCAGCACAACTTAAGATCAATACTTGATCACAATTCAACAACAAACTCGCTTTCAATTGCTTCACAATTTGCCCAAATCGCTCTGGACTCTTGAAATCTAAATGCAAGGTGTATAAAATGCCTTCAAATTTTTTATATATACCTTCATTCATTCATTCAAATTAAGGATCTCATAAATGTTGTGTACTTAGTTAGGTGGAATCCAACTGTCTTGGTCATTGTTAAACTTTTAACTAGGTCTCCATTATACAGCTCAACCAATACCATCTAACTTGGCCTATAAATTAGTTTGGTCATTTAGGTGCTCGGTCCACATTGCAATGCTCAGTCAATATAGAAAAAAATTACTGATGATCGACACTCAATAATGTGAATGATTCCATTATACTGTCTTTTCCATAAATCTATTCTAATGCATATTGTCCTATGCAGATATAAACTTTGGCACAATTTATGTTAGGAACTGATGTAAGATAAGTCATTAAATATACATTTCCTTACATACCTTTCTTGATCAGTTTGAGAGAGTGTGATCACCTTCTCCTTAGGATTGGGTAATATTAGCTTGATTTAATCCATTGCTTCCAACTTCTACCTTTTTATTCCAAGTTTGTTTCATCTCCTTCTTATTTTCTTCTACATCCACTTTGCCTTTTCCCTTGACATGTTCATTGTTTAGTGCTTGTGTTCGGGTTCTGCAATTCTTGCTCACATGTCCAACCTTTTGACAACTAAAACAAACTATGTTTCCATTCAACCATTTCTTTTAATTGCCTATGAAATGCCATGTATTGTTATCTCAATTGTAAGAGTTACCTTTCTTAGGTACTTTGTCTTGGTTCTTGGTTGTCCAGTTAGACTTTGACTTTGATCTACATTTGTGTGCTCTATGTCCATATTTTTGACAATTATAACAATATCCCTTAAATCTAGGTGCAGTAGGTGTATTGTTGACTTTTGATCTACATTCATGTGTTTGATGACCTTGCTTCTTGCAATTGAAATAGTAACCAGTAAACTTAGGTTTAGGGTTTTGCATACCATTTTTGATTCTGCAAATGTTTGTTGTATGTCCAAGTTTACCACAATGATAACAAGTAGGTTTTCCTTTTGACTTTTCATTTCTTTTCTCTTGACTCTTGGATGATTCTCCTTCTTCAATAGATGAATTGTGCTTGGATGTTCTAAACCAAAAGTGTCACTAGATGACCTAGGTGATCTCATCAGTTCTTCAAAATATCTAATTGCTTTGCTAGGCTTGTTCATCCTTTCCACAAGTTCTTCTTCATATCTTAGCTCATTCCTCAATTGATCACTTTGTGATCTTAGATTTTCTATCCCCGTGTCTTTCCTATTTAGTTCTTGATTTGCAAGTATTAATTGATTCGTCATATCTATCTGAGTGCTTGTAAGATTTTGTACATCAAATGACCTTTCTTAAAGTCTTATAGCCATTTTTCTTTTGTCTTCTTCACCCATACCTTTGTCTTCTTCAACTTTCTTCCTTTTTTTAGTCACTTCACATAGCTTTACTGAGTGAATTCCATGTTCTATTTTCAGTCCTTTGGCTTCTTCATTTAGAGTATTATTCTTTTCCAGTAGGTTTGCAATGACTGCATCACTTTCACTAGAACATCTTGTTGGAATAAGTATATTGGAAACAAGATACTGAGAGGGGGGGAGGGGGGGTGAATCAGGATCTTAAACTTTTAGCTTCAAAACAAATAAATAAATTCACACCTAATTCATCTCACAAATCTACCATTAAAACTAAAATGTTGTAACATAAATGAAATAAATCACACCCATAAATAGTTCAACACATAACACACTGACTTGGTAACCCAAAAATACTTCAAGATAAAGTTAAAATTGGGGTGGGGATGAAACCCACAAATCTTAATTGTTGCAAAAATAAAGTTAACCTGTTAGGGTTACAATGTTTGATCATAAATATGATCTACACTATGAGGGATTTGCCCTATTATAATCTTAAGAGACTATTAGGTCTCACCTTGGTAAAGGATTTTACACTCACAATGAAGTAAGGACTTTGTTAGGAGATTTACATAGGCCTGTTAGGACCACTTTGTTAAGAGATTTACCTTGTCTCAATTAACAATAACTTATTCAACACCTAACCCTCAGTATGCTATGCAAGCTGATATTGGTTCTCCTTCTTGTTGCATCACTGATTTGATTCTCCTAATCTGGTAACTTTGTTCAATCCTTCCTTGCTCTGATTTATCTCTGTTTTCTCTACTCTCAGACCTTTCCTACTTCATATGATCACAATCTCTCTTTCATATGATTTGAAGGTTATAATCCTCCTTAAATAGACATTCTATGAAGGTTTTAGAGCTTGATCGATAGTTTACACTTCACAATCTTTTGTTGTTTACATCCTTTTTTCTAATTGGTTGAATCAGTCACCTAGGGATCATTACTTTCTACAATGACATGTAATCAACATCTTAGCTGGCTCTTCAAATATTAAATATCATAGAAAATTCAGCCCAAATGGTATACATATGAGTTTGTGCCATTACAAACTCTCATATCAAAACTGAACTACTTGGCACTTGAATGCTCTAATGCTTGGTCACGCATAAACCTCTATGTTGTTACTCAGCTTCTATATAATTTTTTTCTCAGCTCTTGATAACTTATCACTATAGTCATTCTTCATTATATTTCTTGGTTCATATCTCTATTTAGTCTCTGCCGAAAGCTTGACAATGACTATTATGCTCGGTATGTCGTATGCTTGGCCTTTATTAGATAACTCAATCATAGTTATGACCTTTTAATCTTTCCTAGTAAATGACTAATTTTTTGGACACTAATTGGTAACATAGTCTTAGAGATCAACAATTTCACCCTTTGACATTAGTGGCAAAAACTCTTTGTCATGAAATCATTTCGTTCAAAAAAATGTATACTCCCCCTGAGACCATAATGTGATCCTATAAAATCTAATATCTGATCTTTGATCTGCAAATTGACTCTCCTTGTCTTGTTCTCTCATATCCTCACATATTATCTCCGTTTCCCCCTTATTTTTGTCATTGATGGAACTTGGAGCTATTTGGGTTAGCTGATACTTATCAAAGAATTATTAATGACTTGCCATAGTATTGGCATAGCTTTTGTTCCATGTCTCATGTACTTGTTCCAAAATTTGAAATTAAATTCTAGCTCAACAACTAGATCAATGAATCCTGTAAGATTGGAAACATGTGTCTCTTTCTTCAAAATGTCTCTAACCACAAATATTACCTTCTAAATTATCTCTATATGTGACAATGAGTAAAGTTGAATCAATGCCAACTTGTGCCTTATCTCTATATATTTATTCATGAGCTCATCTAACCTCTTTTGATTGAATGTTAGGTCACAATAAGAGGATGAGCTTGAACTTGTGTTCTTGCCCAATGTAATAACATTAGCTCTTATATCCACATTCAATAGCTCTAATGAGAGTTTAGTATCTGTTGTAAAGAAATATATATCACACAATTTTAAATATAAAGAATTGATGGTCTTTGAAATTGTTTCCAACTGTGCAATATATGTAGAAAACTCGACTTGTCTCTATACAAGTTCCTGTGAAACTTTTTGTAACACTATATGCTCCATTCTTCTCTTAGACCATTGTAATAACTTCACATTTGTCTCTATGTCATCACCTGAATTCAGTCAACTACATACACTAGCTGATCCAAAATTGTATACTGATTGTTCACATCTGTAATTCTAAATGCATTTGTTAAAATATCTTTTATAGTATGAAGTACTTGTCTTCTCTTCTGCTCTCTTCATAGCTATTCTTTTTTTCCTTACGGCTCAACAAGATTTGCAATTCTTGCATTTTCTCTAGTGTAAGATTATTCAAATCATATGTACTTAATGTAATTACCTCATTAAGTTTCACTAACTCATAATCTTCCTCATCTGCATGAGTCACATCCTAAGATCTGGATGGTGTATCACTTGGCAATGATAGTAGCAATTGCTTCTCCTTTTCACTTGATCTCACCTTTGGTTGTAGCACTGGTGTAGATATCACCTGTTATATAGGTATCACTTGTGTTCGTTCTCTAGCCTTTGCACTTGACAATTGAATAAGAGCTTGAGCCTCTTGCTCTTTTTTTTTTATTTCATCTTCTACCAATTGAATGCAAGAACCTTTCTCAAAGTTTGAAATCTTTTGCAAAATTGGAATATAAGTTGGTGGCGTATATACAATTAACACCTTACCAAGTTTCTCAACACTTGGATCCTCTACAACTAATGTGACATTAACATCATTACCTCATTAAGTTTCACATTTGTCTATATGTCATCTACCTAAATTCGGTCAACTACATACACTAGTTGATCCAAAATTGTATACTAATCATTCACATCTGTGATTCCAAATGCATTTGTAAAAATATCTTTTATAGTATGAAGTACCTGTCTTCTCTTCTACTCCCTTTGTAGCTATTCTTTTTTTCCTTATGGCTCAACAAGATTTGCAATTCTTGCATTTTCTCTAGTGTGAGATTATTCAAATCATATGTACTTAATGTAATTACCTCATTAAGTTTCACTAACTCATAATCTTCCTCATCTACATGAGTCACATCCTAAGATCTGGATGGTGTATCACTTGGTAGTGATAGTTGCAATTGCTTCTCCTTTTCACTTGATCTCACCTTTGGCTACAATACTAGTGTAGATATCACCTGTTGTATAAGTGTCACTTGTGTTCATTCTCTAGCCTTTGCACTAAAAATATCTTTTATAGTATGAAGTATCTAACTTCTCTCTTGCTCCCTTCATATCTATTCTTTTTTTCCCTTATGGCTCAACAAGATTTGCAATTCTTACATTTTCTCTAGCGTAAGATTATTCAAATCATATGTACTTAATGTAATTACCTCATTAAGTTTCACTAACTCATAATCTTCCTCATCCGCATGAATCACATCCTAATATCTAGATGGTGTATCACTTAGCAGTGGTAGTTGCAATTGCTTCTCCTTTTCACTTAATCTCACCTTTGGTTGCAGCACTGATGTAGATATCACCTGTTGTATAGGTATCACTTGTGTTTGTTCTCTAGCCTTTGCACTCGATAGTTGAATAAGAGCTTAAGCATCTTGCCCTTTTTGTTTTATTCCATCTTCTATCGATTGAATGCAAGAATCTTTCTCAAAGTTTGCAATCATTTTCAAAATTGGAATAGAAGTTGGTGGCATATATACAATTAATGGCTTACCAAGTTGCTCAGTACTTGGATCCTCTACAACTAATGTGACATTAACATCATCAGTCTTCTTTACCTCAAGCTTTGGATATTCAACTATTTGTAGAAAAATTGGGTTAGTACAGAGTTTTCTTGAGTCTATCTTTAAACTTTGAATCTCTTCTTTTATCAGTATGTTTGGATTAGGTGGAGGGGTGTTAGTGTCATCTTCAATTGTTACAGAGTCTTTCTATTCATACTCACTGACAAGTTGTTGGATCTCCCCTATCAGCTTGACTATTTCTTGCTTGTATTCATCTTTGAATTCAATAGCATCTCAACCTTCCCTCACCTTCACAGATGGAGTAAACACTCCAAATGCTTCTTTCCATTCTCTAATGTTGTCCTGCTCAACTTTATGAGCTTTATTCTTCAAAACTTTGTATGTCTTATCCCTTGGCATAAACTTCTTAACCAAATCTTTAAGGGCTATAGACATGTGTGTCCTCCCTAAATCTGGCATTACTTGCACCAATGTTGTTTCTCTTATTTTCTTCTGAGTGGATAATGGCCATTTCCACTTAGCATCCACTCTTTTGTACAATCCCACTGGATAACCAATTCCTAATTCCAGGGGTGTGCGGTTGAACTTGATCATCATATCAATCATTGTGCCTTCAAGCTTAACTTAAGCATAATTATTCAAAGAATCATATTAAATATCTTTGAAACCCAAGATGCTTTAAGATTCTACTAGTTTTACACATACCTGATCCACAGTCATTGGAGGGACTATGTTCACTACTTGAAGTTTGGTAGTCTCATCAAACTCGGTATTTTCTTCATCTTCCTCCTCTTTTGCAATGATAAGAAAGAGTTTTACATGGAAGGGAGAGATGGGAGTCATGTATCTCACATAGACCCTTTATAATAAGGTGATAAGACTCACTCTTCATGGGGACTCTTTGTGAGAGTGGCCCATGAGTCCCCCTGTACCATATGAGGTGGTTTGACCCCTTAAAAATAGGACTTGTGGGTGATGATAAATAGGGTTAGTTAATAATTAATTTAAGTTAATTATTGGAGCAAAGGGTGATGTGTCACATGACTAGGATAGATGAGGTGGGCTAGATGACTTAGTCAAAAGGTAAATGTGTAATTAGTAATTGATTAAATTACTTAAATAAGACTAATTGGGAGACTTAAGAATAAGATGAATAGACTAAATGAATTAACCAAATAAATTAAATAATTTATTTAGCCAATATAGGAAATAAGCATTAATTAAATAATAAATATTTAATTAATTTACTAAGCCAATTTTAAGTATTAACATTTTGCCTCTCCTTGAAATGATGTGCTTGTCACATTGTTTCAAATAATTTCTAGTGTGCACCTTGTTTCCTTGTTTCCCCTGCACTAGTCAAGAAGATCTTGAGCATGCCCCCTTGAGAGATTGATCAACAAGTTATGATTTTTGGGCTTTAAATTTATTTTTATTTTTATTTTTAAAAATATATATGAAATTGTTTAATCTCATAATAAGTTTAGCAAAACTTGGGTGAAAATGTGAGAAAAGGAAAGAACATAAAAAATAAGTATGAAGAAGTCAACACCCCAAGCAATTAGGGCACTGTGAGGCTATCAATAGAAGAAAAGAATCCAAATGGGGCATCATTTGCACACTTAGCATTTGGAGAGATAGATGGAGAACACCAAGTTAATGAAGTATCAAATCATCGATTCAAGCATTTCCAATACCATACTAGAAGCCCACTGACTACTAAGAGGCAGTAGGTAATAAAGACCTCCTCTGTGATTTAGTTGATTAACATGAATGTCATTGATAGATTTAATAGATTTTGTAGATTTATGTAGAATTGATTTTTTATTTTAAATTTTAATTAGAATCATATGTATGCACAATTACAACATATGTGTGCATGGTGAGGTAACATGTATGGAAAAGATTTGTCACAAATGTGCAACCAAGGAATTTTTTGAGTTTTGACATATTTGTTGCTTATGTTGCGCATATATGAATAGAATGTATGTAAACATTAATTTTGCAAAAAAGTGTGGGGCATTTGTGCATCTATGCAATTTAGGTGCACATATATAATTGTTTACCAATGTTTGAATATATTGCACTTTTATTGAAAAAAGGTGTGCATGTATTTGAATGTAGCCTTTGACTTGGTTTTTTGTGCAACCACATCTATGTGTTTCACATTTGTGGTAATTTGATAGATTTCATCAAAAAAATAAGAAGATTTATTAAACTTGTTAATTAATGGTTTCAAAAAGACAAGGAGTATGATTTTGCAATTATGAAATATATAAACTAATTTTACTTTATTAGTCAACATGGTCACAAATTGTGTTAGCTAACATACTACATTAGACAAATGTTAGATTTTTACGACAAAAATGTAAAAGGATCATTTGTAGGATAAATAAATAGATCATAGGTTTTATAGAAATATATTTCATGATGGATATTTCATGATGTTTGTAATAGTATGAGGATATCACAAATGTATTGGTGTCAAGGGAGAGACAGCAACTGACAGAAGCCTTGAGACTTTCTCTATTAGAGATATATGTTTTTTTGATTGCATGTATAAACTTTCACCATGTTCTTTATACGATCGAGATTAGGTATAACCTTGGCATGGTGATAGCACTCATAGAGAGATGGAATTATGTGACTAACACTTTTCATCTCCTTACAAGAGAGATGCCAGTCACCTTAGAGGATGTATATTACATTCTTTGACTTCTCATTATAAGTGAACTGATAAAGTAATGATTGTCATGGAGGCTTAGCAATATGAATAAAGTTTTCTTGGGATGATGATATAGATTAGTCAAAGATCATTTAGGAGGAAATAATTGAAATGTCTTAGCAAGAGCCATTGAAGGATATGTGTGTCTAGATTAAAGGTCACATAGATTTGCATTTGGATGGGGGAGGACTCTAAAAAGGATATTTGAGGAGGCTGCCTATTTTTCTTAGGGGTGTGTGTCTACTTGGATTCCTTTATCATGATCTTAATTAGGTTGTATATCATAGAGGAGTTTCATTTCCAATTGGTGTTAAATTGATGCATGTTTGGGCACGAGAACACATAACTATTACATGTTTATTTGCTATGAGATTCAAAGGTGCAAGGTAACCATTTTTTTCTTATATGGATACATTTAGTTCCAACCTAAGTAGGGTCAACTTGAGTATTGGATATATGTCTTGGACACCATTGATTCAACAATTTAGAGGTCATAACTAGATTGTGAGGTTTAGGATAATGAGATGGAGTTAGGATACTATTTTGAGATGAAATGGTTAATTAGTAGGAGATCGTATATTATTGACAAAAATATGGTTAGTAGATTAATGAGATGATTTTGACATGTCCATGAGATGCATTAGGGTACCACATAATGTGCTCATACTCGATAGGAGAGACATGATTGGGGCTTGATGTTATCATTTGAGATGGATAAATAATAATTCTTATATATTCCTTTTTTAGTCATGAACTACAAGGAGGTACATGGTTGATCCAAAGAAGGTCATAGAGTACAAGAAATATCCGCAAGACTATACTATCCCCATATTGATAGCACCAAAGGAGAGACCACCACCCATGGATGAGGCCAATGGTTGGGGATGAAGGAGATAATGAGGAGGAAAAGGAGTTTGAGGGTTAATATTGTAGAGTTGGTAATAGAGTAGATGATGGTGGTAGAAGTATAAGGAGAGATGACGAATAACCTAGAGATTATGATAGTTGAGGCAACGGGAGAGGTGAGAGGAGAGTGAGGGCTAAAGGAGGCATTGTAAGATATGATGTGTAGAAACCAATACCCACTCTATTGAGATAGAGAGAGGCAACTAGGACTTTATCAAGATAGAGATAGACATGACTTCGTCCATATATATACATGGAGAGGATGTGAGGATAAGTGAGGGTGAGGCAGTGAGACCATTGTAAGATGCCTCTATATAGGATGTGCCTTGCGATATGGATATTGGAGGTGATGATCCTTACATACAACATCATGAAAGAAGGAGCATGAGGAGGATATTGATGTAGATTACATCCTATCTCAAATTGCAGGCACATAAATTATGGAAGCTAGAGTGCCAAAGTTAGAGTGGAGGATATAGAAGCTAGAGATTTAGTTAGTCAATATGATCAAGGAGAGAGACATGACACTAGAGAGACTTAGAGAGGGTAATCTTCTTTTAGATAACCTAGAGATGACTTATAACTTGAGTCCAAATGTTGAAAACTTGAGGATGATATTGAGAACCAATAGAAAGATTACCTACTAGAAGGACACATACTGCTAGACAATTCTCAGATATCAATGGATAGGGAGCTTTAAAGAGATCTCTTATGTAGGCAAGCCATCAATGCATCCTCAAACACAAGGTGGGAGTGAGTTTTTAGTATCTTGACCCCTAAGACTAGATACATGTGCAAGTGGTGCAGAGGAGATGGGACCATTTATTGTTGAAGTTGATGAAAGATCAACCCCATAGCTCCTAAGAATCACTTGCATGCAAACACATATCACAAAAAGAGAAGTAAAAAGTTACGGAGGTTGGAATTGCCAGATCTATAGATGAGATATTATTGATGAGCAAAAAGAGAAATTGTTATTATCAAAAGTGAATGAATAATTTACAAAGAGATCAATCCTTATAAAAGGAGATCAAAACCCTAACAAGAATCTAACCTAGGTGGCATGATAATAATTATTAAAAGAATTAATTATTATATGCCTAAAGTTTAGCTAAAGTAAACTAAAGATAATAAGCGAGTTAATAATTAAATCAATATGATTTAATTAATAAGAAAGTACTTTATTACTGTAACAGCCCCCCTTAAGATAAACTTAGGGAGTAACTAAAAACCTAAAAAACTACTACTGAAAGGAATACCCAAGCACAACCAAATCTTTGAAAAGAGGAGAAATAGAGAAAACCACAAGAGAAAAACCCTACTCCAAAAAGAGATGGAAGTAATGTTCTAGAAGATAGGAACAAAAGGATGATCATGAAAAACACCACTGAAGCATGAAGTTGCAAACACTACCAAACTGTTGATCTGAAGAACCTCCATTGTATAGAACATGATCAGGTAGAGAAGAATAAGTATAAAGAGATGATTAATTGAAGATGGAAGGTATCTTCATGGCCTCAAAAAATAGGAATGAAAGAATGTCTATATGGTAAATGATCCATCTCACTAAAATGCATAGGTATCCAGCCATTGCAATCGCCTAGTACATAGGATCAAATATTGAATACATAACTCACTCTAGTGAACCAAGAAAGCAATAGAACCAACATAACCCCACTATAATGCTGAGAGGTAAGACATGAACACTGAAATTGAATGCAATATCTACTACTGAAAGAAGAACCAAGAACATTGAGAGTGCAAAAGAAGTACAAACACCTATACTAGCACGTGTCATCGACACATCATGAGGCTAATGTCATGGAAGGAACCCTCACTTGACAAAGGAAGATGGAAAATATGGCCAACATATAAACCCCCAAGGCACTTTATAATGTAGTGCGAGTACAACAAAATACAAAAAAAATGCAAGACCCCAAAATGCAATTGAGTGACACTTTATTTTAGGGCATTTGCAAAAATACTACAAAAGGATGTCAACAAAGATCAAAAGAGACATAAGGTTGATACAAAAAATAGTACAACCCATGACGAATCATCTAAATCAACAAAATTGATCTTCAGACTTGAAACAACCAAGATATCCACCATAATGCAAAAATACAAAAGACTGAATAGAATCTTCCTGGAGCATAATCTAGATAAAAAACCATGATCATTGGAAAGAGATCTCAAAGACCTTTCCAAAAATATAAAAAATTTCCAAATCAGAGATTAGAGCTCAAGATATGTTTCCCAGAGTGCAAAATAGAACTTTTGGCTTTGACTACATAAATAGGAAACCAAACAGCATCAAAAGTACAAATAACCTACACCCTCATGACAATCTTGGAAAGAGATTTCTAATGATATACGATTTGTCAAAAAATACTTTGTATGACCAAGATATGGCCAAAAAAACCACATACAACTTTTTAGGACAAAATAAATCAAAGAAGAGATAGTTTGAAGGTCATCAAATTTTGGCTCCAAATTTGCTGACGTCACACCTAAGGATGTTAGACCTACTATGTCAGTACTTTTCTAATGTTAGCATTGTGCAATGTCCTTTGCACTTTTGAATATTTTTTGAAAATAAAACAAACAAATTCTTTTTTGAAACTTTGATTTATTTTTTATAAACATGCCTTATTTTTTTTATTTTTTTCAATAAAGTTGAAAAAACAAATCAATTTAGTTTTTTTTGGAAAAAATAAATTGTTGCATTAGGAAGTGTGTCCAAATTTTGAGAGCAAAAATATTTGTCTTATTAGTCAACTGTGTCCAAAATGAACAAATTTTATATGAAAATAGGGGTTTTTGGGCACTCTGAGCTCAACAGTGATGTCAGTTTGGGCTCAAAGTGACCTGAAAATTAGTGACCCCCTAGATTCAATACAAAATATCTCTGAAAAAATAAAACCCTCTAAAAGAAAAAACACATATATGAAAGCCAGGCCAAAACCTCTCATAAACATAATAGGGGCATGGACATATAAAGCTCTGATACCATGTTGAAGTTGATGAAAGATCAACCCCATAGCTCCCAAGAATCACCCACATGCAAACACCTATCAACAGAAAGAGAAGCAAAAAGCTATGGAGGTTGAAATTGCCAAATCCATAGATGAGACATTCTTGATGAGCAAAAAGAGAAATTGCTATTATCAAAAGTGAATGAATAATTTACAAAGAGATCAATCCTTATAAAAGGAGATCAAAAACCAAATAAGAATCTAACCTAGGTTGCATGATAATAATTAATTATTATATGCCTAAAGTTTAGCTTAAGTAAAATAGAGATAATAAGTGCATTAATAATTAAATCAATATGATTTAATTAATAAAAGAATACTTTATTACTCTAACATCTATTCCATCTCATAGACATAGGCATACTTACTCAAGTGTCAGTGAAGTATAACATGTTGTAGAAGATCTTGATATGTATCATGGACATTATTTATTGTGGACTCAAATAGACACTTTGTTATAGTTTTGATATCGTTAGTTATTAGACATTGGACTTTTTATTATTAATTATGCATGGACACTATATGATGGAAATTTAGATTTATGTGTTTTTATCTAATTATGACACAATATGATATGTGTGTGTGTGTACACATACATATATACATACACACACATATATACATACATATATGTATATATATATATATATATGTATATGTGTGTATATATACACACATATACATACATATATAGATATATATGTGTGTGTATGTATATATATACATACACATATACATATATATGTATGTATGTACATATACATCTATATATATGTATTTATATATATATATATATATATATATATATATATATATATATATATATATATATATATATATGTATATGTATATGTATATGTATATGTATATGTATACATACATACATACATACATACATACATATATATATGTATGTATGTATGTATGTATGTATGTATTCGTATACATACATATATATACATACATATATATATATATATGTATGTATACGTATACATACATACATACATACATATATATATGTATGTATATGTATACATACATACATATATATATGTATGTATGTATGTATACATATACATACATATATGTATGTATGTATGTATGTATGTATATACACAACCCAAGCACAGAATGGACACAACAGGAAAAGGAAAATTGTATTAACTGTGAAAATAAACTAGTACATTCAGTATAGAGAAAATTGACTTCAAAACATGCCCTAAGGGCTTACAATAGCATAAATTTGGAGATAATTTCTCCTTTTTGTACCTCCTCTCAAACTCCACTCCAAACTGCCTTTTACAATGCTAGAAATCTCTTTAAATAGACCCCAGAGGGTTAAGGACTAGGAATACATTCTAGAAAGTACTAGTTGACATCCACCGACCAATAAAAGGCTCCATAAGTTGTGTTATAAGTCAACGCAAATCTAGAAGAATCCAGAAACAGTAACCGAACTTTCGAGAGGCACAACTTTTGAACTGTAGTGCCGATTGACGAACCATTTACATTTTCAAAAAGCTCTCGAAGCGCTATATGGCCCTATGGAGGAGCTTTGCTCGTCTCCCATTTTATGGCCCTTTTCGTGGTCATTTAATGCCCCTAACCTGAATTTGAAGCATTCTTAGGAGGTCTCCAAAACTCGAAAAACTATGATAACTTTCAAACTGTGGGGCCGTTTGACTCGATTCTTTTTCTGGAATGCTCTAAATTACAATTACATTCATCTGGCCAATTTACACCTCCTAGTTCACCAAAATGATGGCTCAATTTCATACTCCTATTTTTTTAGCATTTACACGTATCGCAAGGTGTTCAAATACTCTATCTTAGAACACTAATAGTGGAACTATGAGAGTTGGAACCTTTATTTGACCCAAATGGGTATCCAAAAATGAAAACACATGAAATATAAACTAAGTCTAAGTACATTTTTTGGGTGACATAGGATTTCCCTTATACCTCTCGATGCTCCGGCATCAGACACCTAGGGTAGATTGAAAAGTGACTCTATCACTTTATGAATGGTAGAGGAAATCCCAAATGGGAAACCTCAGCTGCTGAAATCCAAGTTGAGTCCTCGATCGGCCGTCCTTTCCACTTGACCAAATACTCTTCATACTGCCTATTTTTGGTACTCCTACCCACACGATGATCTAGAATGTCTTCTATCTCCTCCTTCTTAGAAGCAGGAATTGGACATGGCTATAACACCAGCTCCTCATCTGCACCATCATCATGATACTCTGTTAAGTCTGCAATGTTGAAAATAGGAGAAATGTGAATACCATCTGGCAGCTCCACCTCATATGCATTTCCTGAGTCATGTTTCTTCAGAATTTTGCAGGGGCCAAATTTCTTCATTTTCAGCTTGTTGTAAGTACCGGCTAGAAATCTTTCTTTTCTTAAGTGTACCATGACTAGATCCCCTACTTGGAATTCCATATGTCTTCTCCTTTGATCAGACCTAGCTTTATACTCTTGATTCATCTTGGTAATGTGTGCTTGAACCTCCTCATGTAGACGCTTGATATGTTCAGCAAATTTTTCAGCTTCAGCACTTGTCCTCTCCCCTTGCTCTATCTTCCTCAATTTTGGTGCAGTCCTTGGGCTACTTCCATATACAATTTGGAATGGTGATTTTATAGTACTCCTATTTATAGAGTTATTGTAAGAAAACTCTGCCTGTGGTAGAATCAAATCCCACCCCTTGGGCTTATCCCCAACTAATCATCTCAGCAAATGGCCCAGACTTCTGTTTGGCCGTCAGTCTGCGGGTGATGTGTGGAACTAAATTTCAAGTCTGTTCTCAAATTTTTCCACAATATTCTCCAGAAATACCCCACAAATTTAGTATCTCTGTCAGAAACTATACTCCTTGGGAGACCATGTAGTCTCACCACCTCTCTAAAAAACAAGTCTGCAATATGGACAACATCATGAGTTTTGTGGCATGGAATGAAATGTGCCATTTTGGAGAACCTATCAACCACCACAAATATTGAGTCATTAGCCCTTTGTGTCCTCGGCAATCCAAGAACAAAATCCATACTTATGTCCTTCCATGGCTTTGATGGAACAGGCAATGGCTGATATAGTCTAGTATTGTGGCTAAATCCCTTGGCAACTTGACAAACCTGGCAACTCTGTACAAACTTCTTCACATCCTGTGAAATCTGAGGCCAAAAATAATGTTCTCTAAGAATGGCAATGGTCTTATCTCGACCAAAATGTCCTGCCATCCCTCCACTATGTTTCTCCTTAACCAGATTTTCCCTCATGGAACTCCTTGGAATGCATAATTGACTGCCCTTGAATAACATACCATCCTGAATCAGATAGCCTAACCACTTAGTTCTGTCTACAGCAACAGGCTCTTTACAAGCTTTCCATGCTTCAGCAAAATCAGGATCTTCAGGGTACAGATTCTTGAGTTCATCAAACCCAACTACTTCAACCTGCATTACTGTAAGCAACAACTGTCTCCTGCTTAGTGCATCTGCAACCCTGTTAGATTTTCCACTTTTATGCTTCAACACAAATGTGTAGCTCTGCAAGAACTCTACCCACTTGATATGCCTTTGATTCAATTTACCTTGACTATTTAGGTACTGTAATGCCTGGTGATCAGTATACAAAACAAATTCCTCTGGCAGTAAATAATGCCTCCATTTCTTTAAGGCCTGAAATATTGCATAGAACTCTTGATCATAAATAAAATACTTTTTTTTTGCATCATTCAATTTTTCACTAAAATATGCAATAATCTTACCTTCTTGGCTTAATGCAACCCCAATAGCACTGCCACTAACATCACAATCCATTTGGAACACCTTTCTAAAATTTGGAAGTGCCAATACAGGTTGTTCTATCACCTTCTTCTTCAGCAATTCAAAACTTCTCGTAGTTGTCGCAGTCCATTTGAATTCTTTTCTATCCCCTCTTATTGTGTCAATCAAGGGTGAACATATGCCACTAAAATTCTTAATAAACTTCCTGTAAAAACTAACCAGACCATGAAATGATCTTACCTCAGTAGCAGACCTTGGAGTAGGTCATTCCAAGATGTCTTTTACCTTCTCTGGATCAATTTTGAGACCTTCAGGTGATATAACAAACCCCAAATAGACTAACTCCCTTTTTGCAAAGATACACTTCTTCAGATTAATCAACAATTTCTCTTCCCCTAGTCTTTCAAGGATAATACGAATATGCAATAAATGTTCTTCCAAAGTCTTGTTGAAAATTAAAATATCATCCGAATAGACGATAACAAATTTTCCCAAGAACTTCTTAAGTACCTCATTCATAAGCCGCATGAAGGTGCTTGGGGCGTTCGTCAATCCAAAGGGCATGACTAACCACTCATAAAGACCCTCTTTGGTCTTGAAGCCTATTTTCCACTCATCTCCTTCTCGAACCTGTATCTGGTGATAACCACTCTTGAGATCTATCTTTGTGAAGTACTGAGATCCACTCAAGCAGTCCATAAGATCATCCATTCTTGGCAAAGGAAACCGGTACTTGATAGTTATCCTATTTATAGCTTGAGAGTCTGTACACATCCTCCACTCTCCATCCTTCTTTTGTGCGAGTACTACAGTTACTGCACATGGACTTAGGATCTCCCGAATCAATCCCTTCCTCAATAGCTCTTGAACCTGTCTGTTTAGCTCCTCAGTTTCAGTAGGAGTCATCCTATGAGCAGCCTTGTTAGGCAAACTAGCTCCTAGGATTAAATCTATCTGATGACTGATTTGCCTTACTGGTGGCAATCATTCTGGAACATTATCAGAGATAATATCTCCAAACTTCCCTAGTAAATTTGAAACTTCAAGTGGTATTTCACTACTACCTTCTTTATATTTCTTAGGAATCAAAGCATAGCACATACGCTGATGTTTCATGCCATCTAAAAACTTTCTTCCATCAACAAGACAAATCCTAACACTGCTACATACCTTTTCACCTTCCTTTTTCATGGGCTTCAATTTGTGGAGAACTCCATCCTTTGTTAGAGAGTATGTGTTTGCATGTCCATCATGTATTGCATGTCTATCAAACTACCACGGTCTACCCAACAATAGATGGCAAACATCCATCGGAATAACATCACAGAGAACTTCATCATGGTAACTCCCAATTTTGAATTTTACTAAACATTTTTCACTTACCAGGACTTTATGATCGTCTTTCACCCAAGCAATCCGATAGGGCTGGGGATGTCTCTCCCTCTTGAGCTTCAGCTTAGAGACCATCTCCTCTGATACCAAGTTATCTGTACTACCACCATCAATGATGATGTCACAACATTTATCCTCACACTTGCATCTGGTACGAAACAAACTCCTCCTTTGTCCTGGTTCAATCTCACCACTTAGTAAGACCCTTTCATTTACCAAGGTCTCTCCTCTTTCTGCATCCTCTAAATGTGATGATTGTGCATCCTCATCCACATGAGCAACCCTAGCTTGTCCCTCAGCTCTTCTATCTACCCTTCCTTGTCATTGAGGGCATTCAAAAGCACGATGACCTTATTCATTACAATGGAAATAGGTACCACGAAAGCCTCCTCTTCCTTATCCATGTCCTCTACCTCTTCCTCTCTGATTTTGAAAGTCTTGATCATGGGAGTGGTTGAAACCCTCATTCCTCTAGTTCCTGCTAGTACCCACATCTTCATTTTTCTTTTGGGTTTCATTTCGGCCTCTAGATGACCTATTGCTTCCCCTTCCTCCCTTACCACGCCGTCTTTGTCTCCCTTCAAACCTTTTATTCAGCTTCTCTTCGATTTGTAGGGAAAACTGGTATACCTCTTCAACGCTACTCATTCTTACCAGGCTTAATTTCTCCTAGATGCTAGGTCGCAACCCACTGATATAACGAGCAACCTTCTCCCTATTTGCTTCTGCATGCCTTGCTCTAATCGAGAGTCGATAAAAATCCTCTATATATTCTTGGACTGATCTTCCTGCTTGCTTTAACCCATGCATCTTTTTAAATAAATCAAGCTCGTAGTCCATAGGAATGAATTGCTTCTTCAATTTGTCCACCATGCGATCCCGCCTTGTGATCTTCTCCTTTCCTCTTCTATTTCTTTCCAATTGGACCTCTTACCACCAAATTTTGGCATGGCCTTTCAGTTTGGCCTTTGAAAACTTAACCCTATCTGGGTCCCTGATATCCTCATACTCAAAGTATTCTTCTAGTTCATTGATCTAATCGATCAACTCATCTGGTTTCAGATTTCCTGAAAATACACCCACTTCAATTGTAGGTCTTTTCCCAAACTTAGTAATGGCCCTAAAAAGCCTTTCCTCTACCTGATTCAAAACTTCCCCATCAAATTCCCCTTCTGGTCCAATTTATTCTTCTTCATTGTCATCCTCACTGTCGTCACCTGCGGCAACATTTGTTCCTCTACGGAGCTCCTCTTGTAATGCTTGTACCTGCCTTTGGAGGGCTCTAACCTCCTCAAGATTAATAGCTCTGGCCTTGTTGCCATGCTCTCTTCGTGGAGGCATCTTCTAACTCAAACCCACAACCACATAGTCTTGGTGGAAACTGCCTCACAATCGGCGCTCTGTCTACACACTCAGGAAAACCTGCTCTGATACCACTTGAAGGGGACACAACCCAAGCACAGAATGGACACAACAGGAAAAAAAAAATTTTATTAACTGTGAAAATAAACTAGTACATTCAGTATAGAGAAAATTGACTTCAAAACATGCCCTAAGGGCTTGCAATAGCATAAATTTGGAGATAATTTCTCCTTTTTGTACCTCCTCTCAAACTCCACTCCGAACTGCCTTTTACAATGCCAGAAATCTCCTTAAATAGATCCTAGAGGGTTAAGGACTAGGAATACATTCTAGAAAGTACTAGTTGTCTTCAACCGACCAAATAGAAGGCTCCAGAAGCTGCGTTAGAAGTCGACGCAAATCCAGAAGAATATAGAAACGGTAACCGAACTTCCGAGAGGCATAAATTTTGAACCGTAGCTCCGATTGACGAACTGTTTACATTTTTGGAAAGATCTTGAAGCACTCTATGGCCCTATGGCCCATTTTTTTCACTTTTTAAGGTCATTTAGTGCCCCTAACCTGACTTTGAAGCATTCTTAGGAGGTTTCCAAAACTCGAAAAACTGCGATAACTTTCAAACCATGGGGCCTTTTGACCTGATTCTTTTTCTGGAATGCTCTAAATTACAGTTACATTCATCCAACCAATTTACACCTCCTAGTTCACCAAAATGATGGCTCAATTTTATACTCCTATTTTTTCGTCATTTACACGTATCCTAAGGTGTTCAAATACTCTACCCTAGAACACTGATAGTGGAACTGTGAGAGTTGGAACCTTTATTTGACCCAAATGGATATCCAAAAATGAAAACACATGAAATAGAAACTAAGTCTAAGTACATTTTTTGGGTGACACAGGATTGCCCTTATACCTTTGGATGCTCCTTCATCAATATATGTATGTATGTATGTATATACATATACATACATATATATGTAGATGTATATATACATACATATATATATACATATACATATGTACGTATGTATATGTATGTATGTATGTATGTACATATACATATACACATATATGTGTGTGTGTATGTATATAAATATGTATGTATATATGTATATACATATACATATATATGTAGATGTATATATGTATATACATATACATATATATGTAGATGTATATATACATACATATACATACATATACACATGTATGTATGTATATGTATGTACATATACACACATATATGTGTGTATATGTATATATATATATGTATATACATATACATATATATGTATATGTATATACATATACATATATATGTATATGTATATGTGTGTGTGTGTGTGATGGTTCTACATACTATGATATGATGTGTTGATTTACTTTAGGCATGCTTTATATTTCTACGATTTTATGTATGAATGATGATGTCAATGTACTTCTATGACATAAAATTAAAATTGATTAAATGCACGTGATCCTAGAATGATGATATTTATATATGTATGTATACATATACATACATATATATATATATATATATATGTATATGTATACATACATATATATGTGTGTGTGTGTGTGTGTGTGTGTACATATACATACATATATATATGTATGTATGTATACATATACATACATATCTATATATATATATATATACATATGTATGTATATATATATATATATATATATATACACACACATACATATATATACATATACATATATATGTATGTATATGTATATATGTATGTACATATACATATACACATATATATATATGTGTTTATGTATATATGTATATACATATATACGTGTGTGTGTGTGTGTGTGTGTGTGTGTGTGTGTGTGTGTGTGTGTGATGGTTCTACATACTATAATATGATGTGTTGATTTACTTTAAACATGCTCTATGTTTCTACAATTTTATGTATGAATGATGATGTCAATGTACTTCTATGACATAAAATTAAAATTGATTAAATGAACATGATCCTAGAATGATGATATTATTACAATTATAATGATGTTCAATATGATTTTTTATGTATCTGATGGATAATCAATGTATGATGTAAAATTTGAAATGTGATCGATAATGAAATGGTCTTAAAATGCATATGTATATTAAATGATGAAGATGTTTATGGATTCCTATATTGCTTATAAATGAACATGTATATGCACACATTGATATGGATGATGCAAATATGATTAATGTGTTATTGAAAATGAGATAATAAAACTAAAAATTACTTAATGCACATAAATATTGATGATAGCCAATAGTGATAATCATGATGAATATTGAATGAATTAATAATGATCAATAAGGCTATTAATAAGTGCAACTAAATGAAACATGATTATCATAGTGAACAACTAATGAAATTTCTATGAACATATGAAATATGACACCACTAAATGAAATGCATAATTTTTTTGATATGCTTCAATCTTATTAATAACTATGTGGTAGGAAATGTGAATCAAGGACCAATTTACAGCTCCTAGTTCACCAAAATGATGGCTCAATTTTATACTCCTATTTTTTCGTCATTTACACGTATCCCAAGGTGTTCAAATACTCTACCCTAGAACACTGATAGTGGAACTGTGAGAGTTGGAACCTTTATTTGACCCAAATGGATATCCAAAAATGAAAACACATGAAATAGAAACTAAGTCTAAGTACATTTTTTGGGTGACACAGGATTGCCCTTATACCTCTGGATGCTCCTTCATCAATATATGTATGTATGTATGTATATACATATACATACATATATATGTATATATACATACATATATATGTAGATGTATATATACATACATATATATACATATACATATGTATGTATGTATATGTATGTATGTATGTATGTATGTACATATACATATACACATATATATGTGTGTGTGTATGTATATAAATATGTATGTATATATGTATATACATATACATATATATGTAGATATATATATACATACATATACATACATATACACATGTATGTATGTATATGTATGTACATATACACACATATATCTGTGTGTATGTATATATACATATACATATACATATATATATATATACCATATACCATATACATATACCATCACACACACACACACACACACATATACATATACATATACATATACATATGTATATGTATATGTATATGTGTGTGTGTGTGTGTGATGGTTCTACATACTATGATATGATGTGTTGATTTACTTTAGGCATGCTTTATATTTCTATGATTTTATGTATGAATGATGATGTCAATGTACTTCTATGACATAAAATTAAAATTGATTAAATGCACGTGATCCTAGTATGATGATATTTATATATGTATGTATACATATACATACATATATATATTTATGTATATGTATACATACATATATGTGTGTGTGTGTGTGTATACATATACATACATATATATATGTATGTATGTATACATATACATACATATATATATATATATATATATATATATATATATATATATATATATATATACATATGTATATATATATATATATATATACATATGTATATATATATATATATATACATATGTATGTATATGTATATATATATATACATATACATATATATGTATGCATATGTATATATGTATGTATGTATGTACATATACATATACACATATATATATGTGTGTATGTATATATGTATATACATATATACGCGCGCGCGCGTGTGTGTGTGTGTGTGTGTGTGTGAGTGATGGTTCTACATACTATAATATGATGTGTTGATTTACTTTAAGCATGCTTTATGTTTCTATGATTTTATGTATGAATGATGATGTCAATGTACTTCTATGACATAAAATTAAAATTGATTAAATGAACGTGATCCTAGAATGATGATATTATTACAATTATAATGATGTCCAATATGATTTTTTATGTATCTGATGGATAATCAATGTATGATGTAAAATTTGAAAATGTGATGGATAATGAAATGGTCTTAAAATGCATATGTATATTAAATGATGAAGATGTTTATGGATTCCTATATTGCTTATAAATGAACATGTATATGCACACATTGATATGGATGATGCAAAGATGATTAATGTGTTATTGAAAATGAGATAATAAAACTAAAAATTACTTAATGCACATAAATATTGATGATAGCCAATAGTGATAATCATGATGAATATTGGATGAATTAATAATGATCAATAAGGCTATTAATAAGTGCAACTAAATGAAACATGATTATCATAGTGAGCAACTAATGAAATTTCTATGAACATATGAAATATGACACCACTAAATGAAATGCATAATTTTTTTGATATGCTTCAATCTTATTAATAACTATGTGATAGGAAATGTGAATCAAGGATATAAAAGACTAACTTCATCACATACCTACACATACATAACAAAGAGAGAGAAGTCAAGGAGATAAGTCATTTTCAATCCCAATTCTAAAGAACTAGATCTAGAAAGATTAGTGCTAACCAAGTAAGACAGGAGCACCAATACAAACTAGGTCTAGGGAAGAATAGGGGAAAAGATAACAAATTGTTGGAAACCTTAGATGAGATGATATACTTGAGCTAGATATATGTAAACATGTTGAGAGAAAAAAGAAGGTGAAGGACACACCTTTAAAACCTGGTTTATGCTTGTTGTACTAATCAAAATGGATAAAAAATATCAAATCTAAGACAAGTGCACGAAAAACAAAACCTAGAACATTGTTCGATGATCTTTCAGGGCCAAACTAGATGATAAGGGGTGACCTAGTCATCTTTGAAGCATTAGGGGTGACCTGGTCAGCCCTGAAGGAATGAGTGTGACAATGATTTCAATTTCACAGTTTTGAAGAAAGCCAAAAAATGTACTCAGATTTGCAACCTGTTCGTCGGTCTGATATCTACAACCTATAATAAAAAAGGTTTTTTGTTGTTGATGGGGGTTTCCCTTGGTCAAACTATAGCTTAGGAATTAACCTTGAATTGAAATAATTGAAATTGCATGAATGTAAATTAAATATATAACAATAGCAGGATATCTTGAATCAAATGCAATATGCTTACTTCACCAACTGATCTGGATCAAGAAGATGAAGATGGATGGATGTAGAAGATACAACAAAGGATATTAAGTGGATTAAAGGAGAAATTCAAGATGGCTCCCTCAATTTCCTTAATTCTTTAATCCTTGATCTTTAATGGAGGAATTTATTGAAGGATGCTTGAAGACTTGTAGGGTTGAAAACTCGAGTGCTTGAGTGTGAATACTTGTTCTTGTGAATGCTTATAGGTGATAGATTATGGATGCTTGATGTGAAAATGAGAAAATAGAAGGGCTTATAGAGGGATCATAATTGACAAACTCTTGTAGGCCTACCATCCTATGAATTAACACCTCAAAGTTATCCAAACATGGGAGTTGAATAGAGGACCCCAAATAGGGCCCAATCAAGGACACATTGCATCCTTGATTCGGTCATTAGGGGTCACTATGTCCCTAATTGGTCAAGGTGCACTACATCCGCAACAATTAGGGCTCAAAACCTTTAGGATCCCAAAACAGGTCCTTGAGCCTAGAAATTAGGCATATAGTTTGAAATATAGCCATTTCAGTGTGAAGAGAAGATTCCAAGTGATTAAATGAAGGTAAGGGAGACCCTAGGAGGATAGATCCTACTCAAGCTTTACACCATGAAAATAAGAGCTTTTAAAAAAGGATCTATTAGGTTTTACCCCAATTCCACCTAGGAGAAAGGAAAAGAAAGGGAGGAAAGGAGAGGTTCAAGGAGATTGATGATCTTGCATTAAATAGGTGTTAAACCTTCCCTAAATTGGAGTTCTTCCAATTTAAGACAATACAATAACAAAGTGTTTGACACTAGAAGATGTGTTAGAAGACCATAGACTCAAAAGAATGAACCAAAAACCTATAAAAGGAACATCAAATGGACATGATCTAATAATGATTCAATATGACACTAACATGCAAAAATCAAAATGAACTAAGTACATATACTACACCACTTTGAAAGCATTTTAAATCATGTTTACATGATTTTATTCATCATTGAGCTCTTTATTATTGCAAGAAAATATAAGTATCATGGTATAATTAAACCATGATGACCCCAATACCTCTTGCATAGATTTTAATGTAGCAAGCTTGACAGGAATCTAGGTATAATTGAACTGAGATGACCTGAGTTTTGCTTACATGATCAACAAACATGAAATATTTTCCCCTCCATTTAGGAATATATATTTAGAGTTGAGGTATGTGTGACAAGTCATAATCAAAGCATTTATATGATAACTTGTTTGTACAATTTTATTCTTATTAGATGTATAAAGGAATATATGCAAAATCATCTCTATTAACTATTCATTCAACTTTATTAGAAAATAACTCACAAACAATAATTGTAATACCCCAAAATTGGCACATTGCCATATTAACCAACTTTGGTTTATTCAACTATTCCTAAGTCCTATTTTACTAGGCAATTCTAATTCTAATAATTGCTACTTGACCTAGTTGTCAAATGCAGAAAACCATAATTTGCAATAATCACACTATTTATTTAATTCTTAAGTATTGACTCAAATTAGCTACATAAACATATTGATTTAATTTAATATAATTATAAGTGTTCTACTTTAATTAAATTAAAATCACCTCTTTAGCTAATGTACAAAGGAATTAAATACATTTAATTTAATAAGATACCTCCTCTTTTTAATTATTCAATTATGAGGTCATATTCTATTTTATTAAATTAAATATTCTTGAAAAGGGATTAACTCAAATTATCACTAAAAAAGGAACCAATTAACTCCTTTTATCACTCAAAAAGGACTCAGTTAACTCCTTTTATCACTCAAAGGCAACCAGTTAACTCCCTTTTCATGAGGAAGTTACCTTTATGACTGGCTCTCCTCTTCAATCTTGATCGTCCATTTCAGTTAATCTTGACCATCGATCACCTCTTGGATTCTATAAAAGAAGCTCTCCATTCCTCATTATAGAGGATGAATTTTGGAATTTGCATCGAATTTATGCCGAAATTCTTACTCACTTTTCTCACATTTGCATAGCTTTATTTCTTTCATTGTAATATCATTTAGATTTTAAATATGCATCCATTTAGCATACTATGCTTCTTCATTTCTTAGATTAATAATTGCATTTCTCATCTAGATTAATTGCACTTTTGTTTAGTTGCATAAATCCTTCGTTCTAGAGGTCTGGTTACCTATTTCTCATTCTGAGAGCAAAGGCATAATCTTTCTAGTTAGAAGACAACGGGTCACTTTGTTAGACTTTTTGAATAAACAATATAGTGATTATTTCAGGATGATCTCACAGGTAATGACCATGTTGAAGTGTATGTGAGGATCAGAGGCCCCCCAATTTTGCATATACAATAATAAAAATAAAATAGCATGCACCATCTTGGATATTCTAGTTGATGACATAAGGAAGTGATTAGCTCATGACAAAAGACATCCCATAATAGAATGAGAAACATGATAGCAATGCAAACAATATATGAATACACATTGTATAACAATCAATAGAATTTACTTGACATAGATATAAATTTTTTGCCAAAATTTTGGTTTTGATTTTGTTTGTTGATTTTATTTTTTACAAGTTGAGTTTTTGATATAGGGAATAGTTCTCGATTGATATGTCACAAGTTAGGATTCATCATTTTGATTTTATTGTAAAGTATAGTTTGATTTTGTTTATCATATGAAGGTTGTTTAACATGATCCAATTTTATCCTCTTGAGTAATTTTTTTTAGAGATCCACTTCCAAAACTAGGTCAAGGACATGCCCTAGTTAGGTAACAAAGTGACTTATTATGAATGGAGAAAGACAAATGATTGAATATGGATTAAGAACAAGTGGAAGACCAAGCTATGATGGGATTTTATTAAAAGTATATACAATATGGAATGGATAGCTTAGGCTTTTATTATGAGTATCTATAGTTTGTAGGGTATATGGTAGGAGACTTATTATGGGTATATACAAATGATATGTGATACTAGATAAGTTCTTATAGATAAAGGAGTTATCTTTTCACAAATAGTGTCTGTTGCCAAGGTTTCACCACTTTCTTTTATTGTGCTTTTTCATTTTCTATTTTTTAAAAATATTTTTGATATTTTTGTATTTTTATATCCCTTACACTAGACTTTTAAACATAAAACTTCTTAAGATACATTTTTATAATGGGTTCATCCAAGAAATCACTATATGATGTTGACAATTGATAAGCATTAGACATATACACTAATAATCATAAAAGGACCTAACTAATTTGGTTCAATTTTTCCTTTCTTTCCATAGTCCTATTAATTATTAAGACTTTCACTAAGGACTAGATCATCCACTTGGAATTATCTAGACTTAAATGTGTTTTTGTACTAATGGGACAATCTTTTTTGATAAGCCTTTAAATGATCATAGGCTCTTCGTCCTCTCTCATATAACAATTCTAGTTATTGTAGTCTTAATACTCTATATTCTTCTTTTGGAATAAGATCACATTATGACACTCAAATAGAGGATAATTCAATCTTGACAGGAAATATAGATTCCCCCCAAAAAGGAATATGGAGTAGCTCTAGTGGACATTCAAATGAAATTTCTATAAGCCTATAGTGTTGGATTGAGTTGGATAAGCATGTCACCATCATCATTGACACCATTCTTAAGAATTTTAACAACAATTTTATTAGATGCCTTGGCTTGACTATTTCACCTAGGGTAACATGTTAACAAAGGGTAAGCATTTGTATAATATCCCTACAAACTACAAGTAATCAGTTGATCAAATTGTTGATTTTGAAATCTGGTTACTTATTCCTCTTAATCAATTCAGTCAAGTTAACAAAAGGTAAGCATTTTTATAATATCCCTACAAATTGCATGTAATCAATGTTTGAAATTTTTTCAAGGAAATATGAGGAAAGGAACCTTAGAACAAAACACTATTTTGTTATCAAGAAAAGAAACCTAGGAATGATTAGCATATTTGCAAAGACAAAAACAACTATAATATCAAATGATTTTTTTTGAAAGACTCCCAAATTGCTTTTTATATCAACAATAAATTAAAAATTTTATCTTCTCAAATTTGATCACAAGGATTAGTAGAGAAGAGTTTCATAGATTTGTGATCTCCTATCACATATGTGCTTTGAACTCCAATTGCTACTGTACTCTATCAATTTCCAATATTTTTTTAATGTAATTTATTATGGTATTTTTGTTGTTATTTGTATCCAGACAAAAGAAAGACAGTCATGATATAGACCCATAATATCTACGCAATGTAAAAGAGATGAATCGACTGTCAAATCAAAATGTGAGTCATATCTAGCAAATTCCTTGTGTGTACAACATTAATTGGGGTAAAGGTGTTGAAAACATATTGATACAAGTATGATAAATGTGTTTCAGTCATTGTTTTGTCATTGATGTCAAACCTACTACTTACTAGTAAGACAATTGCTTATACGATTTAAGTACTATCATTTCTTTGATTGATGAAGAAGATTTGATCAAATGAGGTAATAATAACACCCAGAGGAAAGGTTGAGTTATGACATGAAAAAAGTACAAGGATTTAAGAAAATTATATTATAGTGCATTAATAATCTACTTAAGGTTGCAAAGATTGGTTACACTGATTAAGTTTAGAAGAACAAGTTAAACGAAGTTTGTCTACCAAGCTTGATCGAGTGGACAAGTAGGTGCCAAGCACAGCTAGTGCAAGCCAACCAAAAAAATCAGTTGGAGCTGAGCAAAGTCAATTTTAGTGTAAGTCAAGTAAAGTTTAGTCGAATCCTACCTAATCTAACCTAACCTTAAAATTGACAATGGAGCTTGAACAAAATAATATCTTAATTCTCTATTTATAGAGATGGTTGGTTAGAAGAAAAGGTTGTCATGTGCAAGAACCTAAGGAAGACAAGAAGTCTAGGGTATTTGCTTCATTCAGTGACCTAAGAGAAGAGACTGCATTGGCAAACAAAGCAAGAAGGCTTAAGGGTATGGATGCTTGAAGGGTGAACAAGCTATTAGAGTTGAAAAGTGTGAAAGCTAGGCAAGATAGAGGACTAAAACAGAGATCTATAATATGCAAATGAAGTTGTAAGTTGTTGTCAGATCACACCTTATTGCTACTCTCTAATCATTGTATCAGTCTAGGGTAAATCCTTTGGATTAAGGTTGACCTACCACTCATTTGTAAATCCTTTAACAAGTGACATTCCAAGTGAATGATCTAAAGTCCTCTAACAAGGCTCACTTCGAATAAGGTGATTGAAATCCTTTAACCATGTCACATTTAACAATGTGCATTGTAACCTTTAACATGGTTGGCCTTTCATAGGACATCACTTTAGAAGAGTGAGAATGAGTAGCATGTTATTGTTGGTTTTTTTCCAAATTGGGTTTTTGTTGTGACAAAAGCTTGCACCCTTGTCCAAAGTTTTTACCTAAGGACAACCTTGTGAAACATGGAAACAACCTCCAAGTTGTGGGACTTGAACTATGAGGTTGAATCTCTGGAGAAGGTTGGCTTCCTTTGTTATCAGGGTGCACATAACTACACTTGGAGAGGAAAAGAGAGAAGGAATGCATGAAAGCAATCTACCTATTCTAACCTAAAGAGGTGATACACCAAAATAGAGTGTTTGAACTCATCTCTGCACATGAATGCACAATCAACTAGTTCTAGCCTCAAAGAATATAGATTTAGACCTTGTTTAATTCAACAATTACATGTAAATCAGAAAACAAAAGAATGGTATAGGAAGAACTCCACTTAATATCATTCAAATGTCAAAGTAGATACAGTCATTCAAATTACTAAACATAGACAAAACATTAATTAGAGGCAAAGAACCTTGCACAATGTGTTAATGGCTAAAAGAGACTTAGCAGAGGATTACAATGGTTCAGAGGCATGAGAAATTACAATAGTACACATGAAGCAATACTAGAGAATTCAAAAAAAAGATCAACAACTTACAAAGATTACAAAATTTGCCTTTATAGCTCAGGCATAACTGAGATTTTTTCTATCTTAAACTAAACTCAACCACTACCATTTAAGATTGCAGAGAACAATCATGCAAATCTAGAGAAAATCGTATAGATTCAAATATAATGAATTCCAATATTTTACGAAACTAAGCCTTGAGAGGATAGAACCGATGCCATTAAATCACTCTAACCAAGTAGATGGATAAAACCAGAGATGATGGAGTGTTTTCCCTTATTCATTGGGCACAACATTCATTGGAGAGTGGTTGAAATCGATCATGAAGATTGAATCATGCAAGAAACCCTATCTTTCTCGCTTCTGGCTCGACAAATCAACAAAGTCAATTGAATTTTGCAATCAAGATGGGAAACGTGGGCCAATAATCCTATTTAATTTTTCCACCCCAGCAAAGTCTCAGCGTAGTTGACCATATCAACTTATCCACCTCAACACCCACCTGACACCCTTCAGAAGAGTGGACCCCACATGTTCTCAACGTAAGATTAGAACCCGACGAAATTCCCTTTACGACCTTATGAAATCTGGCTTCATCGTAAGATATCATGTCTTCATCTTTGGCCTTATGATCTTATGACATCCTTGATCTTACGACATCTAGATCTGACAACATCCTTTGACCTCTGTAGCATCGAAGCTCAATCTTTTTCCTTCCACGATCCTATGACATCCTCCAATTTGTAACATCGTAACACTAATTTTTCTCCTTCCCGATGCTATGATAAAAGCATTGTCATAATATCAGAGATGACCCCTTTAGGGCTTCCAACCACTCGACTAGTGTTTAAGCTTTTCTATCTCCTTTTTCGATGCTACGACCCTCTGATCATATGACATCCCAACCTTACGAGCACGAGGTAACATCAAAACCTTTGAAAATTTTCCCTATGATCTCCTAATCACATCATAGCATCATGAACCTTTTAACTTTCCCTCCTGATGCTACGCCATATCATATTATCAGAAGACCCTTGCTTTACTCTACAATATTACACCACATCATAATATCGTAAACCTTATGTTTTACTTTACCGATTCTACAATGACCTTGGCTATTATGATCTTACGATGGACTCCCTATCGTAGCATCTCATCTTCATAATTTGGACTCCCCAATCTTATGAACCTCTTCACTTTGTAGCATCATAGGCCCATTGACTTCCAGCTTCTGACCATATGATATTATATTCCATGGTTTTCTTTTTAATATTAAAGCACAAGAAGTGACCATTTATCTTTTGAATTCAAATGTAGTGATTTTGGCGAGAGGGAAAATTGACCAATAGTTTCCACATTAAATCATTGTGTCAAATGTGTTATTAAATCTATTATGTTTCATGTTTACATTTTTGAAAATTGATTTGACAGTAACCTACAAGTTTAAGTGATTGCATAATCTAATGGATGCATGCACGATGAAAATATTTTATGGATATGACAAGGCTCACTCCTAATAGGGTGATTGAAATCCTTTAATCAGGTCACATTTAACAGTGTACATTGTAACTTTTAATAGGGTTGGCCTTTCATAGGGCATCACTTTGGAAGAGTGAGAATGAGTAGCATGTCACTACTAGGTTTTTCCAAATTGGGTTTCCAAATTAAATCATTGTGTCAAATGTGTTATTGAATATGCTATGTTTCATGTTTACATTTCTACAAATTGATTTGACAGTAAACTACAAGTTCAAGTGATTGAATAATCTAAAGAATTCCAACAAAAGGTACATTTCTCTTCATTTCTTCACCATTCAATGCAGCTAGAAAGGCCTATTTCAAGGTTGGATGAGTATGGTTTGTTTCCATAAATGGAAGACACAAAATGATGCAGGAGCATCTTAGGCTTGCTTGCAATCTTGCATGTTTGGAGGGATTTTGGTTAAGTATTGAGAAGCATCGAGATTGGATTCTAATGAAGATATACTTTCATGGTTTGGGATGTGTTGGAGACACATTGGAGAACCTTTCCTCATGATTTCATAGAGATTGGATGTATTGAGTTGAAGTTTGAACTATTTTTACCTTGTTGTTGGAACTATTTTTTTCTGGTTTCTAGGTGCGTATTGCAGGCCATATAACTAATTATGCTTAATGAATGAGAGGATACACACTTCAAGGATTGAAGAGGACATAGATTAGTATCTATGATCCAAGGCACAAGTTCTAGTTCATTATAAGTTGGGAGATATGGAAATTCTCCTAAAGTATCAATTTCTGACAGACTGTGTGACGGGTTTTTGTGCATGACTTTCAAGATGGATACACACTTTTCCTTTGGGTATCAGCCTTTATGAATTTAAGGATTTTTAGAGGACCTAAAGTACTACCGATGATTCAAAGCATGAGTTCTAATTCAATAGGAGCTAGGAGATATCACAATTTTTCTTGGATATCAATTTTTGGACATTTAATTGTTGTTGCAAGCAAACTTGTGGCGATTTGTATTTAATTTGTGTTCTAGGCTGACTTGTAGCTTAGATTGGTATAAGTAGGGGTCTTGTGGAGTATTTCAGTCACTCAGTGGGGATGGAATGAAGGATAGATGAGAATTTGAAGAGCTAGAGCTATGACTTAGGAACTAGAGGATCTCTTGGTGGACCTGCGGGTACAAGTGTGGATTCTTCTTGGTGTTCTTATCTAGTTGTGTATCAGGACTAGCTGAGATTAGTTTGTAAGTTAGATCTTGTTGGATCTTGTATAACTAATTTTGTAATTTTTATTTTTATTTGGCCCTAACTCGAAAGGTCTTACAGGCAGGCATATTGCATGTAATCAGTTATATTTTATGAACAAATTATTGTAATTTGGTATCAAATCTTGCATTGTTGCTTCTTGTTGTTGTGTTTCCATTGTGTGGTTGTATTGATGGGGGATATGACATCTCTTTGGGGATTCTCCTACCTTGCACTGCATTAGGTGGTATCAAAGCGAAGGTTGTTCTTGAGTGTGTTGACAGATTGCCAGGGCTGAGGTAGTTTACACAAGGATCTACAAAGAAGGTTGATCTTGTGGCTAATTAATCTTTTAGATTAATGGATTTTTTGCTTAGGGTTTGCTAAAATTTTGGAAGATGCCTCCAATAAGATTGGACCCTAGGGAAATTAATGATCTTAGTGATGCTATAGAAGGACAAATCTCAGAGAAGGTTAAAGAAGATTTTGTATCTAAGATGGAGGAGGTTAAAGCTAGTTTCAGATCTTAGATAACATTGATGAAGAGTGACATGATTGTTAAAATTGTAAGTGCTTTAGGTGGTGTACCTAGGCATGTGGGTATTGAAGGTAGTTATGAAGAAGTTGTCGAAGACTTTGAAGTTGCTGGATCGAGTAGTGAGGGCAGAAATGATCATGTGGAGAGACTTATTGGAATTAGGGCTGGTCAGTTTGCTCGACCTGGATCTCAATTGAAGTTGAAGCATAAGATGGAGGTTTCTAATTTCTTAGGTACTTTGAATCTTGAAGACCTGATTGATTAGATTGGTGAATTGGAAGACTACTTTGAGCTTTAGGATATTGAGGATCCACTCAGAGTAAAGTTAGCACAGACTAAGCTGAAGGGACATGCTGCTCTTTGGTGGAAAGAACTACAAAGAGATAGAGCAAAGAAAGGTGAAATGAAGATCACTAGATGGAGGTTGATGGTGACTAAGTTGAAGGCTAAGTCCATTCCTGCTAATTATGAACTTGAGTTGTTTAAGAAGTTGTTTAATTTGAAGCAGAAAGATATGACTGTGAAAGATTATACCGAGGAGTTCTACAAGTTGACTATTCGGTCTAGGCATAAAGAATTGTCAAAAGAGAAGGTAGCTCGGTATATTGATGGTTTGAGATTCAATATTTAGGATGAGGTTGGTATGCTGAATATTTCTTCAGTTGAGGATGCTTATTAGTATGCTTTGAGAGCAGAGGAGAAGCTAAAGAGGAAGAATCAAGGTAGTTCCCGAGGGAAGGAGAAGCAGGACAACTCAGCACAAGCTAAATTGAAAGCAAAAGATGAATCAGAACCTATTGAACAGAAAAGGAGGATAGGTGGAGGTGGGTTCAGAGGTAATTGTTTCAAGTGTGGTCAAGAAGGGCATAGATCTTTTGAATGTCCGATTGGAAGGACAATTGTTGTTGTGAATGAGGTTGCAGCCCAAGATAGTCAACCTAAAAAAGGAGAGAGTTTGCGAGCTCGACAAGTATTGGTTGGTGAGAGGACATTGGATTCTTGTTAGAGGACTAGTTTGTTTAGGACTTGTTGTAGTCTAGTGGCAAAATTTGCAAGGTGATTATGGATGGTGGTAGTATTGATAACCTTGTTGCTAAAGAGATGGTTCAGAAACTTGGTTTGAAGAGAATAAGACATCCTTATCCTTATAGGATTGGCTAGTTACAAGGTGAGCATGCTTTGGAAATGAGGGAGCAATGCCTTGTTGATTTATAGATTGGGCAGTATAAGGATCAAGTGTTGTGTGATATTGTAGATATGAACAGTTACTTGGTAGACCTTGGCAGTATGATTGCAGGGTTGTGCATGATTGTGTTAGGAATGTGTTTACTATTGAGAAAGGTGGTAGGAAGTTTTCCCTGATTCCTTTGTAAAATGAAGAGCTCGATAGGAGGAAACTGAGCATTGAAAGCCAAGTTGAGTTGGCAAATTTCGAGAAGGTTGGAAGTAGACCTATGGAACACATGTGGTGGATGTGAAGAAGAAAAAGAAAAATAAGGGAAAGAATGTGCAAGTTGAAGACTTGGAGGACATGTATGTGAAGAACCAGTTTGGGATTTATTTGTTGAATCTCAAAAGATGTTCTTCCAGTTACTAGAACATATTTTTGAACTTGGGGTGTCTGATGCAGGAGCATCCTAGGCTTGCTTGCAATCTTGCATGTTTGGAGGGATTTTGGTTAAGTATTGAGGAGTATCGATCTTGGATTTTGGTGGAGCTATGCTTTCATGATTTGGGATGTGTTGGAGACACATTGGGGAACCTTTCCTCATGATTGCATATAGATTGGATGGATTGAGTTGAAGTTTGAACTATTTTTACCTTGCTGTTGGAACTGTGTTTTTCTAGTTTGTGGGTGCATGTTGCAGGCCCTATAACTAATTATCCTTAATGAATAAGAGGTTGCACACTTCAGGGATTGAAAAGGGCATAGAGTACTCTCTATGGTCCAAGGTGCAAGTTCTAATTCATTATAAGTTGAGAGATATGGCAATTCTCCTAGAGTATCAATTTTTGACAAACTACGCGACGAGTTTCTATGCATGACTTTCAGGATGGATGTACACTTTTCCTTGTGGAATCAACCCTTGCACATTTAAGGGGTTGTAGAGGACCTAAAGTACTACCTACAGTTCAAAGCATGCATTCTAATTCAATCAAAGCTAGAAGATATCACAATTTTGTTCGAATATCAAATTTTGGACATTTAATTGTTGTTGCAGGCCGACTTGTGGCATTTAATTTATGTATATATATTTAATTTGTGTTTTAGGCTGACTTGTGGCTTAGATTGGTATAAGTAGGGGTCTTGTGGAGTCTTTTAGTCATTCAGTGGGGATGGAATGAAGGATAGATATGAATTTGAAGAGCTAGAGCTGCAGCTTAGGAACTAGAGGATCTCTTGGTGGACCTGCGAGTACAAGTCTGGATTCTTCTTGGTGTTCTTATCCACTTGTGTATCTGGACTGGCTGAGATTGTTTTGTAAGTTGGATCTTGTCAGATCTTGCAGAACTAATTTAGTAATTGTTGTTTGTATTTGGCCCTAACCCGGAAGGCCTTACAACCGAGCATATTGCATGTAGTCAGTTATATTTTATGAACAAATTATTGTAAATTGGTATCAGATCTTATATTGTTGCTTCTTACTATTGTGTTTCCACTGTGTGGTTATATTGCTGGGGGCTAGGACATCTCCTTTGGGGATTCTCCTGCCTTGTGCTATGTCACAAAAGAAAGAGGTCATTAGCAGATGAAAATTTGTATGACATGGAGGAATGCTATTCAACTAGTGCATCATGGTTGTATCGATATCAAGAAATCTTACTATCAATTATTTCCAATGTATACAACATTAATAATGAGATGATGTCTCATAAAGTTTTAAAGGATTTAATTATCGACCACCTCATTGCCTTGAACGATGTGGGATGGGACATTTAGAGGGAGGACACAACTAGTAAGGAATCACAATGAAATTACTTATGAATCTGCACAATGTAAAAATTAATGAACCAACTCTGCAAAGTCAAATCTGCACACCACTTGTTTGGGCAACGATAATTTGATAACTATTCAACATTTGCATTTTGTTCTATAATACATGATAGATGGCTAACAATGTCCCAATGTCAATCTTTAGCTTTCCAACTCTTGGAACCATTGATCACAATAAACATATGGAAGTATTTTAGATTAGAAATGCCTACATCATAATTATACACTATCATATTTTAATATTATTTTTTAATTCTTAATAATTTATAATATTAAGTTTTTAAACAATATAATATATAATAATAATAATAATTAATAATTCTTAATTCTTAATAATTTTAATAACCCAATGCAATATTGTAAACCCCAAAGTTTCTTAAGAAAATATCCTTTCTTCAAGGTGATGTAACGTCGTTATCGGAGGCATTCACGAACTTCATATTTGAATTTGAAAAACGTTTTTTCAAATTGTTTCTCCATTTTTGGAACTGTTCATAGGAGAGTGGAGAAAGGATGCCCAATTGTCTGAATTGGGGTTTCTGATGGGTTTTCCAATTCACATTTTCTCCTTTTCTTGAAACCATTTGGTCCCCAATTCAAGTCGGTCTGATTTGATCTCCATCTTCCCCTTTATAGTTGGCGTTTTGCGATGATTTAATTCAGTACTGTCTATATTATCTCTTTTGATTTTTTTTCGGAAAGTTTCTGTCTCTTCAACTTCTTTCTTGGTGGGTAATTGAAATTTTATATTTTGTAGGCGAAAAATTTGGATGTCGATTTTGTTGCTGTTTTGGGCCTTTTAGTACCATGACAAGTCGAGTAATTTAGCCATATTAGGCAATGTGTGATTCTGGCTGAGAGGGTCTGCTAATCACGCAACGATGGAAGATGCTACATTGTCTCGGCAATACAATTCGCAGCAGCAGCCACAGATGTACAATAATGGAAGGGGAAATGTTGATCAATGTGACAGGAATTATTCTCAGCGACAACAAGAACGAGAGGATTTGGCCAAAGACATTAATGATATCGAATTAGAACGTGCCTTTGATCTAAATGCTCTTGTAATTTTCTTATAGTTAATTCCGTGTTAAAGTTTCAGCATTTTTTATTGACATGTTCTGATTTAGCGTAATTATTTTCCTATTAAATTAGCCCTGTCAACAGAAATACTTGATAACCACAGTTGGGCATATCAATGTGATGTGCGATCGATTTATGAAGTTTGAAAAAGAGCATTTTTTTTACCCTCCTTGGTGATGCATCACTTGTTTTCGAGGCTTTTACCTGTAACTTTTGCAACTAGTCACTTCCAGACTATCATATTAGAGTCTTTTTTTAAAAGCTGATAACTAGTGATATTTTGTTATTTTGGATGATGCCGTAGTTACTTATATAGTGTAACAATGAATTTCTTTTTGCCAGTATCCGCTAGCTTGTCCAGGTATAGTTTCCGAGGCTATATGGGTTGGTGCATGCGTTCACTATTAGGCCTCTTGTATTAGATTATGTTTTCAAACAGTCAGGCATATGGTTATGATGAACAATCTCTTGGTTTTTATTCAATATAAGAACTAGTATTCTTGATTTTTCTCTGGAGGTGATTGAAGGGCGTTGGTTGACATTGCATGTACCCAGTTTTAAGGCCACCAGAATTGGGGTCTGAATTCATACAAATTAAAAAATCATTTTCGTTGGATGATGGTCTGTTGTAGGCTAGATTGATCTGATCTCAAATTATGAAGCTTTTATTGTACTCATGTGCATACAATCTACATTGTAAGCAATCATTGATCATGGACTTTTTAAGTTCTTACAGCCATTACAAACGAACAATTTGAATTTGCACCATACTGCAATTCGAAATATATTATAAGGATTTTTTCTGTATATATCCATATGCCTTTAGCATTGGGGTATGTGTTTATAGACGTACCCAGGTAAATGCCATCAGGAAGAGTGTCAATATTTAGACGTATACCCTGTTCAAGAACATTAGAATTAGAGTTATTGTTTTCTGAGTTGTGGTTTTATTCTCTTGGGCCTATTTTTCCAGTTGGATTGAAACTAATTTTGTGCATACCTTTGATACTGGTAACACATATTAAGAACACACGAAGTAATTGTAAATGGAGATTATTATTTGCCTTATTCAAGGCATATTATGTAAACTTGGACTCAACTTGTGCTCCAGGCCAAAATTTATTAACTTGGAAAAATCTGGCCAACTTAAATGTGATTTAGTTTTTCATTTTTTATTGTGGAATTTTTTTAGGCAAAATACAGCTACAAAATATATCAACCGAGTTTAGTGGGGAGTCCGGGGACAGCACCCCTTTTGGTGTTAAGGGGCAGCACTTCTAGTCGGGTATTTGAGGGAAATACTCTTAATGGGCGTATGAGCAGCTCTAGTGGGCTTTGGGGGTTTCACACCTAGCTAGTTGCCTGTTGTGATATATAGCAGGATCAAGGGGTGATGCCTCTGCCACCAAGCCCAAATGAAGACCTTCAAAACCACACAGAGCTTTATGGTGCACTCCATTTACATAAATATTTAAATGGCAAAAAAAATGTCTGTCAAGCCAAAAGAAAACATTTTTGATTTGTAGCACGAGTTGCAGTGACAGGCTTTAGTACCTTGCAAGTATTTTCCACAAATTTTGGGCACACTCACCAGAAACTTGCTGACAGAAAGTCATGAGTTTACTCAGCAAAAACTTAGGGCACAAAACTAATGATGTGATCAAGTTTGCACACAATGTTTCAAGTCTGTGCACATAGAATCCAAATTTAGATTAGGGAGGATCGTGTGTCCAATTGGACTACCTACTAGAAGTACATGTAAAGTATTTGACAATTGCCAAAAAAAACACAGTTGTTGATAACCAGTAACAACTAATTTCTGACAACCATGCACAAGCTCAGAAGTGATTAATACATAGTTGGACACAAAAAGACTAAAACATAGTTGGACACAAAAAGACTAATAGACAGTTGGACACAAAAAGACTAACATGACATCAAATCAAGCTAGAGCGACATCATTCCCTTGAAAAAGAAAAGGCGGAATCTAAGTTGATAAAGAGAGAGTAATATTATTCAGATCATGTATATTAGGGAAGCTATCAATATTTTTCGGTGGCATTAACAACATAATCAAAGCCTAACTTTTTCTCAACAAAATACTAATGCAGATTCTTGGAATGCTAAACTTCTAATGTGTTACTTTGTTGGAAGTAGAAGGGAGAGCTTACTAATTACACATTGATGATCATCACATTGAGAATGTTGGTTAGGGTAGAGGGAAAATATTTGCCAGTGGCTATGCAACTTAATGAATTCCTGTGGATTGTAGATGGGGGTGAAACTAGAGTATTCCATGGCATGACTTCCAAAACAATTGATTGAAGTGCCTCTTCTTGCATGATTCTGAAGTTGATTGTGCTGTTGCAGCAATCTTTGTTCAATGCACAACCAGTTGTACACCAGAACTTTGTCTTTATACAAAAATAATTGCAACAGTGCAATGGTGCCATAAATGTCATTCGTGGCTTGTGTGTTCCTAGGACTAAAGGAGTGCAGAGTGGTAACAAGTGACTCAAACAATCCAAGAAAGTGAAATTTGAACAGGAGCATGGCAGTATATTGAATTCTAGTTGGAGGACTAGACCATACAATGTAAGAAGTGAGCTTCGGTTGAGTGTGGCATAGATATCCGTTAAAGAGCAAAACAATTTCCACCATATGAAGGGTGTATTCATAGTGGATTGCTTGGCCAAATGCTGAGGATCAGTTGGCTATCCACCAAAGCAACTATTAGATCTGATGATAGTGCTTTTCTTTTTGTGGTATACAATTGAGACTTTTTCAACAATTTTTAATACAAGAGCGGTGTAGGACATAAACTATAGTTCCTTCATATTCTATTGAATACAATATTCTAGACCCAAGGCCGGAAAATCACTTTCATACCTTTCAATGGGAGAACCTTTATTTATTTTCTTTTCAACCCATTGTAAAATCACATGTCCTCTACGTTTAAATTTTTCTTCACATGTGACTTGTGTTACACCATTGTACCATTGCAAATTGGGACCACCACTTTTCACTGTTAGTTATAGGGTTTTGGCAGTAGAGTGTCAGTACTGAGCTTCAAAGAATGTTTTGAGTTTGATGAAGGATCTTTAAGTAGATATGTTTACACTATATCATCAATAACGGGTTACAATCAGGTTTTAAAGATTAAGACCTTTCACATACATTCGAAATCATCAATAACTGGTTACAGTATAGGAAATGGGAGTAGATAAATGGTGGTTGTTTTCATTCATTTTTGCAAACCAAGGATAAAATTTAAGTAAAATAAAATGTTACATAAACATGTTTTGTGAACCGTTTCAACATCTTCACATTTTGCCAATGCCTATGAAATTATAACTGCAACTCAAGAAATTGTAACACTGCCATTTTCTATTAGATGCATGTGCAAATTATTAAGTAGCCATCAAGATGTTTTTTGCGGCTAGTTAAGCTTAACCTACTGGCAGTTATGGCATTAACTTTACATTTGTGTATAGCTGCTATGAGTTATATTGGATTTTCATTGTATTTTATTTGAATGTTTATTAATGCATAGCTCTAGGAACACCCTCTCAAGTTTGAGTTGAGCTCAAAGAGTAGGAGAGATCCCTCACTCTCATAGTTATCCTTTAACCACCCTAAGTGTAATATCCCTTGCCCAAATTGACTGATTTTAGCTCAAGGACTATTGTCAAACACTTGTATGCTGCCTTTCTCTTTTCTGATTTTTTGTGTTTTAGATTGTTTGATATAGTTTGAATGATGCTAAAAAATTTAGAATGCTCGCAAATGATATTACAATGCCTCTTACAATGAACTAATATGCAAGTGCAGTTCTTTTTGGTATTTTTTAAATGCATATACATGGAAACTAGATATGGAATGCATACCTACAGCCAACTGACATTTTGATAGACAATTGGCATACAACTATTATGCTGATCATATATACTATTAGATGGACATTTCATCAAACAAATGGCATGCAACATATATCTCCTTTATTGAATTCATTCCCATGTAAAATGTTGCTATGAGTTTGCCAAGACAAATGGGCTTACAATAATGACTACCATAATGCCAAATCTGATTCTGAATTATCACTTACAACAACAAAATTATATGCCTAAAATTACAATGCTAACTACTAATAGCTGCAAGAGGAACCTAATAATAGTGATGCCCAAGGATGGAGATGAAAGTTGCAACCGGAATCAAGCATAAATATTGTAGTGCAACACTGCTCACGTGTACTGTAGCAGCCAACAATAAATATATTCTCCAATTTAAGCACAAATAGAACTCTAGAATGAATCTCTCTTGAATGCCAAATTCAGTGGATATTTCACCACCTCAAAAGGTTGCAACACTGAAGAATTGATGCTCTCCAATAGCTAACTGAAATTAGAAACCCTTAGTTTTTTCTCCCAAGTTTATATCAAATGCAATTGACAATAATCAGATGCCTAGCACTGAAGCTTTCGCCTCTATTTATTCTTTTCCCTCACCCTTCTAGAAGGAAATAAAATATTATTGAATTGCACTCTCTAGAAGCTTCCCCCTTTCCAAGGCAATAATTAGTTGTACTTTTAGAAAATGCACTCTCCAGAAGCTTCCCGCTTTCCAACACAGTAATTAGTCGTGCTTCTAGAAAATTAAATTAATTAAATATAAAGTCACCTTTTAATTTTTATTTATTTAATGACTTTATAAGAAATTAATTTAATCAATTTCTCTTTATTTCTCCACTTAACCTTCAGAGAATATAAAGGCTAAGAACTCCACTGAGATGCTAAAAAGATGGGGACATTATAGTCCGCCCTTCTTGAAATTGCTTGTCCCTAAGCAATCTCAACTCTAGATGTTGCAAAATTTCTTCACTCTCCCAAGTGGCATCCTCGACTAGCAAGTCCTTCCACTTCACCAAGTACTCCCTGATAGTACATCTCCTCAAATTCCTCTTCTTAAACTCAATGATAGCCTTTGGTACTAAAACGAATTTCCCCTCATCGTCCAAGGGTGGAAACACTATAGAAGGAACAATCTGACGTCCTAATGCCTTTTTGAGACGTGACACATGAAACATATTATGGACTGTGCTCTTTGCCAACAAATCCAACTCGTAAGCCACCTCTCCCAACTCTCCTGATCACCCTAAAAGGCCTATAATAACATGACTTAATTTTTTCAGCACCACTCTTCTTGAGGGTGGACTGGCGGTAAGGTTATAGCATCAAATACACCATATCACCTACCTCAAAAGTCCACTTAGTCCGCTTCTGATCAACATATTGCTTCTGTTGATTCTATGCTTTAGTGATATTATCCTTAAGAGCCTTCACAATGTCCTAGCTTTCCTTTAATAAGTCTCCATCACTGGGCACTCTACTATCTCATAAAAACAAATCCATGAAACTGGGTGCCTCATATCCATATAATGCCATGAATGGTGACATCTAGATAGACATGTGATAAGTAGAATTATAACAGTATTCACATAGATATATCCACTTAACCCAAGCCTTATGTTGTCCTGCTATGTAATTCTTGAGGTATCCCTCCACCCATTTGTTCACTATGTCTATTTGACCATCTGTTTGGGGGTGCTAGCTAGTACTCGGAGTGAGTTCTGTCTCTCACAATTTGAACAACTCTTGCTAGAAGTGACTCATAAACCTGCTATCCCTATTGTTGACAATGCTCCGAGGTAAACCATGCAACCTAAATAACTCTTTGAAGAATAAATTTGCCACCTGTGTAGCAGTGTATGTAGTGTTGATTGGGAAGAAGTGGGCAAACTTTGTAAGCTGATCAACGACAACATATATACAGTCTCTACCTTGGGCTCTCGGCAATCCTATGATGAAGTTCATGGATAAACATTCCTACTTCCTGTCAGGAACCGGAAGTGGCTTAAATAAGCCGGTTGGATAAGAGTGCTCTTGTTTATTATGCTGGCAAGTATTGCAACAGCTCGTCTTTAAGCCCTTTCCAAGAAAAATGCTCATGAATCTGCCGAGAGGTTTTGTAAAAACTTGGATGTCCTGCCATAGGTGAGTCAATATAAACTCTCAACACCATCCTCTTCACCTTTGACCCTGGCACCAAATAAATGCGCCCTTTGTAAATGATGATGTCATTCACAAGGGTGAAATCACTATTATGGATCAATCCATCTATGAATCTCGATGCTCATGTACCCTTTGCATACTCTACAAGGATCAAATGTCTCCAATCCTTTGATATATCGGTCATCAAGCTCAAGTGGGATCTTCGTGACAAGGCATCTGTTACTAAATTTTGTGTCCCCTTGAAATAGGCAATATTAAAATCATATGCTTGTAATTTACTTACCTGTTTTTGTTGCTTGTCGTTAAGATCTCACTGCCCCAGGAAATGTTTTAGGCTATTGTGGTCAGTTTTTATGTTGAATTTGCTACCCACTGAATACTGCCTGAATTTGGCCAAAGCATGCATTATGGCCAACATTTTCTTATCATAAATGCTGAAGTTCCTCTCAGACCCCCTGAGCTTCCTACTCTCATAAGCAATCGGGTGCTTCTCCTGTATAAGCACCGCTCCAACACCTTCACCAGATGCATCACGATGCAACTCAAAAGGTTTGCTAAAATCTGGTAATGCTAGCACTGGACAAGAAGTCATCAACTCTTTGAATTTATCAAAACACTCCTGTGCCTGAAGAGTCCATAAGAAAGCCCCCTTTCTCATCAAGTCCATCAAGGGTGCTGCATGCCTGGAATATCCACTAACAAACCTCTTGTAGAACCCACACAACCCCAAAAATCCTCTCAATTGTGTCAGGTTCACTAGAGTAGGTAACTTAATAATAGCACAAATCTTTTCAAGATCCATGCGTACTCCCTGAGCACTAATAATGTGACCCAAATATAATAACTTTGATAATCCCAAATCACATTTGGACTCCTTTACATACAAGGACTCCCTGCTCAGAATGCTCAACACAGCGTCTAAGTGCCACACATGCTCATCCCATGTCCTACTATACACCAAGATGTCATCAAAGAAGACTAACACAAATTTCCTTAGTTGATGCGGAAATACCCTGTTCATTATGGACTGAAAAGTAGCTGGAGCATTAGTTAGCCCAAATGGCATAACTACAAACTCAAAATGGCCACAATAAAATCTAAATGTCATCTTCTCTATATCTTGCTCTCTGACTCGGATCTGATGATAGCCTGATCTCAAATCAATTTTGGAGAAGAAACATGCTCCATGTAACTCATCTAATAACTCATCAATTTGTGGGATGGGGTACCTATTTTTTATAGTCTTCTTGTTCAGGACCCTGTAATCTATGCACATCCTAAGAGTTCCATCCTCCTTCTCCACCAAAACTACAGAAGAAGTGAAAGGTGACTTACTTGGTCTAATGTGCCCCATAGCCAGTAGTTCTTTGATGGTTTTCTCGATCTCATCCTTCAATCTCTTTGGATGCCTGTAGGGTGTGATCATGATGGGTTTAACACCCTCCTCTAACTCAATAATATGCTCAATACCTCTATCTGGAGGTCTATCTGGTGGTATTTCACTGAAAACCTTGTAGTTCTTGATTCTCAGGTCCTATATGTTTGGGTGATATTCTGATTTTTGCTGCCCCTGTGATGGCATTAAAGTGCAACAGGCTGCCCACTCAACCTGGTCATGTCTCGACAAGCTCTCCATGTGTCTGCAAGACATCATCCTAAACTCATCGTCATGAATGGCCTTAAGTATATGGGTCTTCCCCTCTGACCGAAGCTTCATCTCCATATCTCTCAAATTGAGAGTGAACTCCCCTATGTCATGTAATCAAGTAATACATGTAATCAAGTCATACCCAAGATCAAATTTGTATCACCCATGTTAACAACATAAAAATCTGCTTTAAAATCAAAATTGTTGATCTTTTGGGGTAGACCTATAATCTTCCTGTCACATTTGAGGATGTAGCCATCAGCTACCCTCACTCTCAAACCCTCAAATTGCTCTGTCTGTATCCCACGCCTCTCAATCAATTTGGAATCAACAAAATTGTGAGTAGCACCTGTATCAAGCAAAGTAATAACTCACTGACCAGCTAATACCCCTCTCATCCTGAATGATCCCTCTTGTTGTACGCTAGTGAGATGGGCCTCCTTAAGTCTACCCTCAGTCTTCTCATCAAATATATCATCTGTGCCTTCCTTTTCTTCAATTGATTCCTCATTTTCAGATTGCTGGACTAAATTTTCAGAATCAGAATCCTCATAATAAGTCCACATAACCCTGTTTGCTTTCTCCGTTGGCCTCAAAGGTCAGTCATGGTTCATGTCATAGGGTCCTTTACAATAAGAACATAGTTTTTTCTTCCTTAAATCATTCAATGTCTCTCTATCCAAAGGAGTAAATGATTTATCTTTATTTTCAGCTTTTGTTTCATTCCTCTTAGGTTTCTTGAAGAATGGTTTGTCTTTGCTAGACGATGCACCCTTTGACTGAAATTTATTTACCAGGGCTACTTGTTCCATACTTCTAGCCTTCTTAATCGCTTCTTGCAGGTTGAATCGATTAAAGGCTTTTACCCAACCCTTTAGTGGTTTGGATAATCCCTCCGTGAACAAAACAACCAATCTCCTATCTGATATATCTAGCACCATAACAGATAGTCTCTGAAAGTCACTAATGAAATACTGCAATCTGCCTGTCTGTGTCAACTGTGCCAACTCCCTGAAGTAGACTTCTGGATCCTTCTCATTAAACCTCTCTACCAACTTGTCCATGAAGTCCTGATATGAAGTCACTTGGTTATGCTGAAGGGTAACCATCCCATGGTACCACCAATCATGTGCAACTCCCTCTAAATGTAGTGTGGCATATTTTATCGCCTCCACTTTTGTCATAGGCCTAGTGCTAAGAAGGTATCAAGGTTGTGAATCCAAGCTTGCACTATCATTTTGCTACTCCCATCAAATGTAGTCAAGGAAAGCTTCCCTGTAGCCTGCTTGAATTCATTATCCTTGTCACAAGGTCTCCTATTCTATCTGACTGCATGGAAGTGTTCTCTTCTTTGGTTCACAAACCTCTCAAAAGTCATTCTCTTCCGTACCTGCGATGCAAATAATTCGTATTCATCATTAGCGGCCATAAGGATATCTGCAAGTGTCCCATCCTCAGCTTCCTTTGTTGGCTCTTGTACTGGTTCCTCTCTGACAAAGGTAGGACGTGTGGGCCTGTCTGCTGTTCTAGAAAGAGTTTTATGAGCTCTAGGTGATCCCACTGCACTCCTGTTATCCCCTTGTTCCTGGTTTCGTCTGTCCTGTGGGTTCATGCGCTCAACCATGGTGGTGAGTGCTTGCAAAGCTTGAGCCATCCGCTCTTGTCCTATAATCATTGCTCTGAAAAAAATTCCGTTGTTTCCTAATCCTCATTCCTATTGTCTCTTGGTGGGCTACGTTGTTGCCTATCACCCATGTTGTCTGTCTGTCTATCAAAATCTTGTTCCCTGTTAATCAAAGCTCTCTTGCGAGTGTAAAATCTTTGAGAGCCAACCCCAGATGGTTGCATGTGATTGCTAAACCCTCAGGATGGCAAGATTTAACTCTGATACCAATGTAATATCCCTTGCCCAAACTGATTGATTTTAGCTCAAGGAATATTGTCAAACACTTGTATGCTGCCTTTCTCTTTTCTGATTTTTTGTGTTTTAGATTGTTTGATATAGTTTGAATGATGCTAAGAAATTTAAAATGTTCGCAAATGATATTACAATGCCTGTTACAATGAACTAATATGCAAGTGCAGTTCTTTTTAGTATTTTTTTAATGCATATACATGGAAACTAGATACATAATGCATACCTACGGCCAATTTACATTTTGACAAACAATTGGCATACAACTATTATGCCGATCATATATGCTATTAGATGGACATTTTGTCAAACAAATAGTATGCAACATATGTCTCCTTTATTGAATTCATTACCATGTACAATGTTGCTATGAGTTTGCCAAGACAAATGGGCTTACAATAATGACTATAATAATGCCAAATCTGATTCTGAATTATCTGTAATGTCCCCTTTTTAGCATTCATAACATGATGTTGTCGTTAGCCAATTTACCCACGGTCCCGTAGGCTAACCAGGACATTAAAGGGGCTTAGAGGCCATTTGGCCTAGATAGTTTCAGTTGCAGGTCTTTCTGAGGGGTTTTGAGGCAACTTTGGGCGTACTTACTATTTATAGTAAGTCATCTTGGACATGGGCGGAAATCCAATGGCAACGGTATGTCGATGGTAATTGTTTAAAATCGACAAGAAGACTTGTTTATCATTGATAAGATTTGTTATGCATTGATAAAGCTATTTTATAAAGTTAAATTTAAATATTTAACTTTATTAATGCATAGACTATAGTTTGTGGGAAATATTTAAATTAAAAGAGTCCCCTTTATTTTATAACACATTGAAGACATAAGTTACATAAAGGGAGTTATGTTTTATCTCACATTGAGAAAACGAAGGATGGAGCTCTTGTGAGAACACTATAAAAGAAATGGAAGAGCTTCTTTTATGCACGGTTGGAAATATCAAAAAAATTGGAAAATTTTCTGGAGATTATGTCTCAATAGTTTGAAGGACGAAATCCCTTCAAGTTGGAAATCTTGATGCCATTGAAAGATATGGTCATGAGATTCAACAGGGTAGCAGTCTGAAAAAGCAGATACGAAAAAACAGCCCGAAAAAGCAGGTGGAAAAAGCCATCCGTAAAAGTAGTTCAAAAAGCAGATCCGAAAAAGCAATTCGAAAAGGCAAATCGGAAAAGCAAAGCAGAAGGGGCAGCATTGGAGAAAATTTATTACAGCCATCTACAACCAGGTTCCTTTATTAGTATTGCTTTCTTAGGTGTTATAAGTTTCAGCTGTAAGCGTGCATTATACCAGCATTATCATTTTGTAATCCATGTAAATGCCAAAAGTTTTGGCCATATTTCATGAGCTTTGTATTAGAAATTTCATTGCAAATTAAGAAGATAACAGTTGCTGGTGTCATTTAAGCAATTCAATATCATTATTTATCAGCTAGTTAGTTTGCATACCAACTGTTTGTAAAAATGCCAGTTGGCTGTAGGTGTTCATTTCTCATGCTTAGATCATATATATGCACTGAATACTGTCAAAATTAGTAGCACACTCACGTTAGGTCATTGTTAGTCCATTTGGAGTCTTCTAGCACAAGATTCTCATTGATGCAAATTGAAAAAAGAGTAATTTAAAGCCAGCTGAAATACTATATCAGTCATACGTCCCTTGGATGTGAATTGTTTGATGAAATTCCTTGAGCTTTCATCAGCAGTTTTTGAGAGCAGATTTGTGGAGGGCCATTACAGTGGTATCAGAGCTTGCTTGCAAAGTGTTTGACGAAATGTCAAACAACTGAAGTATAAAGATTTTTGGTGTTTGAAGAAGTTATAACCTATTGGGGTCATTACATTATCAATTACAATAGCAAAATTATATGCCTAAAATTACAATACTAACTACTAATAGTTGCAAGAGGAATCTGATAATAGTGATGCCCAAGGATGGAGATAAAAGTTGCAATCAGAATCAAGCATAAATACTGTAGCGCGACATTGTTCACGCATACTGTAGTAGCCAACGATAAATGTATTTTCCAATTTAAGCACAAATAGAACTCCAAAATGAAGCTCTCCTGAATGCCAAATTCAGTGGATATTTCATCACCTCAAAAGGTTGCAACACTAAAGAATTGACACTCTCCAATGGCTAATTGAAATCAGAAACTCTTAGTTTCTTCTCCCAAGTTTATATCAAATGCAATTGACAATAATTAGATGCCTAGAAATGAAGCTTTCGCCTCTATTTATTCTTTTCCCTCACCCTTTTAGAAGGAAATAAAATATTATTTAATTGCAGTATCTAGAAGCTTCCCCTTTTCCAAGGCAATAATTAGTTGTACTTCTATTAAATGCACTCTCTAGAAGCTTCCCCCTTTCAAATACAATAATTAGTTGTGCTTCTAGAAAATTAAATTAATTAAATATAAAGTCACCTTTTAATTTTTATTTATTTAATGACTTTATAAAAAATTAATTTAATCAGTTTCTCCTTATTTCTCCACTTAACCTTCGGAGAATATAAAGGCTAAGAACTCCACTGAGATGTTAAAAAGATGGGGACATTACACTAAGTCTGTTGACGAGTATATATTTACATCTTAAGACGAATTCCCTAGCCTTGAAGGTGGAGAAAAGCTCTAGCATTTGGGAGAGTGGTTTTGAGACCTTACACAACTTTCCACATGCATTAGAGTATATTGAACACAATGTCTTATATTTTGTGAACTTAAGAATTTCAATTACAGCATAGCTTTTTGCAACTCCAATGATCTGCAAACTTGTGGATTTAACAAGTAGAAATGCATGTATTTCCAAGATTGTGCATGAACTATGAATCTCGAGGCCGTTTACTTAGCATAAAGAGACAAGACCCAAGAAAAGACAAATTGACTTTTTGAACCATAACATAGGATTTTTTTATGAAAGGAAGGATTGAAATTTGTTAGGAATCAATGTTAATGCTCACATGTATTAAAATTATAGTGTCACAAATCACATGGCAATTATAGGTGTGTGAGAGTAATTAGTTGGGATTGTATTTGAGTTGTTAGAACAACTCATTATATGATTAGGGGTTCTTCCTATAATGTAGGATATTAAACTCCTATATATTTGTGGAATGTATTAGGTGCTGAAATACAATAAATTTTTTATATGCACTCCGAAATAGAGTCTTGAATCTCTCATAAAGAGGGTTTGAAATATGAGCTTCTTGAATCCTCTTGGTTGTAGGACTAGAATAGAATATGTGCATGGAGATTTCTGTTTTTTGTTAAAAGTTTGCAGAAATTATTTGGCAGATCAAATCCTCACATATATAAATTGAAGAGTCGTTAATGACTAATTCGAAGGTCTTGGAGTTGCCTGAATTGCCATTGCCAATTTTGTGAAGCCTCAAAGAGTAGACGGAGTTTGGTCCGACTAAAGTAAATCATGGTGAAGCATAATACTGTTATGCCCAATGGGCATTTCGAGTGCAATGGAAGCCGTTGAAAATCTAGTACTTGTGGAGGCTACTGCCAATGAAGATCCATAGCATGCAAAATAAAAAATTTGAGATGCCAAATGAAAAGAAGCCTTACCTTATGGAGGGTTCAAAGTCCGCAGCTGTTCATCCTCTTTATGTGTAGATGATTACAGAAGCAACTACAATGCTCAAGGATCCCTATGCTCTATACCTCTTCATTTTTAGTGGTTATAGGTTTCAATAAATTATAAGACTAACAAGCCTCATTGGTCAAGATGGCTATCTTTACGTATGCATTGATGCAAAGGGCATGAGAAGGAATATAGACAAGACACTCACAACATTTTACAAGTGTAGAATCTATATATGGCACAAAATGAAGAAACTATAGAGTGATGGAAGATATTTGCAAGATATATGGTAATATTTGTGAATTGTATTGTATGTCAATTTCAATTTCTCATCAATCCATCAGTAAGATGATTGCGAGGAAGGTAATATAGCTGAAGTAATAAATACATAGCCTAACAAGGAGAAGAAGATTGTGTCCAAGAAGAAAGCCACCAACCCCAAGGATCTCATCCTAAACCCAAAGGATTGGTTGTTGAGCCTTAGAAAACAGGTTGCCTTGTAAACATGGCTAAAAAGTGAAATTAGCTGACTTAATTTCTAATTATATTAGAAATCAAACTTAATATGATAGTTTGAGTCAAGAATCAAGATGTTTAGTATTGGGTCCATCACTAATTGTCATCTCAAAATGGCAGTGTTATTTTGTTTCATAAAAACTAAAAATCTTCTTAGTTATAGTTGGAGCACATGATTGGTATTACCTGCCACTCTTGTAAGAAAATCATAAGAAAGGGCGACAAAATATTGTTTTCCTCACAATTGATCAAATGGGCATCAATGTATAAATTTGTGAAATAAGTAGCAATCTTTTTGGAGGCAGGAGGCAATTGAGGTTAGAGGACAATAACACCTCTTATCAAGCACTAACAATGAGCTCACTTTTGGTATTAGTGGCATTTCCTTTCATTTCCATTTTTGTGTGATGAATCCTCTCGTGGCGATAAATATTATGGTGGAAAAAAAACACTGGCATAATGTAGTTTGTGGATCTTGAAAAGGTTACTAATCCTAAAAACCATATGAGGAGAGTGGATGAGCCTGTTCCTGTTTATCTCTAGGTTTGTGCCTATGTGAAAACCCTGAAAGGTTGATGCAAGTTGTCTTTCATTTGAATCAAGATCATAAGCCATAAGAGCTGGGCTTACTGCAGTTGAAAGTGTTAAGAGTTTGAAAAGAGGAGAATGTAGACATTAGCAATATTGTAAATGGTTGTATAAGAAAGCAACTAGTTGCATAGATCCTCTCATTATCATACTTCTTCAAAGTTTGGTCAGTAAAATGATAGAAATATTTGATATCAAAGGAGCAAATGACTCCTAAAAATGAGAGATTAGCAAAGATGTTTCAAAAACAAATATGGTCAACAACTAAGAAGTTTTAATAATTGATACGATCAACAATTAAGAAAGCAAAATGAATTGAAAGAAAAAAAATGTTTCTTAATACCATCCTAAAGACATATTTGACCATTATACTAATAATAACAATATAATTTTGCCTTCCCTTAATGGTCTATCTACTAACTACACCAGTTTTGTCTTGAAATTTTACAAACTTATGTGGACTCAAGGACCTGGTAAGAATATTTTAACTCTTATCCTTCCTTGTAACATATTGGCACATCATTGATCGATCTTCTACGGGTGGCATATGAAATAAGAACAGAGCTCCACATGTTTTATATGTTCGTGAAAGACTAGTTTTTTTGCAAGCTTCAACACCCCTTGTCTGTGACAAAACAAGGATGATGGCATTGCTTGAGGCATTTTCATGTTATAAAGCACCCTCAAAGCTAGACTACCTTATATGCAGCTTTCATAGTTTCCCAATGTTATACTTCCATCAAGAATAGAGCTAGTACTCGTTGCTTCTTACTAGTCCAGGTGACTGCACTTGAACCAATGTTGAAAACATATCCAAAAGTAGACTTTCTATCATCAACAAAACCTGCCAATCTGAATTTGTGAACCCAACCACCCTAGGATCTTTGTGTTTGCTATATAGAACACCAAATTCATGTGTCCCTTTCATATATTGCGGTACCTAGGCAATAAAGAAGAAAGCCTGAGATTGTCATATCGAAAGTTTAATGCAAATTCCATTTGATTCACTCAAGCAAATGTGCCCCACTGTTTGTAATGATAATATATCATCATTATAAATGACACGAATAATGATATCATTACCTATGGTTTTGACATATAAATTAGGATCTGAAGGACTTCTTTAAAAAATTGCCCATTCACATACTCACTAATCTATACACATAATGCTCGGGTGTCTGTTTTATACCATAAAGAGCTTTCAGTAGTCTACATATCAGATACTTTTTTCCTGCAACCTGAAAACCCCAAGGCACTGTAATGTATACTCCTTCCGCCAAATATCGATTGTGGAAGGCACTCTTTACACTCATTTGATAGAGTTTGCATCCAAACTGTGCTTCCATGACTAGTATGAGACAAATGGTACTCATCTTTACTATAGGAGTTAAGGTCTCCTCATAGTCTATTTCTTCTCTTAATTGTTCCATCAGCTTTGTACTTTACTTTGTACATCCATTTTTAACAAATGGTTTTCTTCCCTGGTAGAAGATCTAAAAGAACCCGAGTATTATTTTCCAAAAGGCTTTGATGTTTGGATTTATTAGCCGTTTCCCATTTAGGTTTACCTTTTGCCTTTGAATAATCTTGGGGCTCATAAACACTTTGAATGTTAGTCATAAGAGCAAAGTTCATTGTATTATGATTACTCTTACTGTTGGATGATGACCCCCAACCAATTCATCATCCTGAACATCACCAACAAATTTCTCACACCACTTTGGTTGCAGTGTAGAAACACCTTCATCCAATTTAGTATGGTCACCGTGACTTGGGCTGCCTTGAACTATATCATCTGGATGCTAGTCCAGGTTGTCTTGTGTAAAATCTTCTAGCACTAGTACATTGCCTAAGAGATTCCAAAAGTTTTGAATCTTCACTAGAATCCCCTAATAGAAGTTGGACACCCAAATCTGAAGCCCTTAAAGGCGGCTGATCTTCAGGACCATTGATGTGAGAAAAGAGCTGAAAATGCCTACCTACTTCATCGGTGATTACATCATTACTGAAAGTTATTAGTGCCCACATCAAGTAGCCAGTATGCTTTATGATTGTCACTGTACTTTGTAAGCATTATCTTTTGGCTTTTGGAGTCAAGTTTGGTTCAATTGGATGCAGTTGAACCAAAAACCCAAAGATGGCTGACTTATACTTTCCTCCCAAAGCATGCTTCTTTTGGGATCTTCTTCTTGACAACCTGCATTGAAGATTTGTTAAGAAGGTATACAACGCAAACTTCCTCAGCCCAAAACTTCTCGGGAACATTTTGATCCTCCGACATGCAGAGGGCAATTTCCATAATAGTACAGTTCCTACTCTCAACTGCACCATTCATTTGAGGGGTATTGTGTGTGGTGAATTGACAATTATTTGTGTTCAGAACAGAAGTTAATGTATTTGTTGGAGCAAAATTCAACCCCATTGTCAGACCAAAGAGTGATGATTTGACATCCTGACTCTTTATGCTCATGATTGAAAAATTTTAAATTCACCCAACACATCTGATTTTGCTTTTAGGGAAAACAATTACACTTCCCTACTGAAATCATCTACAAACAAAAGAAAATACCTATCACTAGTGACCCGATGTAGTATTCATTGGTCCACAAATGAGCCAGTTGAAGGACTTTTGATGCTCTCCAAGCTTGTCTTTCGAAAACAGAGTCTATGCTGCTTCCCTGATTGGCAAGCTTCGCAAACACGTTTCTTCTGCTGGATCTTAGTTAAGCCTTTTAGATAGTATTTTGAGCCAATGAAAAGAGGTAAGATAGGTTAAGATGCCATACAGCTGATGCCAAAGAGTACTGATAGAAGACGAACTTTTTGTAGCCAATTCATGATCCTGAAACTCTTTAGTATCAACTAGTTGATATGACCCGTGATATTTGGTGCCAATTGTAATGGATTTCTTGGATATCTTGTCAGCAATATGTTCCGTGCATTGAAGATGATGTCCAGCTTGGGACTATGGTGTATTATTGAACACATTGAGAGAAAATTGAACTCCATGCTTGAAACAAATCATACATTGGAAAAAACAAGATCTCTCCCTGAAGAGGTTATCTGAACATTGCCTTTGCCAACAACTGTATACTCTTCACTACCAACGAAGATTACTAAACTAGAGCAAGCCTTATGCTTCATGAACCAATCTCACTTATTTGTAAAATGATGAGATGCTCTTTAATCAAGATACCATTTAAAAGATTTTGCATCATTTGTTGGTTGTTTGGTCATGATTGCATATAAGGTTGACTCCTTTAAATGCTTTGTGACATGAGCATTTTGTTGGGACCCTCCGTGGGTGGATTTTTGATGAACCAACTTTTTGCAGTACTTCTTATGACCGAGTTTACCACAGTAGTAACATATAGTAGATTTTAGATTCTTTGAAGAATCAACAGGTCTGTCTTTTCCTTTCTATAGAGTGGTCTTGCCTTGCCTTTTTCCTTGGCTAATAAAGACCCATTCCACACTTATACCATTGCTCCTACCATATTGCTTCTTTATTTGTCTTGTTGCAAGATTTGTTGCTCAAATCATTGAACTTAAGGTCAAAATTGTTGCTTATTCAGTTTAGTGTCCCATTTTATTGTGGTGTGTCTTCTGGAGATCATTTAGGACACTCTGATTCAAACTTGCTATTTTTATTAAGTCACATGGATGTTTTGCTCATACTTACTATTTATAGTAAGTCACCATGCGATCAATTGGCATCATATTTGTTGTTACATCCCAAATTTTGACCCAATTTAAAATATTCATATAGCCGTTGAGGTTTCACGTGAAGTCAGTTGACAGTTAAAATTTGTTACAATCATGTGAAATGGTAAGATGGTTAATTGTTATAATTTCATATGAAGATGAAATGCTAGTTAACTATTATGATGATATTTTAAAGCTATTTTTGGGAAGTTGATTATTTATCATGAATTCATGGGAATTGAAAAGGCGATTAGCTGTTATGATTATTTGTGATTAATAACTTGTTATGGTAAAATGATTTAACTATGGAGAATTTCCTTGTAGGGAGCACGTTAAAAGGGTGGAAGCATGTCAAAAAAGAATTGGGCACATGGGCACCATCATCATTGGGCAAATAGGTGTGAATCTTGAATCACCATGGCTAAGGGTAAACGACTAGGCAAACAAGAGTGTACGTTGGACAATACCATGAGCTACTTGGATAACATATAAAACATTTAAATATTTAAACATAATCAGAATTCGTACCTTTGATGATTTATGTTGGTATCCTCATCATTTCATTATATACATATATAAATGCACATATGTATAAAGATATGATGCCACCATGGTATTAAATTACCCAAGCTCGTCTCTATAAACATACGTACACACACACACATATGCATATACTTTGAGAGGATATGAAGATAAAATAAATTCTCTATATTATTGACCTATATAGATATGCGTATCCTAATAGGTATAATCTTAGACACAATAATAGTATGATGACATCATTCAAAAATAATATATATATATATATACATAATTATAAGTTATTCTTTTAATAAGGAATCCTTCGATTTTCTTCTTTTAAATTTATAAGTCTCTATGAGAGACGATGAGTACACTTGGTGATTTTCCTTCTTTTGAATCGGTGAACCAAGAAGATGATAATCTTTCGTGTAACTACCATCAAGAGTCGCGGCTTCAAATGAAGCCTTCTATATTGTTTTACATTTAAGCTCGATAGTGTATCTGGCAGCTAACATCGATACTATTTTTTCTTTCACCATTCCTTCTCTGTTTCTTTCCCTTTTTCATATGATTGATATTGGAGTGAAACCAAGCTTGCTGTTTATGTTGCCAAAGGGACTCAGCATTCTGAAATCTGTGTTGGCAATCCAAATTTCGAGAGCTGTCCAGTCTGGATTTACCAAGTTCCAATCCCTTATTGATCAGGTTTTGTGAATAGCTCTATCCTTTATTTTTGGTATATTTGCTACATCCAAAAATCTAGATGCAAGGTAGTTTCAAGGATTTCCAATGTTATTTGTTCAATGCTTGACTGTGAAGTAAAATAAGTTTATCAAATAGTTCATTCGATCAAGCATACCAAGTTATCTAACCATGTTAAGTCTAAAATCGAATACATATGCCATGTTATGATTTCCTTCTCGAATCAGCTTGTCTTTTAAATCTGAATTATAATCCTCTGAAATTTATTAAGAGAAGTCCATGAGTCTTAAGGATGGCTTATGCTAGTACTAAAATATTATCTTCCATTAGCTGAGTTCAGCAAATGAATTGATATCCTCTATGAACAAACACCCAGGACTCCCCCCGGCTGGATGGCCAAGAGAGAGGGTGAAGAGGTGGAAAGGAAGTTTTGCAAAAACAAAGAACAGGAATCAAAATTGATATGATAACTTTATTTTTAAAGAACTATTCAGTAAGCTCATGTTTGTCCAATATGTACCTTGTTGCCAAGTCGAGTGGTGGAATTAAGAACCAGAATGCTCAGTGGCTGGACAAGGTGTTCCATGTCTATTCCAGGTAGGGAGGATCTTTCTCGAATGAGATTTGTGGGGATATTTTGATGGTCTGCGATTGGGAGGTTAAGCCCCTAACAATGTCTCCCCTTGCCACAAGATGCCAAGACATGCACCAGACAAAGATGAGTTATGCATTCAAAAATTTGTTGGTAACATGTATTTTTACTTTGATGATGTTTATACAAGTAGAAGATATGATGGATTGATTTATATCATCGATTTAGTTATTTCCTTTAATGAAAGTAGCTTTCCTTGTCAATGCAATTGGTAACCACTTAGATCGGTTGATCTTCCAACTGAACATGAAATATATCGATATGCAAGAGATAGGTTTATCTGATGGATTGGTATTTCAGTCTTTCATTTATGTTAATAATGAATATGAGCATATTTTCTAATTGAATGTTATTACCATAGTTAGCAATGGAAGTTGAAGGGATGATACGGTGGCATTTGATGCCTTAAATGATATAGTGGTATTTGATGTCCTACATGATACAGCGGTATTTGATGCCCTAAATGATACAATGGTATTTGATGACCTAAATGATACAGTGGTATTTGATGCCCTAATTGATATAATGGTAATGGTGTTTCAATAAAGTGGTATAGCTATTTGTTCCTAAGTGGCATATATGTGTTAACCTGGGTTTTGCAGAAGCATCCCTAGACGGATTTCTATTTTGAATTCTACGGCATGTAGATTTTTCCCTTGTTAAGATCATTGATGGTGTTTTCAAATTGTTAGTTATGAAATTTTCTATTTAACTATTTTGTAACCATTAATCTCATTCACATGAACATAACTGTTATAACTATCTTCCTATGAATATGAAGTATTAACTGTATTTGTTTGATATGATGTGATGTTAGTTAAGACCGAGGAAAAGAGGATGTTACATCTATACTTGGAAAGGGGATCGATTATTGCCATGAGTCGACATTGGAAATTAGTAGGGGTTGAATAGTTTTAGTTAAACTATTATAGTAAAACAAGCTTAACTTGTATATTATTAATTATATTAAATGACTTTATGATATGAAACCTAAGTCATTCTAATAAAGCAACTTTGTGAAATGATAATATAAAGTTACTTTAACTAAATAAGCTCTCCAGCTTGTTCGAAAAGCTTCTTCATAAGGAGGAATTAGAAGTAAAGAATGATTTATCCCACATTGAGTGCGGAGGTTCACTTGGAGTATAAATGAACCTTGTCTTCCTTCAAGAGCAGGCTATGTGATTATCTTATCAATATTACTTCTCCATTGTTGCTGGAAATTAGTGACTGGTCATTCTAAGGAGGAAACTCTTTGGAATATGATGTTGGACGGAACCTTAATTTCCCATTGAGAGGCGAGTTCATTTCAGAACTCGCTATTGGACTTATTAGTGGAAGTTTGGATAAATAATGCTGTTATGAAGCGTGGGAATCGCTAATGAATGACTCCTTTGGGACATTGACTGCAATGAAGATTTAGAATGCACGAGCTGAGGAGTGGATTGGACAAAAGTGTAGTATTTGTTGAAGAAGAAAGCATTCAGGCTGTCTATGGTGAGATCACTTTCAGAACATTTCAAGTATGACTAGCTATATGTAAAATCTGCTGAAGAATAAAGAACTGACGCATTTCTTCTGAGGAACATACATCAGTCATTCAAGAATTATCACTATGGATATTAACCTTTTGCACACACAGTATGCATTTGCAGTAAAGAACTACATATACATTTAGGCTGGAACACATTTTCTGAGAGAGAAATTACATCAGACCAATTCACTATGGCTGGAAACTTCATCACAACCTTATCTTTTTAATGATTGCGGCTTCAGTCCTTGAGACTCAATCTAGTATTCTTCATACTCATCATTGCAATTGTGATTCGTACCATTCAGAGGTTGGTGAAATGAACATTTAAAATTTTGTGATTCTGATTTCTGTAATAGCGGATTATAATCTTCATCTTTTTATTGTTTCCAGCACTCTTGAATGTTTGCCAACTGTTTGTTATAAGGCTGTTGCAAAAGTTTGATAATTGGAGGAGCCTTCTTGGAGGTTATGTCTTTGTGTTTTGCCTTTACAAGAGGAATACTTGATCTCTATTGTCATACAAATGTTTGATCGATTATCAATTTGACATTTATTGCTTGACTTGCACTTAGTGCAAAAGATGCTCTTCCTCCACTATAGTTCATTGTCTTCTATGGATGGTGAACATTTTGCACATGATCAAGTTTTATCAATGCTCTGGAATTCTGCTTTTTACTTGACTCTTCTCTTTGGCCTATACGAATAACACTCACTTCTTTGACTGACCTTGCTTTTGCCTGTTGTTTAAATGCTCATATGCTTAATGATAGCCATCCACATTTGCGGCAAGTTACTTAGAAGCCTCCTCTTCTTTAAGGCTTGAATTTTGCTCTTCAGTTGAGCTTTATGTAAAAGTCAGCTTTTCAATTTCCTTCTATATGTAGGTTTGTCTTCTTATACTTTCTTTACCTTTTGTGTCTTGTCTAGGATTTCTTTGCTTCAAGTGCTACTTGTTAGGTTTTTTCTATGGAATGCATATTTCAAAATCTATCTTGGACGGGAATTGAAATATACAACCCATCATGTTTGGAGACTTTTTCCTATTCATCATATTTGTGACTAGCTTGGATATTGAGTCTTTAAAATTCCTTTGCATATTCTTTTACATATGATTGGCATAGATTATGGGGCTTCTTGAAAAAGGCTATTGTGAAGTTTCTACAATATGAATGTCCCCTTGAGCTTCTTGATCATGTTGAACTCGATTGCATGGGATCTTTTTTTTGGTCACAAAGTCGCACCACTATGCAACATGTGCTTTCATCTTTTACACATTTGTGGTTCTTAATTAATTCAAAGTAAAAATGTTTCTCCAACTATTGTTATTTACTCCACCAGTCCTTCTATATTTAGGTTACCTGAGTAGATCTTGAGACAAAACCTTGGTTTGTTTTCAACAACGTTCATGATGGCTCTAAAAAACTTATCTTCTATTTTTATTTATTCACCAAAGTTAAGGCCTAATTTTTGAGGGATAGTGCTATCTTCCCTCTTGTCCATATGAATGTCCTTCATTATTGCTCTTTTTGGCGTAGTCTCCATGATTTTGAGCTTCACTTAAATGATTCTCAACATGTCAGCAAGGTGTTTTCAACACACAAAACTCTTCCCACCCACTTTTTTCTACTCTTCTTCTTATCAGAGACAAGCTCGGACCCTTGGTCGCCCAGGGCCTTATCCTTCGGTGCTGGATTTCTTTGTACCGAGAAAGGATATTTAGTCCTTCTCTTATTTTTTGTTGTTCCCTTTCTTGTTTGCTCTTTCTCGGACACCATTTGGTGTTCTTGTTGGGTTGTTTATCTTCCCTGTTGTATCTTCCAGCCCCTTAGACCCTTTGTTGGTCTCTTGTTGGACATTAATATTGTTATCTTATCTTATCTTATGTTGGCCATTGCTCTTTGTTGATTTGAAACACAAAATTGGTAAAACAATAATATAATTGTTTTGGTAATGATCATTGTTAGGATTTCTCCTTTTCGTAGTTAGTTCTTATTTAAAATGTTTGTTTTGCCTCTCATTTCTGTTTCGATTCTTTTGAAGACTCTGCGTTTAATCTCTATATAAGAGCTTTTGTCTCATTTGTTTAATATTGAATATCAATCAATTATCATCTCACAGTATCAGAGTAGAGGTTGGTTTTTTTGCAAGTTTCTCCAATAAAATTCGTGGTTTAACTACATAAATAAAATTCTTAAAAGTTTTTTGCTCAATTTTTTTAAAACAAAAGTTGTTGTCTTTTGTCGGATTTTTTAATAGGATAATATTAGTGATTTTTCTTGAACATTTTGTAAGGAAATTTATAGAATTTTTTTGAAGACTTTTTTAATAGATTTTTTGCTTCAACAAAAATTGAGTATTTTTAGTACAGGGGTTTTCATTGTTTTTTACCTTATTCAAAGTTGTGGTTTTTTGCTTTCTTTTGTGATTTATCAAGAACAAAAATCTGGTTTTTGAAAATTTCTTTTTATACCAGTGAGGCTTTTTTTTTGCGATTTTTTCATGAAAAATGTGGGGTCTTGTTTTTTGTGTGAAGTTATGATTAGCATGGTAGATTTTTTCTAGTCACAAGGGTTTTTCATGTAATTTTTCCCAAACAGATTTTGTAGGTTTAACATGTTTTTTCTTATGCAATGTAACACCAGTACTGGGTACGTCAGGACAATGAGATGCCTGGACAAGTTTTCGGGATGGGAGGACAATGGGTCTCAATTTTGAGACGACGGGGGGACGACAAAGAGGGAACGACAGGGCACGAAAGGGTGTTGTATACTATACATATAGAACTTGAAATGCTAGTTATGAAATTTAGATTTTTTTAACATGAACAAGAACCATTGAACATTTGGCATAGTAACATAATACATACCTAATAGTAACCTTTAAAAATAGCAATTCAAGTACCCATCCTAGCGGCAACATGGTGTGGAATGACAAAGGTGGGGGTACTCTAAGCACTCGATTCGGGGACGTCTCGGTGATGAGTACTTCGAAGTTTGGAGGAGGGTGTGAGTCCCCTAGGTTCACTGTTCTTATGCAAAAGGGTTTTGCCCAATTTTTTCCTAAACATTGTGGGTTTGTCCCATTTTCTACCAAACAAAGATTTTTGACAAATTTTCACAAACTTTTGGCTCTATCTTTGAAAAAATATTTTGATGATTGTTTACAAAATTGTGGTTCCTTGCAAAGTGTTTCTAGTCTCACCTAGGGTTTCTAGGGTGAGTGAAGTTGTTGCAAATTTAGTGGAGTTTTTGATAGTTTTTCACAAAATTGTGTGCAATCTCGACGTTGCATTGAGGGTTTGATGATTTTTCCACTAAATCATGGTCCTAGTTTGCAATGGTTTCTTTTGATGATTTTTGACAAAATCACGATTCTAGAGCTTTTTGTCATTTTTTATCAACAAACATTAAAATTTTTGAAGTTGAACTCGATTCTTGTGTTTGGGTAACGAGAGAGATGGCTTGGTTTGTAATGTTCCCAACTGGAACCTTCTTAATTTATTTCAATTTCTTGATTGCTGACTTGTTTTGGTATTTTCCTTTTATTTTTCTCCACAACTCTCCATGCTGAATGGTGATTTCTCAATGTTAAAACTCTCTATATATAGTTTTTAATTCTAGGCGTCGTGTCTTTTCATTTATTATATAATAATAATATGTAATATAATCATATTAATAATTAGGTTATAACATATTAATAATTTATCAACTATATTTCTTTTAATATATTACTACATTGAGAAATAATATATTATTCTTAATAATATATTAACAATACATCATAGAGAAACTTTTATTATTTATTTAAAGAAATTAATATACAACTTTTGATTAAATAATGTTTCTATATTAAAATATATCTTAACCATAATATCATTATATTAGATTATCATTTCATACTTTAATATTGCTATTATAATACGGTATATGTATGATATTATTATATATGATTATAATATTATATTATTTATATTATATTATTATTAACTTTATATTTTCATCTTAATACATTATCTAGTTATTACATAAGTCTCTTTCTTATTCAGATGTTGCATTTGATACTATGACATTAAATTTATGATCCTATATAATATTTATATGTACAATTATCATATATTATTATTAATAGATAATATAGTATTATTATTTCATTCGATATTACTATATTTATGTAGGTAACATATTATTATTTTTATGCCAAACTATATTATTTTATATTATAACTCTTTTATTTCACTATCATGATTAGGGGACATGACAATCCACCCTTCCTCAAATTGCTTGTCCTCGAGCAATAATCACTTACACCTATGTTTTCTTACAAAGTCAAAATATATGGTATATACTAGGATGCAAGAGTCCATAAGACATACATGAATTTTATATCTTAATGCATGAAAAAAATAAAGTGTTCTTGAGTTCTTGCAAACATGAAGTGTACATGAAGAAAGCACATAAATACACAAAAACACGAAGCATATGCGAAGAAGACACAAAGCATACACAATGCAAACAAATGAAGACACGATGTAGACACACAATACACATGTTATGCAATTCCTTGATTGTGAACCTGCAACCACAAAATCATTAGTACACATTCATATACCTATACCAAGGAGTACAAGTTGGTACATATAAGTATACTTTCAAAGAAGCTAATAGTTTTAATTACGAAAAATAGCTCCATTGTAATGTCCCTACTTGTAAGGGCTTATAATATTGTCCTATTTTTCAAAGGAATCAATCATTGCATTATTTAAACAAAATAATTCTTCATATATGTATATATACATATCCTATCGATTACATTGTATGTGTAGGCTAGGTCACCCGAGGATTGGACAAGGAAATCACATTAAAGGCTTGACAAGACCTTGGTCCTCGCCTTTCAAATGGATACCTTCCATCCCTCATCATGCCTAGATGCTATACCATACCACAGTCCTCGAACATTGTGGTGGGGTCCCATAGCTCGATAAAACTAAACCCAAGAATCAATATATACCCCTCTTACCTTAGGACTTAGCCCTACCCTCTTATCCACCTAGTTCTTACTGATTAACATAATCTTGTGATCATTTTAGAATCGGTACTTCTTAATGTTATACCTTACTAAGTCTAAGTCTAAATGACAATAGTCCATTCTTTATTAATCTCCTCATTCTATATAGTTTACTAACTTCTTTTCTTCCTAATAAAGAAAATATTTGAAATAATATTCCATAGGAATATCAGGCTTTGTTATATTAAATAATAATAATTATTAATTGAATGTATATAAGTATTATACTAACTTAAAAAGAAAAGGCATAATCATCATGCGTACCTTGGATGCCCTTCTTAAACATTATGGTGACTTTACTGATTGAATTATTAAAACCATTGAGATTACCCCTTATTTTTAGGATCATGGCCCCACCTGGGCATTACTCTTTTCTGAGGGTTTCAAACTATGATTCGGTTGTTGTCTCGTGCTATGTGGAATATTTTCATTGTTTCACCCATCTATTATGTAGGGTATGGCCCTTATTTATCCATTTTATAAATTTTATGGTTTGAATTTCTTGTGGATCCAATTTTTGTATCATTCAAGGATTTGGATATGTGATTGATCCTCATAATGATTGATATAATAAGGATTGCAGGTTTTCGATCTTCGCCAAATAGGAGGTTGATGGATGCTTATTGATGTGGCTACAATGTTTTATTGTTTTAGTGTCCCATTGAAATGAAGATCTCTATTGATAAGGTTGGTATTGAATATCTTCCTCTTGTCTTATTGATAACAATTATCATTGTAATTTAAGTGATTTGTTTGGTACAACTTCAATGTTCGGTGAAGTATTTCAGGGTTTTATCAATATGGTAGTAATTGACAAGTCGATGTCCATGCAACATTCTCTTTTCTTATTGATGCATAGTTTTCAATATAGCTTTGTGTCTCATGATATTGTGAGCTACATTAATAAAGAGGCCACTGATATATATATATATATATATATATATATATATATATATATATATTTATTTATTTATTTTGTCTTGCTGATATGTTTACTTGTGATATAAACCCTTTATCATTATACTATGGTGAATTTACAAACTTATATAATTGGTAATGTTGAGGAATGTGCTCCCTTGTACCAATTGTAGAGATTCATAAATGAGAAGAATTAATTCCTTGTTTGTATCCTCATTACTATTTGTTCACTAGAATAGTGCATTTGTTTATTATGGGTTTCTTTCATCATTTTCCAAATTACTTTTCTTATTTTATCGTTTCCCTTCCTTTGAAATTCTTTGTCTCTTCTTCATTGATGTTTGTTGGCTATCTTTAATGTTCAAATTTCTCCATTTTATAAATGGTCATATTCAAGTCTTCTTTGAACGGTGATAATATAAGTGCTCACAAGGGATATTGGTTTGAATTAGCAAGAACATGTCATGAGAGATCAATTGATGGATTTCAAACCTCAAGAATATGCAATGGTGATCCTTAATTTGATTACTAATTTCATGAATTCCAGCAACACCTAATATGATATCTAACTACCATTACTCTATTATTTGACCATAATTGTTTTCCTAGATTATAGTTTGAAGTTGTCGCCTTGTCAATATAATCATTGTGCGCTTGCCTGTAATGTTTGGGTGATAGTTTGATGTTATATAAAACATGATGCAATGTTTCAAATGCTGCTATCTAAAATTCATTTCAGCCATCTCTCCATCTCTATATTGAATAGTTGTGGACTACAGAATGCTCATGGGTTCATATTGAGGAATTTTATCCTACATAATCGAGTCTTAAATATTCTCTTTTTTTCTTGGTGGCATTCTATTGCTGAAATTTTTTTCATCCAGTTGTTTGCCAACTTCAATGGCTATTCATAATTTATTTCACATCACTGTCTGTTTATTGTCTTTCACATTTGGTATTTTTCTTTTTATTCAAGTCATCTCACTTCTCTTTTATGCATATACACTTTTAATTATTATTATTTTTTATCTAGATACATTCTTCATGGGATGGTAGGAAATACTTCTCTGATACCATTGTAATGTTCCCAACTGGAACCTTCATTAATTTATTTCAATTTCCTGATTGCTGACTTGTTTTGGTATTTTCCTTTTATTTTTCTCCATAACTCTCCATGCTGAATGGTGATCTCTCAATGTTAAAACACTCTATATATAGTAATTAATTCTAGGTGTTGTGTCTTTCCATTTATTATATAATAATAATATGTAATATAATTATATTAATATTTAGGTTATAACATATTAATAATATATCAACTATATTTCTTTTAATATATTATTCTTAATAATATATTAACAATTTATAATAGAGAAACTTTTATTATTTATTTAAAGAAATTAATATACAACTTTTGATTAATAATGTTTCTATATTAAAATATATCTTAACCATAATATCATTATATTAGATTATCATTTCATACTTTAATATTGCTATTATAATACGGTATATGTATGATATTATTATATATGATTGTAATAATATATTATTTATATTATATTATTATTAACTTTATATTTTCATCTTAACACATTATCTAGTTATTATATAAGTCTCTTTCTTATTCAGACATTGCATTTGATATTATGACATATTAAATTTATGATCCTGTATAATATTTATATGTTTAATTATCATATATTATTATTAATAGATAATATAGTATTATTATTTCATTCAATATTACTATATTTATCTAAGTAACATATTATTATTATGCCAAACTATATTATTTTATCTTAGAACTCCTCTATTTCACTATCATGATTAGGGGACATGACAAGTTGGAAGACACTCAATTTGTCCTTGAATTTTGTCAAGTCCAGAAGTTCTGTAGAAAATGGTTGGCTGATTAGAAGCCCAATGAGGGAGGGTCTCAGCAACAAGTTTATGTTGTAGAGAGTTTTGAAGAGGAGTTAGCCTCCTATGCATATGGGGCCAAATGACTCGTAGACCATATCAAGTCTTTTGTAGGGTAGTTAGTAGAATGACCATTAAGAGAAGGGAGTTAAAATAACTAGGTAATTTTTCTATAATGTTCATTCTATTAGGATCTTTCCTTTTTGTGGTTAGTTTTGATTTAGATTGTTTCTTTTATGTCATCCGTTTCTATTGAGAAACTTTGCATGTAATCTATATTTGAGGAGCCTTTGTATCCTTTGTTTAATATTGATACCAATTGATTATCATTTAAAAAATGCACAAATTACTTTGTTATGGAGCTAAACAACTCTCTCACAAGACTTGGCTTTTGCTATAATACAATTTTACACAAATAGAAAGCAAGTGAAATAAATAATTGAATAATAGTTGCCCAAAGTTACACAATGGAAGCACAAGAAAATAGAAGAACAATAAACAACTAAGGAAAATTTGTAGGCATGTTGTACATTTTATGGACTCTAAAATAGATGAAAACCTAGTTGATCTATATGCCACTAGTTGGTGTGAGTTTTCTCATGAAATCAAATACTCAATATTTCGAATGAAATACCAAAAACTGAACTCTCTCTTGAATAAGGATGTTCATATGCTAAACAATATAAATGGATTGTGTGATCAAATGAGACAACCTCAAGATTCCTTTTAATAGCGGACTTCCACTTAGTTTGGATGATGTGATACGCTCAAAGGGACTTATGCTATTCATTCAATGGACACTAACTACTTCAACTTACTCTAACTGAATTAAACATAAGAGAAAGGGTTTAGAAAGCTAACTACTCCTAGAAGGCGAGAAATCGTGAATGTTTTTGTGACTCTACTAGACTTAGTTTAGCTATCGACATCAACCAAGCTAGTGCAATGTCCTATGGAAAAAGTAAGATGTTCAAACTACTACCATTTCATTAACACCATCCATTGATGCATATCAATGTACAAGCAATGATCAAAGTTAAGTTCATAGATATGCCATTCGACCACACAAGACAAACTTACAGTCAACAAGCATCTAGTGGTTTGGTCTCAATGAGTTCACCAAAGGTGCATCCAAAATATCTTCCATTCAACTAAACACTACTTTTAACCAACATGAGATAAAATCCTATTCTAAGTAAATGTAGAAACCACGCAATATTCCAAAGCAACACAAGTAATCCCTCATGAATGTCAACAATGAATTAGCAATTACTTTGGTAGTAGTATGACAACAATTTCAGCAAGTCTTCTCCTACTCTCCTCTACCTCTAAGCTAATCTCCTTAATCCAATGAGTAACAAATGAGATGGCCATGGTCTTTTAGAGTTGTTCAATTACAATGAAGGGCCAAGATTATGCCAACATTACCCTAATCTACCCAATTGCTACAACCATTAAATGCTCATCAAATTACATGAAGACACCACTCTATGGGCATATAAGAAATTCGCAGTGCTTTTGAGAGCCAATGGGGAAATAGATTAGGTAGAGGCATGATGGACTTCACATGTTTACTTGGTATAATCTGATTGGCTGTGCTTGGACACGTGTAACTCGAGCCTTCTGATTGGTTGAAGATGAGTGTAACGACACCTAATCATGCTTGCCTTATAGACATGATACGTATTTTTTGATACTCAACATTATCAAGCCTCCAGTTGTGATGGCATAATCTCAAATTTCCTCCATCTTCTCAAATTGAAACTCTTCTCATTGCCATGATTTTGAATTTGTGATGGTACTCCATGCATTTGAATCTTGATCTTGGATTAGGAAATTTAGGTTGATGATAATTTCCTCATGTAGATTTATCTTTTTTCTTTCATAACTTGTTCTTAAAAATCCATTTTCTTAACCTGATCTTGAGATTGGATTGAGATTTCATTTTTGAACCATTCACTTGCTTTTGGAGTCCAAAGCTTAATCTTGCTACCACTCTAGGTTCTCCAAGCATCTCCTTTTGACATTACCTTGCAAAACAAAAAAGGTGAATTGGATCAAATTTTTGAAATAGATACAAAATTCTTTGTAAATTCAGCATTTTTCACCTTCAAATTATTAGAATTTTTCACCTTCAAACTATTAGAGTAAGTAGTTGAAAGCAACTTTGGAAATTTCTACTCTTAAAAGTTAATTTCAAACTATTTTTACATCTAAGTGCTCGAAAGTCCAAATTTGATAGCGGACAGCTTATTTTCAAGTGAGAATTGCCACTCTACAAGCTGGTGGAAATCAGAGGCATGATGCTCCAAGTGGGACATGTAGTAGGGGGATTTTGACCTCTTTGAGTCTCAATTAACTCTAACATTAATTCACTCTTTCAATCAAATTTGTAATTTGGTTTTTAACTTGGAATATGATGTTTGGGCAGATTCTTAGTTCAAGTTAGAATTTTGATCACTAATTTCTTGCTCCTTAACATCTCCGATCATACCCAAGTTTACTATTTTTCGCCCTGACTTGATTCAATTTTAAATAAAAACTTCATTTTGCCTATGAAACATTTAATTTTCACCTTGAAATGATTATTTCCCAATGCCACGATGCCCAAGGAGTTGAGATTTTCACAAGAAATGAGGGCAAAAATATGATGGTTGTAGAGATTGAGAATCCTGATAGGAGGTTGGATTCTGACCTAGTGTCAGATACTGACCCTATGTCAAGATTCAGCTCCTTTTACGCGCACTTTCATCTTATTCATCTGTCAACTTTCTTGTTTCCAACATTCACACCAATCAATTCACAATGCTAAGGCAGAGTTGTCGAGATTGAGAATCCTGACAAGTGGATGGATTCCGACTCTATGTCAGGATTAGTTCTGATTCTACTTTTGATTTCTCAATCTATCTTTTAGCCTTGTCATCCCTCATCACATGCATTCAAATTCTTTCTAAGGGTCTATCTTCATGGTTTTTCATTCTGATTTGCTTCCTTTATCAATTGAAACTACCCAACATCTAATTTCCATCCTTATTTATCTTTAAAGTCTGATCACCTATCTCCAAGATTTTGATTGATTTTCATCTTTCATCCTCAATTTCTCTTGTTTTTATCATCTTTAAGTTGAAATTTTGCATTGGATTGCCCCTAGACTTGGGCAGTATTTGACTAATTGTTAGGATTTCCCATTTAAAAAGGGCAGAATTTTCAAGTTTGTCAGAATTTTACATAGATAGGGTGGAATTTTGGGGTCCCTTGAGATTAAAAATCCTGAGAGGTGGTCAGATTCCGACCTCCTCTTGTGATTATCTCATCACATATTTTATTTTTTAACTGCCAAATCCCTTAGATTCAACCATCCCAACTTGATCTTCTTACTTTTGATTTTTATATTAATGATCCTCTTACTTTTTCAAATTTCCAAAATCCACTTGTATTCAATGGTAGATTCTGGCTTATTCAATGTAATTTTTTGGCATCAATTTTCTAGAAGACTCCATGATCCATCATCAAGATGAGAGAGAATGCTGGAGATGAAAATTTGTAAGATGATGGATATTATTCATCGTTATGATGGATATCATCTGAATGCTATATGTTGTTCTTCCACAATCTTAGAACTTCTCATCTCCAGCACTCTCATCCTGATGATGGATCATGGAGTGTGATCCAAAATGTTGATGCCATAAAATTAGATATGTTCATTTCCAAAGCTACTATTGAATATTCAACCTATTTGTAGAGACTCTCTGCTGTACTCTTTAACCCTGTTTACAAACATAGTTGTGCCTCAGAATCACTTTTTTCTCATTGTCAGCTCCAAATCTGACACCTCATTCTCTCTATCTGTTCGTAGTCTTAGACTCTCAAACACACATGACCAAGATTACACACAACATAAACTTCAAAACATAACACAACAATATGGAGCACTTTTTAGATATGCAACATTGCTCAATCCCTATCATGCTGTTGCACCGTTTTGTTTTGGTAACCCTTGCTTTATTGTCCTCTTCTCAGTCGACACAAATTCACAGTACTAACACAAATAACAAAACTATGGCTCTTATTGGTTGGCAGGGTAAATAGAGCAGATCCTGGTTGTCTTTATGTTTTCCTATGTTTCTTTTTTCTCACGTGCATAAATATTTCGTATTGTCTTTTTTGAAGAATGATATTACAATCTGGTGGGTTGAAATTGCCTACCGCTGTCATTTCTTATTTTTGGGAGTTCATATATTGTCCAAGGAAGCTGAAGTTGCAAATTTGTAGAAAACTAACCATGGTTTCTTCCTTATGATGACAGGAACGTAGACTTAGTTATTGTTTTGGGCAAATGCGAAGTCGCTTTGAAGGGGAATACCTTTGTGAAAAGCGAGGTATGCTTTTTCTCTTATGTTTCACTTAAGCATTTGAAGTTTACAACTGGTCGGTATATGTTTTTAGACTAGTGATTCTTAGTATGTAATCTGATTTTGGAGCTCTTTTTAATGTTTTTGCTTTTGGACTTTATACCATGCCATTATAACTTGATATTCTTGGTTAGTTTCTTTGGCCATTTAGCAATATAATTTGTTTCTGATTAGAGTTTTAATTTTGCTCTGATTCTTATTTTCTTTTGTAAGGATGCTATCCAAGACTTTGCATAGTACAAATGTATTGTAGAATTTGAATAGTCTGGCATCTCTTTTAATATAGTTAAATGTTTTCTTACATGGCAAATGTCGAAGATGTCTCCTTTGTTATCACTGTATATAGGTTCTTAATCATTCCAATGATGCTTGCAATCATTAGTGCATGCATGTAAATTATGTCTTTCAGTTATTGATGAAGGCATTAAGGTCTGGGACATTTGTTTTTATTTCATGGGTCACAACTTTGCTACAAAATTGATTTGTCATTTAGGCCAATTAGAACTAATTCAGTCACAATAATGATCAGACTTCCTAATCTTGTAACTAGTGCATATAACTTTATTGTCTCTGACAAACAACATTACCCTGACAACAAACAAAGAATTATGTTTTGCCCATTGCATATCCATTTCTCATGTTAGTATTTGATTACTTTAAATATGTATGCTTAATTTGTATACAGATACAGATACCCTTTGGGGATCAGGTGTAAACATCAGATGTAGAAACTGCCTTCTGAACTGATTACTGATAATATTTGTGCTGAATTTTGTATGAATTTTTTTGTCATACCTTTCACCTTGAAAATGCAATGCTAAATGTAATGTTGTTTGGCTACATTTAACTATGTTCACATCCCTTTGACAATCTTTGTTTTTGTTATATAGTTTTTGATTTCCTTAAGGATAAGATTATGGTCAAACAAAATTCGCGTATTATTTCTTAATGGCAGAAAGTCTGGATATCATTTTGTCTCCTATGTATTGCTCTGATTTGTAACTCAAAATGCAATTAAATTTGTGATTTCTTATAGTTATTTTAATTTGTACTACTGAATTAGTTTTGAATCCTGTTGGTGGACTTTGTGGAAGAGGAGTATAATAATGTTGTTCTTTGATATGCATAATACACATTGTGTCAACAGATGTAATACATCAGCAAATATGTTGTTCTGTAGTGGCCTTCGGTTAATAACTTAATAATGAGAAAGTAAAATTGTTTCTGTTTTAGGATTAACCTTCCATTGTGTGAATTGTACAGGGCCAAAGTTTGGAAATTATGGCTCCTTTTTACCAGTACAAGAACATAATTCTGAAACACCTAAAGAACAAAATAGTGCTGGGCTAGTGCACAATTACAATTACCAAACAACTGCAAGCGAGGGTGCTGTGGAGGTACATTCTATATTTGTTGTTGAAGATTGTTTCTAAAGCTATTGTAAATACTGAAAGACTGGTGGAAAAGCATTGTATTAATATAGTTTTTGTCTCTAGTTCGACTTAAAATGTTTTCTTATGATGTATATGTTGCAGAAATCTTCAAGGTTGGCAATCACTGATGGAGCCTGGAGAAGAGATTCAATTGCTTGCATAAATTCATCTCATAATGATACCACATTACATGGGTCTACAGAGGAAACTTTGGCTATACATGATGCTAAGGTTGATGGAAAGCTCCCTGTGGAGAAAAAACCTACAAATGGTGTCAAATTGCATTTCAAGTTTGGTTCTGATATCATTTCCCACCAAACAAATACAGTGATTTCCACTGGCTTGGGCCTTAAAAAATCATCTTCAACATCACTAGAAAGTCTTGATAAACGTCAGATGGTTACTACCAGGGTGGAAAGCCCTCCTGATATGAGTCCCTTATCAATTATTCAAGTAAGAAACTATAATTCAATCTTTATTTGCTTTTCTTCTAAATAAAGTCTCATTTTGGATTTTTGTGTAGATTTGCAATGTGTTATTGATTGGTTCTGGTTAATTGGGGGCAGCTTATGACATCATATGAGGTGCCAGGTGGTTCTCTCCTTTCGCCTCTTCCAAAGATATTAATGGAAGGACGGGGAAAGGAAAGCATGTTTTCCAATGTTATTAAAAGAGCAGGGAAATCACATGTTAAAAAAGCTTGCCAAGCAAACAGTATTGGCTTTGAATGTGGGAAAGTAATTCAAGCTCCGACACCAAGAAAAGAGACCACTGCCAGCATTTCTGAATCAGAAAAAGAGCAATATTCTGAATTCAGATGTGATAAACTGAAGAAAGTAAAGACAGATATGGGAACAAAGTTCAGAGTATCTAAAGCATCTTTGGTGTCAAAGGATTCATCAAAATTTTCAATGAAGGAAATGCATCAAAGAAAGCCAGATATGGGAATTGCTCATAATGCGAAGACAAATATTCAAAGCATAACGAGTCTATCGCTTGAAGAACCAAATGTTTTAGCTAATGGAAAGAATTTCAGTGTTTGTCTATCAAAAAGTGAAAATTTGGAGATTACTGCTGCTCCTCAACATCCTTGTATGCCATCTAAGACAGTAAAGGGATCAATGCTAGGTGGGGCAAATGGGCCAGAAACAGCAACCAGAAAGGAGAAAGGCCATAAGCACGTTGTTAACGTAAGAAAGATTGATAAGTCACTCAATGAAGTGAGTAAGTTAGGTTTTTCAGGAGCTAGTACTTACAAGGAAAAGAATGTGCTGGATGTTGAAAATAAAGGAATTCCAAAAGAAAATGTTCTCAGACATGTAGCCACTCATGAATTTGTCAGTACAGAACATGTAAAGGGCGTGGACATGGAAAATAAAAAAACAAATGGCATTAATGTTAATAAAAAAACAATGAAGCAAGAGAGCAAGGTAGTTTCAAAAGGAAAATTTAAGAAATCATTAATTGAAAAATCAGTTTTTATCAAAGGGCAGAAGAAGCAATCAAAAAACAATAGCAGGGAGGACATACATGGAAACATTGCGAATTGTACGAATGAACAATTTGTCCACAAGAAAGAAATCAGCATGCATTTTTGCAAAGAGAATACAAAACAAGCAAAGAACAAATATTTTGCTAGAGAAATTTCAATTGGTATTGAGAGGGGAAAGAGAAGGGATGTTGCCAATGAACATGACCTGAAAAAAATAGAGCATGCATCTACTATCAAAGCTCACGATACTAAGTTGTTGTCAGAACAAGCTGCAACTCAGAATACAGCAACCGACGCTTCTGGATTAGATGATTGGGTGTGTTGTGATGCATGTGGGAAATGGCGCTTATGCCCAATTGGACTAAAGATTCCCCTTCAACAAGAAAATTGGCTTTGCGACATGATGTTTTGGCTGTAAGTCCTTTTGGTTTTCATTGATACTGGGTTAAATGCTAGTTTAAATATGTATATCTGTTCTCAGAGGGAGAAATTACTCTCTGATTGGAAATTGTGCATTTGTTTTCTCTTTAAGAAATAAAATCAATATAGCTTTGCATAAGTAGTCATGGGAAATTTGACTGCCTTATTTTGTTTTTTTGTCTGACCAGGCCTGGGATGAATCACTGTAATGTCCCAGAAGAGGAAACAACAAAGGCGGTAGAGCGTCAAAATGCAATTTCACAAGCACAGATACCTTCAGAAACAACTCAGGGAGAGGATCAACTTCCAGCTTCTCTCTCAACAGCTATGCTTGATCCTAAATCATCAAACCAGATATGGCCAAGGTCTTTACAGTCAAGTATAAAGATTGTCAGTAATAAGAAAGGTTTAGTTCAGAGAAGTATGCCAAATGTTTCAGGCACTGTTAAGTTCTCAAATTCTTTTTCTGGGAAGGACTATTACTTACCTGTAAAAAATAGAATTGACCAATACAAGAGTTTTATGGAGCAAGAAGAAAGTGCTGTAAGTTTTTCACAGTGTAAAGATGGAAGGAAGTCAAATGGTGTAATCAAGCAGAGAAATAAAATTAAAGATACGGCAATACTAAAAGAGACATCTGGAGGTGAAGGTAATGTTCTTTTTAGCTCCTGTTCAAATGAACTATGTTGTCTTTACAGATTTAAAATATCTGTTGTTTATGAATGGTAATGGAACTAATATCAAGCTTTAAATATGCGAGGCACAATAAGCCAATGCATATTTCTTGACCAGTGCAGGATGCAGCTAACTCTCATAATGCATCATATAGATTCTTTGCATTTGTCATTATTATATTTTGTTCTAGACATTGAAAGAAAATTCCCGAGACTATTATAAAAATTATAGATTGACATTTAAGACCTGCACAGGTAACTTCAAGAAGAAGTTAATAACGCTTTCAATGTTTTAATTGTTTCTTTCTTCTTTGAGGTTAGCCTGTTACCTCCATTACATAATTTCCTGTAACATTTTACTTTTGTATCGAATTTGAAGTCAATATGCATAGTGTTCTGGAATGAGGATGTCTGTGCTGAAATTTTATTTTTAGTTGTAAATGGTTATGTTGCTTACTCAATCTTATTCCAATTAATTTAATGTTAACTTGAGACTATCTGAGACTATCTGAAACAGATATACACCTCAATTAAATCTAACAGCAAAGTTTGAGAAGGCAGAAGAAAATAGTTGCATAACCATTATGAACAGTATTGTACCCTAGGATGAGATTTCCAGTGATTGTATCTAACAGAAGAAATATTTGCATGTAGAACCCAAATTTGAAATAGCAAACAAGAACTTACAACAATAAGTGATTTGTCACACAGAGATGCATTGTACATTGGAAGCCAAGGGCAAAGGATAGCCTGTAATAGTCTTGTCCGATGAGGTGCATACACATTTATTTACTTAAAGAAGGCTAGTACAAATAAAAAGCTTTATAAAATAAAAAGTGACTTTTACATTGTAGTGCTTGAATATTTGTGAATTTTTCATGTAAATTTTTAAGATAAAATTTGGAGGGGTTCTATACCTAGTCTCACCCAAGCAAACACAAAAATGGAGTGTCCCCTTTTGGGTTTTTCCTAAATATTGCTCTGAAATCTTAAGTTCATTTAAAACAAGAAACTTATCCATAGTTAAGATTATACCTCTACCAATAAAATGTCATTATCAAGTCTGGTTTAGATCTTGCAATCATGTTATACAATGTTTAAAATATAATTCATAAGGCAAGTTATTTCTATAAGGGTTAGGGATCCGATAAACATAAGTGCATATATATCAATAATTATCTTAACCTATTTAGATAAATTGTGCCTGAGGTTTTAAATTTTGGAACCAAGCCATCAGTTGTTCCAACTCCCATAAATAATCATGGTAGGTTTTGGAGAGAAAATCCACAAACAGTGCCTGGAAACTTATTCAACCAAATTAAGCCTAAGGGCATGCAACATCCAACTAAGAAAAATTATCCCTTGGTCCTGTTAAGGTTCAGTTGGGCTTGAATACAGTTCATAATTGCTACAGAGTACCATAGTTTCTACAACAGTGAAATTTGGGAACACTTCATTGTTTCCCTTGGCTTCCCCAAACCTGTTTAATAGGCTCAAATTGAAAAATATTAAATTGGAGATCTGTGTTTCTAAAGCTAGCCAGAGAAATTTTTCAATTAAGTGAAAGTGTTATTATTATGAGGTATTCAGACTTGAAGATTCTATTTAATCCAATGCTCTACATGTAATTATAGAATTAGACTTTGTGTGTGTGTGTGTGTCTATATATATTGTCATTACAAAATATAGAAAAAATTGATCATGTATGTCAGTGCGCATATAAAATATCAATGTAGGGATGGGCATGCTCTGAAGACTATAATTATACTTGCAATTTTGCCTTTCAATTATCATCCATGTAACTACTATCTTGTAGTGGTGTGTGATAGGACATAGATGTTAGTAAATCACTGCTGAAGTAACTTGGCATATTTGACAGTCGTAACTAACAAAAACTGTGAAATGCATATATCATTAGTTTGTTATAAAATCCTAGCGGTTGTTTGATCTAGCTAAAGTATTCAGTCTTTTCAATCAGAATGCTTCACAGGCACCTCTTATATGAATGTTTGCCTCTATTATCTTCAGATCTTCTCTGGCTTATCAATCATTTTATGGTTAAACCATGTTTGAATTTTAGTAGGTTAATTGCATAAATTATAACTTTAGTCCTTGCACCACCTAGGTTATAGATTGTTCAAGTTAGATTTGTAGATGGAAGGTGTACACTTCTGCATGGCACATGTTGTTGCAAGTTACTGAATGTAATAATTGTTTTGAAAGCCAATCTTCAGACACCAAAAACAATTCTTACAGATGGGACATATATAGGGTGAAACTAACTTACTATGTCAATGTTTCTGCAAGAAATGATACTGTGTTATCATGATCTGTTTCTACCGATAATTATGAGTTTGAAACTTTGATATGAATCTGCATTTATTGGCATGAAATAAAAATAATTGTTTTCCAACAGTTTTAGAATATAGATGGTTATTTTCAGTGTTTTTCCTTTTGTAGATAGATCATTTAGTGATTAGTGAGTTTCTTGTTGTTGTTTTTGGATGTAATTGTTTCAATTTTTGGTTGCCTCGTGACAGTCCATGAGACTGAAGTAAATCGTGCACACACTTTAAATTTTAAGCGTAAGATGGATAGCAAATTAAAGGAGTGCAAGTCTGCAAAAAAAATGAAGGCGAAAAACCGTCCAAGTAACAACTGCATTTTCTATGAAAGCATCATCCAATAATTGTCGTGTATTGGAAAATATTTTTCTAGTAGAAAAGATTACAGAACCTTTTTTCGTTATTCCATGGCAGTGCATGATGCCAAAGGGGTTGATTTTCTGCCTCTAAAATCAGAGAAAACGGGTAACAGATTCAAAATTGTAACAAATGTTGCATTAACCAAAGAAAATGGTGTAGAAAGTTTGAATGGAGAAAGTAAAGTTGAGGATTAGCAGCAGGTAACCAAGAAAAGGAAACTCATGGAGCAGAAGAAAGGAAAGGCAACCCATCAAGGGGTGGTAGAAACAAATTGCATGGTGGATTTTGAAATAGGGAAGGAGGAAGGCCAACCCAAGTGAAAAAGAGTAAAACCTTTAAAGACAGAATCTATTCAGCCTCATGCAAGCAAAGGAAATAAAGATGAACAAGAGCAAAAAGTGAAAACTGTTTCATCAAATCTAGAATGCATTCTTCATGAGATAGCAGAACATAGCAACCAATAGTCAAAGGAGCATGGATTAATGCAGATGTTTTCTGATCATAATAAACCTTTGAAAAAGGAATCATCTTGTTGGCCTCCATTTGTATCTTCTACATCCAATTCATCTAAGCTTTCATGCTATACTAAATCTCTTCGCACTAGACCTGAAAGACAAGGATCTGCATTCGAGTGCTCTGTTTCATCATTGCCTGTTATGATTGTACAAGTTGAAAAACCTTCAATTTTTGAACACACTAATGCAAAAAATTGCGACTTGATAGATTTTTGTAATTCGAGGAACCCTAGTCCAAAAGCAGGCATAACTGGCGATTCTCTAAGTGACTGTTCTGGGTTTATAATGGGTGCTAAAGACTTGTGTAAATCATCAGGAACAAGTGGGAAGCCCAGTCTGGATACATTGTTTTTTAATGGCAACCAACTGGAAGGATTGTTGATTGATGCTTCTAGAGGTGAATCTTCTGTAGTTCGTAAACAATCAGACACATCTTGTAAGGGGACTTCAGGCTCCCAAGTAAAATCTTCAGAGTGGAAAGGATTTGTAGAAAGGGATGTTGAGGGAGCACTTGTAAGTTCAAATAGGGAACATAAGTCATATATGGCAAATGCAGCTTTAGAAGAAGGCAACGATTTGGAACAGAAAGCAGATAGGATTAAGGTTTGTTTTTGTTTCATGTAAATTACCCATACACTTCATTCTTTGAATTTGACCAAAATTCGTTAGGATTTTTGTGTGATCTGTGATGTGTGAATTAAAGTCTTTTTGGTTGGTTAATTCTTTGTTATTGTATGATCTAGAGCAATGGAGGCGATGAACTTGAAGCTGTTGGTTTCTATTTCCGTGCATCTTTAAAATTTCTACAAAGTGCTTCAATTTTAGAACCGCCTTTGAGTTCTGATAGTGTGAGGCACTGCGGAAATAAATCTATGCCTTTGTTCACATACTCTGCTACGCTTTCTGAGTAAGTTCCTTTTAGTTGCATTTAAATTTTAATGGTTGGAGTTGATCGAGCAAATTCACAGATTATATGCATTCTAAAATTGTAAATTTTAAAAAAATGGTTTGGGCTAATTGTTTAGTTAAATGGACAGAGCTTCTAAACAGAGAACCTTTGATATCTGATAAGTTGTCTTCAACTGTAGTAGGAACACCTTTGATATCAATTCAGAAAATGAGACTCAATGGTTGAAATTCACAGAAGGTTTTTATTTTTTTCCATTGAACTTATAAATTCTTAAAAATTTGTATATCTAGGTTTAGACTATATTGACCAAGCTTCCAAGTAAATTCAAGTTTAGCAATCTCTACCAGGAGTAAGATTTACCAAATGAAAATCCATCCTTGAAGCTTGCTTTGAAGTCTTAAATTGTAGTTACCACAGTTTGTTCCTGAAATTTTCTCAAGTGACAGAAAATTGATTTAATATCTTTTGGTCACAAAATGCACTTTTTGTGTATGTGTCTGCAAGTTTCCCCATCAGAAAGAGGACTTGTAGCTCAGTGGTAGAGAACCCCAAATTGCGCATGGGAGGCCCTAGGTTCAGGTCCTTGCTGGTCCATGAAAAATAACATGGTTATAAAAAGCTCTGGTTACAAAAAGGACCGTTCACTTGGTTGTAGGGCACCCTAACATGCACATGAGAAGTCCTAGGGTCAATTACTAGTTGGTCTTTGAAAAGTAAAATGTTAGTCCCCTTTTTCTGTTAGCTATTATATATATGTGAGGTTACATAGTTTTAACAACAAAATGTGTTTTTCAGAGTGAATGGACCAGCTAAACCTAAAAGCTTAAAAATTTAAGGACATTAAAGCTTCTTTGTAATGGAAGATTGCTTCAATGAGCTTTTCAAACTTGAAGTTCAGACTATTTTTGTTTCTACAGTATGTTAAAGGTCACTGAGGGTTTATATTTAATTATTCACTTCCTAATTCTTGACTACATTGATTATAAAATATTCTCATTTGTTTTATAGGGATTGTGCTAAGGTGTATGAACGGAATGGAAAGTGGGCAGCTGCTGCTCTAGCCTACCAATGCACAGGATTCGCATGCATGCATGTTGTGACAGCCAAGAATCTGTATTTAAGCAGACATAGACAAGAACTTAAATCAGCTGCTGTTATGTTTCCGACAGGTTAGTTTTTGTTTACACTTTTAAGAATTTAATAGTTTTTGTTTACACTTTTAAGAATTTAACATTGTATTCATTTGTAATTTTGTTGATTTAAAAATTTTTATTTGTAATTGCCATGGCTGAGAGGACCCCATTGGGGATTTCTATGCTATGGAAGGGTGAACGCTTATTTGTTCTAGACATACTCTGTTATTGTGTCAGACGTTACCCATATTCAATGTTATGCAAGATAATGGAATTGACAGTCTAACCGTAAAACATGAAGGTACAGGTGAAGGAAAGCATTGTCATCATAATATAATTTCAGCTGATATGCATTTATCGATAGGTATCTACTAAGAACTTTGTACTATCTAGGTAGGGTTATTTAGTATTTTATATAGATTTTTTCATTCAAAATATATTTGAAGAGTTCAAGTTTCTAACACTTGTCTCCTGAAGCCCTTTTCTTAAGCTGTCCTCAACCTAGGTTTTGGTTAAAAATCATTGATCTATAGTATAATAAGCGATCATTTCAGAGGGTTTAGTTGTAAGCATCTTCCATTCTTACACACTTGCCATACATATCAACTAAGGAATTTCCAACAAAGACATTTGTGTCCACCCCGGTTACTATAATATAACCATGAAGACTCCTACCCATTTGCAGATCTCGATCGTTAGTCATTTCCTCGAGAAGAAAGCAAACATCGAAAAATAGAACTACATAAATGTTAAAATTAACAAAATTATGGAGTACTATAGAAGTTCAGAAATGTAGATGTTTAAAAATAGAAAAAACTAGAAGTTCCAAAATAATGCCACTAAAAGAAAAGACATTATATCAGTATTTGATAGCCATCATCATTGTGTAAGCTGTTAAGTTTCAAATATTAGCCGCTGTAAATATCTGCTTGATTTTTTTGGATTTTGCCTGCGAGTTTAAGACCATCTGATAAACAGAATATAAAGAGCTGATTTATATTGCAATAAATACAATACTTTGACAGCAAATATAAAGGAAATGCTTGCAATATTCACTTTTAAAATCAAGTTCAAATTGAAAGTGCAATATAAAGACAAAAGTGAAGATATCCAGATGGATAAGTCTGATCATAAACACAAATACAACATACCCATTTGCTGGGAATGAACATAAATGACTGCAGTAATAATAATCAGCATGTATAAGCTCCATCAACCCTAGGTTCTTCACTAAAATGCTTCAAATGGTATGGTTGGGTCTAGATCTGTCAAACAACAACTATGATCTTTAGTGAATGCATGTATTGGCTCCTTAAACCCCAATGGCTGCTCTAGAATCTTCATGTTGACCCTCAAGAAGTGATATGGCTGGGTGGAAACGGTTTGGCCAGCAAGGAAGGAGTTACAACCAGAAAAATAGAAGTTTAATCCTTCTCAGTCTTCTGCGAAGTTCTTAGCGAATTTGATATCCAATAAGCTTTGCAAATCTAAAAACCTAAATTCCAATACTACCCAAATGTGACCTTAAAATAAAATCATGAGATTATACTCCATATCGTATCTTTCAACAAGATGAAGAATGTTGCGAACTAGGGTTTTTGGTCTGGCAAACCAACGATAAAGAAGTAATTTTCAGTAAATAGAAGCAATATCAAAATCTTTTTTAACATGCCTGTAATATTCTCGTTCCTTGCGTAAGGATTTCCGCTCATTTGACCAAATTACCAACTGATGGAGACGAATTGTAGTGGCCATATAATGCAAGAAGATGGTGTACGGTTCAAAACATGTATCACACCGAATTGGGAGGGGAAAACAAAGGCCATACGGTATAATGGAGCTGACCATACGGATGGTATAGGGAAGGATGTATGATATGCAAAGGCAGGTTGTACGGTGGAGGTGTGGAGTCCGTACAATAGGAGTATGGAGATGTAGTCATACGGTGAAGGGGTGTGGAGCTGGTTGTGCTGTGCAAGGCCGTATGGTGTAGGGAGGAGGTCGTACGGTGCAGGAAGCAATTGTGCGGGATATGGAAAGAGGCTATGTGGTGATGTATGGTGGAGGCAAGGGTTATGGAAAGTGTACGGATGGTATAGTGTCGTGTGGGATGTAAGGTATTACAGGTTACGCCAATGATTCGGATTGTGCTCAGAGTTGGCGTACAAATGATTGCATTCGTCAGAGACACCAAACAATGCTAGTACAAGTATTGAAAACCAAATCATAGATTGATGCAGATATGAGTATTTGCAAATAAAGATAGTGCACATAGAGAAACAATATTAGCACTTCAGATTTGCCAAATACAATGATAGATAAAATGCGGCTCTGATTCGCTAGATCCAAGAAAAACCATACAAACAGAATAGGGTGAGGGCTGAATCCCACTTAAGTCGGAAGAGCCAAGTAGAGAAGATCTTTCACTCTTGAAATGACGAACAACAAAGAAATCCCAACAGGAATTCGCTGTAGAGAAATAATAAACCAAATCGCATACCTACTACTACCTACATGTTGTGCTTAAATACTTGTCGGGGAAACCTTTCCGAGGGTGTACAAAGATAGCTGACGGCCACACCTACCTACAGACACAATTAAATAAAAAATGGGTTCGAGATATACTAAATCAATTGGAAGCACAAATACAAATATTATTAACTTGTGCCCCATATTAATAAATTAAAGTAACCAATTAAAGGTCCTTTTGTTATATTATTTAAATTTTTGGGACCAGTTAATTAATTAATTAAATTAAATTATTACATTCAAATTTGGGGACATGACAATCCCTAAATGAGAGTCCTATTCCTTCTTTTGTAGCTTTTTCGCTGCTTTTTCAAGAAAAGGAAACACTTTTTGCTTTTTTGCTATCTTTTTGAGAATATTTCTCATGCTTCTTCACTATTTTTCTTGGAATAGCTTTTCTTTTTCATTGTTTTAAAAAATAGCTTAATTTTTTCACTATTTTTCAGGAATATTTTGTTCGCTTTTATTTAATAAGAAGCACTTCCATTTCCAATCTCCCATTGTAGCAATAAATAATAAAGGCCCATTCATTAAAATAAATCATCTTCAATTTAATGTTTGGCCTCTATAGTCCCTTCATTAAGTAAATAAATAAAAATAACGATAAATTTAATATATAATATTTAATTTAACTCTATTAACATATAATTTATCATCATTTAGTGTAAAATCCCTGGCCTATATCAAAGTTGGGATGATCATCAAAATTGGACCTACCATCAATACTAAAAATAACAAGTATGCCAACTCTGTTGGAGCTGATAACTAACTTACTAAAAATAGTAGGCATGAGAGAGTTAACCCAAAAGGCTGTAGAAAGAAATGTTATGCTCATTCAAATGTCTAAATATGACATCCCACCTGATACCGCTTCCAAGATTTCCTGATCCTAATCATTAGCGCTTGGGAATCGGCTAAATAACCTAATGATGCCACCATGCTGAACTAGCTTAGGAAGGGGACATTACAGCCACCTAGAAAATGCAGGTGGGAACTAGGATGGGAATGCCATTATTTAGAAGCATGATACTATGCCGTTCAAAGGTTAGGAATATTAATAATTATCAGTCAATCGATAATAGTTTACTGGACAAACATCTTACTCCTGATCATTAGTTTAGTTGGTGATCATTTTAGAGCATTTAAACAATCATGTGTTTTGATGGTTACATCTAGTCATTCCATTGAGAACAAAGAAAATAATAAATATCAAAAAGTAAAACCAGTTAAATGTTTAAATGAACAAAAAGTATGGAGTTCTATACAACCTAAAAAATTAAAAATTAAAAATAGAAAAAACTATAACTACTGATGAAAATTTCACTGAAAGCAAAGACATATTATATTGGTATTTGATAGTCATCATTATAATGCAAGCTGTTAAATTTTTAATAATAGCCACCTAGAAAAAGCTAATGAGAACCAGGATGAGAACACCCTTATTTAAAAACATGATAAGGTGCCACTCAGTGATTGGCAATATTAGAATCAATCAATAAAACTTCAGTGGAAAAACATCTTAGTCCTTTTTATTGTTTCTCTCCTTACTAATACCTTGCTGGGAGCTGAGAATATTTTATACTAGAAAAATCTGTACAATTAAATGCAAAACGTAAAAACAACCTCAAGTCCTATTGTATTTCTTTAGTGCTTTTAGCCCCTGCCAACAAAATATCGACAGTTAGGAAGATAACCAATGTGATTTATACATAAAAGAATAAGAAACTTCTGTAGGAAGCTCTTGATTTCTAAGAGAGATTTGAAGAAACTTCATCTGAAGTCTCTTGACTTCTGGAGACATATTACTGTGATACGGAGAAATTTCTTATGCTCCCATCCGTGTAACTCCCTCAAGTATGCCAACTGTTTAACTACCCAAGTTTCCCAACAACAAATTCTAACTAATTAAAGAAGATACTGCGAAACTAGATTTTCAGTGAATTTTTTGGATTTTAGGCATCAGAATTCTTGATTTGTCCATTATATGGTTGAAATTCCAAACTTTTTGTATGACAATTCTAAGATTAGTCTTTTCTGTAATGGATAGTATGTGCAGACGGAGACACATCTAATGCCCAGGGTAGTTGTTGATTGTCATTGTAGTAAAATGTAGTAATGTATACTGAGTTTTGTGAACTTATTATGATTTATAATTAGCATATTTACTAGTATTTAAACTTTTGTTTGTGCAGGTGAATCTCCTTGTTCATTAGCGTCTGATGTTGACAACTTGAATGGCCATGCATTAAAAGTAGTGAATCAACAAAAACGAGTTGCATCTCTAAATGCATCAGGAAATTATGCGATTGATACACAACACTGCCAACACTATAACCATTTGTTACAATTTGTAAGTTGAAAATTGCCTTGGGGCATTTGGTAGATGATACATGTTTTTCTAGAATATGAAATTGCACTGTGACATTGATCCATGTAATTTAGCTTTGTTTTATCCTCTGAACAATTTTTTGTACTTATTTCTCAGTCTCTATTAGTTAAAGCATGTAAGAGAATATTTTTATACTTGCAGGTTGATGATGCTAGTGCATCATTTGCAGCTTTTGCAAAAGCAGGTAGTGCTTTGGATGCTGCTAGTGATTCAAGTTATAGAGAACATGAAATATCTGTGGTGAAAAAGGCTATCAATCTGAACTTTCATAATCTTGATGGACTGCTCAGTCTTGTAATCCCTCTCATGGAATCTGCATCTTTATGTTGACATCTATTATGGCTTCAACAACAATTTTTGCAGAAATAAGGAGGTAATAAGGATTATGGAGCAATATGCATGCAATTATTTCTACCATTTACTTACATGAATAGGTTGTGTATGAGTTACGACTAGTGTAAATTATGTAAATTACTATGTTATCTTGCTTGAAGAATCAGAAATGTGCAAGTAGGCAGGATTTGAACTGTGAATGAAAAATGCATGTATCCTGAAGCTGTTTGTAAGAGATTTCATGTGATGTTCTTGATATAAAATATAAACATTACTTTTGAATTCCTTCCTGGATCTTTAGGTCAACTTCATATGAAGTGTTTTAGGAGGCTTATCGTTTATGGAATGTACTGCAAATTCTGAAATATTTTCAATCAATATACATTTGACTACTAATTTTCATTCTCTCCTCTAAGGGGAGTTTACATACTTTGAAAGACATCGATGGATTCAATTTGACTCATAATTCGTAGCTCTAGATTGTGACACTTTTTTTTTTGATACAGGTGCAAACATGCCCGAGTTACCCAATAATTCATGGCTGGTTATTATTCCTTAGTCATTGGTGGTTGGATAAGTTGTATTTTTTGGCTCTTCAAAGCATTTTAATTTTTATATTATTCATGATTTGATTAATAAATTGGGCATCGTTTTGCATTGCAGGTCTTGTTTTAATGTCTCTGTTCTGCAAGATTTCTTGTCAGTTTTATTTTAAGCCAATCTACAAATGCTAATACAGCTAACAGATTCACTTACAAATAAATGTGAATATTAGGACACCTAGTAATTGATATTTTTTGTAAAATAAAATTATTTAACTGTACTTCCGTGAGAGAACTCTGTAAGATCGGGATAGACATGAACAAGGTATCAGAGTTGTGCAAAAATGCAAGTTTATACAATTTGTAATTTTCTCGAGTGTAAAATACTAGATAATATGTATTGATGCAATTTTGGTGACTGACTATTTTGTGAAGCTTTCTGCAGAAACTTACATACAATAAAATAAAATTATAATATGAAGGAAAAAAACATTTTTGCAGTTTATTATCAGTTATCCATCTTTTGTTTGTCTGGGAATATCTGTTCCCCAGTTGCACTTTTTCTTGTTGGTAACTTAGCAAACATATATTAAAAGAGAAATTTATCCATCGGGTTCCAATTGTGGAGTGATAGATTAAGCTTTACAGATTGCTACTTTGCAGAATAAAATTGTATCTTAATTAAATACCAGGTTTTCTTTTGGGGCCCTATCTTTGAAATTGTGAGGGTTTGTTTACAGGGTCCACATCTTAACATATCTTTGAAAGGACACTGCTTTAACTAGTGCCCTATTGTCAATGGATATTGTTGTAATTGCAGTTCATCTTGAGTAGATCCTTCTTGCCACCTCCAACTTCACTTTTGGGCCTAGCAGTTACACAATCTCCAATCTGTGCTCCAACTTGAATGCTTATTCTACCTGTTTTCTCCTCTGGCCAAGCATCTACTACAACTCTCCTCCATCTCCCTTTTGCATCCATTTGGTGTGCTCTAGGTTAAAAACTTATACTTCAATGTACTCCAATAGTGCATCTACGTATTCCCCTCTCTCTTATATGCATTACTCAAGCATGCTTCACTGACATCATCTACAAGACTATTGCTCTTTATCAATTGATTAGGGATCCTCATTTTAGCATGCTTCCTAGTGCTAAGATGTTACTTAGGGAGATATGAAGGTTTTTGAACTTTTATATCCAATGTGAGAACCAAATAGCTCTAGCAAAAACTGTAGAAACATCTAGATTATCACTTATATTGTTGACAATGTTAAGTTGCATTGCCCCTATGTTTTGTCACGGGGGCATGTTGGTGTTTGGTTGAATGTAACCATTTGTATGAAAAGTTTGTAAACAATTTTCATGGAGGAAACCTGTAGGACTTTACAAATTAGATAGATCCTAAAGTAGTAATCTTTCTATAACAAGGACCAATCATATTGTTTACAATTATCAAGGTGATCTTATTGAAAGAAGCTCAATTTTTCTTTGTTTAAAGACAAATTGTGATGTAGACTGGAACATGATTTTAGAAGGTTCGGCAAGCACCAACTGTGTTCGTTTCAATTATCAAGGTCAGTTTATTGAAAGGGGCTCATTTTTTCTTTGTTTAGAGACAACGGAGCAGGATGGATGGTGATTAGAAGTGGATTATTTGTTTTGAATTTGAACAAAATGTTTTGACAAAAAATGTAAAGTATGATAGAGGAGGCATTAGGCTTTTGGAACCCCTTCATAGTTTTCATCCTCAAGTATTATATCCTTAAAAATGCTATAGAGCTTTTGACCAATGTGGTACTGATCAATCCTCTTTCTTAGCCTTGGTTAACAAATGGGTGGACACAAAGGATAGCTTAAACTCTATCCTCAAGCTTTCATAGTGCCTTCCCTCTCCTCTCTCCTCAATTGACCTTGATATGAATGTTGTGGATTTCTAACATTATTTTCCTTGCAAGGTTATAATCTTATTTTATATTTGCATATATTTTTGTTTCATGTGGTATTTAATAATGCTCATACACGTACATTTCTCGCATGATTAGTTTAAACTTTGGTTACATGATTCTTTGCAGACCAATTGGAATTATTTCGTCTACATCCCCACATGTTCAACATTTTCATGTGCATAAACATAGGGAAGGCTTGTTTCTTAAGGCATAACCAAAGCTTTCTTCCTTGGGGTTTTATTATACTTTTACATAGACTTCTTTGTTGTAGGTCTTCTGAAGTATTGGTTTGATGGTTTTTTTTTTTTTTTTTTGGATTATCTAACTTTTAAGATTGTGTATAATGACTCTTTGTGAATCCTTTGGTAGGAATTGTGATCCCATTTTAAAGGGGATGCCTAATCTCTAAATCTCATCGATGCTGCAGTGGCAGAGAAGAGAAACGCTATAGGAGGCAACATTATTGAAAATGTAATAGGGAATTTAATGTTATGTTTTAAATGCTTTTATTTTTTGAAGTTTGTAATAACGTCCTACATGTGGTGGCATACCTAGAGTAGCAGTTCGATAAGCTCTCTAGATATAGCCACCTAGGACCAGGTGTGTGGATCTTAAATTAGAATAGTTTTTTTTAGTTCGTAGGTGGAGTGTTTAATGATTTTTAGAATCCAATAATAGGTAGTAGGCAGTTTTTGGAATATTCCTAACTTAGAAAATGACTGTCTAATATTGGTAGAAAAAACGTTTCAAATTCTTATCCTTTTTTTGGATAGAAGACATTCTTCTTTTCTAAAATAAGAAGAAAATGTTTCACATCCTTTAATCGGAAAAAGAAAATCAGTTTTAAGGGGGAGCCAGTCGGCTATGTAAGACAGGAATCGAATTTGGAGAGATATGGAATGTTTTTTCATTTTGTCTTTTTGCAAGTTTCCGATGGTTTGAGTTTTGAACGGATTTTTCTTATCTTCTCACTGGAAACAAGTTGATAGTTTGCAGAAGATTAAAAAGTTTTAGTTTTGGGTCGAATTTGGTATGTTTGCAGAAAATTAGTCTCAGTGCATGGGTAATATCTCCCAACTGAACCGTTGGATTTCTCTCAAATTTTTATATGTTGTTTGAAACCTAGTTATGCAAAATATCAACGGTTCGATTGAGAAAATATTGTCTGGTTCAAAAGTTATAGATGTTTGTTCACGGGTCTATCTAGAGACAGCAAGAAGCAATGTTTTGCAGAAAAATGTACTCTGATGCGTGGTCAATATCTCAGGTTTAAACCGTTGGATTTCTCTCAAATTTTTATATGTTGTTTGAAACCTAGTTACACCAAATCTCAACGGTTAGATTGAGTAAATTTTTTTTGGTTCGAAAGTTATTCATGTCTGAGTGCAGGTCTATCCGGAGGCAGCAAGAAGATATTTTGGGGGATTTTATTTTCAAAGTTTTGTTTTGACTATGATTTTAGTGTGTGATCCTGAAGGTTGTAGATGCCCCTTGAAGCAACTCAGTTGAGTGATTGATTCCTTCCTGAGTTTTCCAAGGTGTGGCTCTGCATCAATCGAGATCATTTCGAAGATGTCGAGTTTTGGAGACATTCCCGTGGAATGGTTTCTAATGTTTTGTTTGTGTTGGAGTCGACAGTGCCATTAAAGTTTCTTCCTAGCCTATAACTCTAGACATTAAAAATGGTGGTCCAATGAACCAATAATTGGCATTATAAGGGGGATGAAAATGTTCTTCGCAAAAAAATCTAATGAGTGCAAATGAGAATGTGGATTCAACCTCACACACGGAAAACACTAATGTCTTGCAATGTGTCATCACATCAATATAATCAAACCAAGTAGCTTACCTCATTATAAAGACAAAGTGAAAAATTGAAAATAAGTAGAAAAATTTTAATCAGTCAATAGAAGGCATCGAAGGGTGGAGGACTCAAATAAGTATGAATTATGGGTATTTTGCAGTAGACTGCTCTGGAAAGATAAAATAATCAATGAAACTTGGAGAGAACGATTTGTTTTTTGGAATAACAACATAAGGTTATCCCCTAATAATGATGTTAGGTGGAGGATTCATAGTCAAAATCATGGGCCACAGCAAAAGCATTTTTTTGGTATTAATTTTTTTTTTCCAATTTTCTGTGTGGATGTGTCTTCAAATTATAATTTGTCAAAGATATTTTGAAATGGAAAAGTCTCATTATGTCAAATCGAATCACACACACTAAAGGGATTTGAATATCTTTAAGGTCAATCAGTGTGCTAAGAGAGCCTTAGCATGATAACAATTGAAGTACAAAGTACAAAGATGATGCAAAGTCAATAAATGGAAATTTATTGTCAATCAGTGTATTCTACAATGGATATAGGTAATGAAGGTAAATCTTTAGTTTGTATATATATTTTGGTTAGTAGATGTATTAAAATTACAAAATATGAGGATTATTGTACACTAATACGATAGACTGAGGGTACTCTTTTAGATCTAATGCAAGATCGTGGACTATTCATATGCAACAAATTCTTTGGTTTTCTTCTTTGTTGAAGAAAATGAGTTTTCTTGTAGATTTGAACTGTTCATGTACTCCTCAATTTCTCGACCCTTGAATGATATGCTTATTGACTGAAATTTCCATCTTGCAAGTTGCAATCAAAATATGGATAATTATTATGTTTTTTAAATATGGAAATGACAAACAATATTATTAAATTCTGTTAATTTTTTTAACAAATCTGAATATGATTGAATGATCAATCTCCAAGAGGATTTCACTAATTGATTTTAGTGTTCCTCTAGGTCCAATCGGATCTCATAAGTATATGTTATTTTTGATTGGAAGGGACATGCCTTTTGGATTAGTGTCATTTCACTTCTCAAACTAGTCCCAGACAAACTGTGTGTTGATACCATAATCAATGATCTACATAGGTAATGATATTAGACTCGATTTGATTGGAATCTCTGCACTACTAATCATGGCTTGATTGGAATTATATGTGGAACATGAAATAATAATCTGTAAGATTAAATGCACATCACCATTATACTTGGAACCGCTTATATATGATATTTTGATTTGGTGTATGAATGATAGCCAATTTCAAATATTAGATCAATACGATGATATAATTCCAAGAATTTAGGTATGTGTGTGTATCGATATACACAATGTATATTGATATACATACATACATACATACATACATACATACATACATACATACATACATACATACATACATACATACATACATACATACATACATACATACATATATATATATATATATATATATATATATATATATATATATATATATATATATCATATCATTGATTAATATCATTCATATGTCTAACTGAAGCTATCATTTTTCAACACTCCCTCTTAGCTAGGGAAGATACAAGTTTAACAAGTATACAACTATATCACCTTACTCATGATATCAAAAGATATAATATGTTTAAGAATATGAAGTCATGTGACATTCTTCGTAACACAAATATCCATATTATGGTATGTGTAATGACATCAAGTCTCATGATGTCTACCATAATGAATCATTGTATATCCATGATACATTGTCCACTACCATTATCTCTTAAGGATCATAATTGTCTCTAGATGATATCAAGTCTCATGATATCTATTAGAATGTTGAAGAGATACTAACTATCATGTCATTGTATATCCATGGATATCAAGTCACGTGATATCCATCACGATAGTGAAACAAATCATTGTAAAGTTGTCACCTTATAATGTCAAATACAAGTGTTCATTGCCTGAAAGATTGTCACCTTTCAATAATGTCCACAGGGGCCCATAAATTCATTGAGTCACACACATGATGACAAAAGAGTTTACACATTATAAATATTTTATATAAGCCTTGTCGCATTCTATATCCCTATCCACTAGCTAATTGTTTTGAACCAGGGAAATGAGAGAATTTTATCGCTTGGTGCGTTGATTCAATCAATCAAGAAGCAGATGCTTTTGCCCCCATCTCACTCACCTCTATTAAAAAGTTCTAAATTGTTCACAATACTACAAACTAACTACCCTCCATACAAAAAAAACATGGTGTGCTAACCCTTAGAGGCGAAGGGTACCCCCTACCATTCTATAGATGACGTGGGCCCCAAATAGATTATTGCATGGTGCTAGAAGACCTTCCTTTTTAAGCTTGTTTACCTTGATAGATGGCATAGGCATTGATAGGGATAGTGGAATAGACAAAGATAGTAGTAGCAAGCCAAAGAGATTGTGATCATTCCAAATATTGTGCAAGCCCCTACAACATAATTGTTAGGGGTTTGCTGGAAGGGTCCCAAAATTCAAGTGCAAAGACATGGGCAACTTTGGTATAGGCATCGCCCACATAGGCAATGGTTGCCAATGGGAATCCCACTACTAGTAGTAATCATATATAATGGATGACAAGTGTGTATTGATTATATTCTGGATTGAGACCCCCCTATACTAGTAGTTGAGTTGATTCAATTGTGGGTTGGAAGACATAGTAGAGGATAAATTAATTTGTGGGTGGCGGAGAAGGGGCAATCATGCATTAGAAGACTCGATCCCCACATCTGACCAAAATTTATGGGTTGCCCTACTAGAACTACTAACAATAATAATTTTGAGACTCAATCTCAAATTTGACTTACATTTTCAACCATACTAAGTTTGTTTTGAGTGTTCAACTTTTACCTTGGATATAGGCTTGGTGAGAATGTCTCTTGTTTGATCACTTGAACTAATATACTCCAACAAATTCACATTCCTTGCTACCATGTCTCTCATATAGTGATAAGGAATCTCTATGTCTTTTGTTCTATCATTTAACATTGGATTCACGAAAAGCTTGATACAATTCTGATTAACTCACCAAATAATTTTTGGATTCAAGGGCTTACCAAATTATCCCTCAAACAATCTACAGAGCCATACTGCTTCTCTTGCTCCCTTAGAGGTTGCAATGTATTAGGCTTTTGTAGAGCTTTATGCAATTGATGATTGTTTCATGTTGATCCATGAGATCATTGCCAATCCTAAATTGAAACAACAACTTGATGTTCTTTTTCAATTGGTAACGCTTTCAGCCCAATCTAAATTAGATTATCCATGTAGATCTAGGTCAATATTTTTGTATTTAAGACCATACCCAATTGTACCTTTAGGGTATCTCAAAATATGTTTTGCAACAACAAGATGTATCTCCTTTTTTTCACACATAAACCATGATAGAGAATTCATTGCATAACATGTATTTGGTCTTGTGTTGACCAAATATGTCAATGATCCAATTATCTATCTATAGAGTGGGATTTGCAAATTTTGATTCTTCTATTGTTTCCTTCAAATGGAAAATTGGTTTCGATAGGTGTAGACATGGGTCTACAGTCTAACATTCCAAACCTTTTTAGAATGTCAATGGTATACTTTCCTTGATTAAGAATGATGCAATTTATTTCCTACCACACTTCCAATCCAAGGAAGTAATGTAAAATACCCATGTCCTTCATGTCAAAATTTGAAGCTAGGTCCTTATATTGAGAGATTAGGAAATCTTCTCTTATGATTAGCTGGTCATCAACATATAAGATAAGTATTAGCATATCACCATTAATTACCTTAAAATAGAGGTTTGGATATGCACCATTCTTGAAAAATCCTAGTCCTACAAGGTAGCGATCAATCCTCTCATACCAAGTTCTAGGGACATGTTTAAGTCCATATAAAGCCTTCTTTAATTTTCACACATTTGATTCAACATTATGTATTACAAAGCCTTCTAGTTTCTCAAAAAAAAATTCTTCAATTGTCCCATTCAAGAAAGTTGTCTTCACATCCACTTGATGGATCTTCCAGCCTTCAGATGCCACAAGATCTATTACTAAATTGTTTGAGGTGTAACATGTAACAAGTACACAATATTTTAATAGTTAATACCCTCTTTATGTGAGAAACCTATGGCAACAAAATTAGCTTTGTGTTTCTCTGTATTGTCATCTACAACATTGTTGATTTTGAAGGGCCATTTGGAAGAGACGACAAATTTCCCTTTTGTCCTTGGTACTATATCACACACATCATTCTTTACAATGGATTGATACTCTTTTATCATAACATATTTTCGTACGTGATGTTTGAGAGCTTCGTACAAGTTGGTTATGATTTAATGATCTCACTCACCAAGGCAACATATCTAGAGAATCTCTAGGGTCCTGTACTATCTCTAAAAGTTCCTTTGGGTTTCACATAATTTTTAGCTTCTTCAATCATCTTTCTACCCCAAAGTGGTCTCTTTTTGTTTTGTTAGGTTCATCTACTAGAGTCCTTTGATTTTAATTTATAGTTTGTCCGTAAGATTCCCTCTGAACCTCAGGAGCATGATTCTCCTCCATGTCTTTAGGAGGATCTTGAATTTCTATCTCACAAGAGCTCTTGGATCTCTTGAATGCAATGTCTTCCTCAAAAATGACATCTATGTTGAGTTCAATAAATTTGTGTTCAGGTATATATATTCTATAGGCTTTTTATTTTTCAGTATAACCCACAAATATCCCTTTCTTTTTAGTGGGTTCTAACTTAGACCTCTTTTCTTTAGGCACATGAATGTAGATAGGACAATCAAAAAACCTTAGGTGACTTATGTTAGGTTTTACAATGGTGAATGCTTCTTCAAGATTTTTTTTAAATCTAGGTGTGAGTGTGGGCATCTATTTTAAATGTAGACGACTATCTATAGGCTTCGGTCCAAAATGAATTTTCTATGTTTTCATCGTACAATATGGCTCTAGTAGCTTTTATAATTTTTGTATTCTCTCTCTCTCTCTCTCTCTCTCTCTCTCTCTCTCTCTCTCTCTCTCTCTCAAATTCCATTTTGTTGTGGATTATAAGGTACAATAAACTCCCTCTTATTACTAACATTCACACAAAATTCTTTGACTTTTTTGAAAGTGTACTCTTTTCCATATCTGTGCTCAGTACTTTGAGTTTCTTCCCAAAAATGTTTCCTATAAGAGCTTTGAATTCCTTGAACCTTATAAGGATTTCCTCGGATTCTTTACATTTAAGAAACTATATCCAAGTCTTTCTAGAGAAATCGTATACAAAGATTATATAATATAAGAATTCTCCCATTAAGGGTACAGACATGGGTCCACATAAATTAGAATGAATTATTTTGAATACATTTTTAGTTTTACCAATACAGTTTAGGAAATTCCCCTTTGTATCCTTTCTTAGGGCACACCTTTTGCATGCTTCTTTATGGGATTGATTAGTCTGGGCAACCCAGTTACCATTTTTTCCAGTGAAGACAGAACACAAAAATGAAGATGTCCTAGTCTTTAGTGCCAAATTCACTTGAGTCATATTTCTTATGAATTAGTGCAAAATTTGTAAAGACGTCCTTTTCTTATTCCTATAGTTTGTGCTTTCTTTATGGTGGAGTTCTTTGGCCATGCCAAAAATTCTCTATCTATAAAGGTAACTCTATTCCCTTTGTCTTCAAGAGCAAAAATAGAGACTAAGTTTCTTTTAATCCCTAGTACATATAGTACTCCAATGAGTTGAAGGGATATGTCTGACTTCAAATTTATGATGCAAGTTCTAATCCCCCTTTACTTGACAATCTGAATCATCCCCAATAGTCACTTTGTTGGATGTGTTGTTGGGAAATTGAGATACTGATGGGTGGGGGGTGAATTAGGATCACAAAAACTTTAGCCTTAAAAACAACGTGACTGTATTCACCACATTATCCATCTCATATCTGGATTATGCATAACATAACTTAAAACTTCAAATGCTGAAATACATCTAAGTATCGCATCCATGAAAATGTAAACACATACACAAGAGATTTTGGTTACCCAAAAACCATCCAAGGCAAATGTAAAAATAGGGTGGGGATGACACCCACAAATTTTCACTGCTGCAGTAACAAAGTTAGCCTATTAGGACTACAAGTTTGATCACCTTTGATGATCTACCCTATGAGGGGTCTGCCCTGTTAGGAGCTTTATAAAGATTGTTAAGTCTACCTTGACTAAATGATTTAACACTTAGAATGAAGTAAGGAATCTATTAAGAGATTTGCATAGATCTATTAGAAACACTTTGTTAAGAGATTTACATAGATTTGTTAGAACCACTATGTTAAGAGATTTACCCTGACTCAATCTACCAAAATTGATTTAGTACCTAATCCTTTAGTCTGCACTTACAATGTTGATTACATGTCTTGTATTTGCAATCAGTTGCCTGCTCTTTTATTTGATTTATCTTTAATTTGTCCTCCATTTCTTCACTAGGTCGCTAACTTTGTTGCCTCACAACTCTCGGTTGCAACCTTTAAAACCTAACTCCTTTGCATAATACTTCGCTTCCTTTCTCTTTCCATAAAGCCCTATCACTTGTCACCTCACAAGAAAAGAAGGATAAAACAATCAAAATCATTGAGCGAAGGTGAGGAATAATGTAAAGAAGGTAACATCCAAGACCCTCTCTTCTCCTGTACCACTAAGATTGAGAACTAGGGCAGCAACAACAACTAGCACCGAGCCACCATTGAAAAAGGGTGTTGTGAAGATTACCAAACCTAGTGGCACAAGTGTAGTAAAAGGAAAATTGTTAGCCACCAATTATAAGATAAACATGAGAAAATTGAAAGCACAAGAAGATTTTAAAGAGGAAGATGCAGAGAGGACCAAATCTCATGAACCATGTTACCACTAAGTCATTGTGCATACTAAGCCTAATACTATTAATGAGGTATGTGACAATATTAGGAACTCTACAAGCTTATCAGGTTTTAAATTTAACAAGTATGGAATATTAAGTGTTGTTGACAAAACTAAGGTAGAAGAGGCTATATTAGAGATGATGGAAAATTTCAAACTAACACCTATAGATAGGAAGCAAGGTTCCTACTGAATTGTATAATAGAATTGATGACAAGTGGTAATAGGCAACAAAAATTGAAAAGCAAATAAGAGAAGGGACATTACCTAAAATTATGCCTAAGCTAACAACTAAACAAAAGACAACATTTTTGGAGAAGTATAGGAATAGATTTGTTCCTAAATATAGAGCATTTATGATATTACAAAATAAATTTGAGGTTGTTGTACAACAAAATGAACTCTTGTGGAAGAGTATTTTTGGACTAACTGCATGAGACACTAACAAGAATAAAGGAGTTGAATAGGAGAAATAAAAAGATATTGTAACTATTGAGGATGATCATAGTGATGAAGAAGATACACGTGTGTTGAGTCCACAAGGAAATATATCCCCTATTCATTCCACCACACATGACACTCCTATGATTCAACAAATAATGGACTATCCCAAGATAGGGGAAATACAAATGCAAGTTGTTGATTTTAATAAACAAGTAAATTAGATTGAGCAATAACTCTAAAAAGCCTCACAGACCAAAAAATTGGTAATAGAAGTGGAGGAGCCAGAAAAGGAGACACAACAAAAGGAGCAAGAGAAGGAATCAACTATAGACCAATCTAGTATAGGTCAAGAAGGACCATGTGTCTCAAGAGCTCTAGATGAGGGAAATATAGAGAAATTATAGAAAGAAAAGGAAAAGGACAAAGAAGAAGATAAGAACGAAGGTTCACAGACAAAGATGAGTGTTCAAGTTCACACTCCACTCCCAATAATTTCAAATCTCACATCTGCACAGAGGTGCAAGCCCCTACCAAAAAATCCACATTGAGTGCTACTATTATTGTCTCTAGCACTGATACCCAAGTTAGAGCGAGTGGTGAAACCCCTTCACCTACTCTGGCCCTAGTTGTGTCAAGCAACAACACTCCTAAGAAGGGTAAAGGGAAGAAGAAGGCCAGTTCTCCAGGTACTACTATTACCTTGGATGAAGTTATTGAAATATCAGATTTGGATTTGAAGAATCTCACATTTGAACATACTGTAATCTTGCAAGACATTTTGGCAAGAAAGAAACAAGAAGAAGAGATGAGAAGATAGCAACAACAAAGGTAAGTGTTGCATGATATCAAAGATATATTTGTTGATGTTTTTGATATTCAGAACATTGATGAACAAGCCCCTATTATCTCTCAGTTAGTGCAAATTGTTGAGAAAGTCAACACTGAGGATATAGAAGCAAATGAAAAATTAATGGCCTGGTCAAAGAATTTTTTTGAGAAGAAGGTATTGTAGAAAGTTTCTATGGTGATTGCAGTGAGGAAGGTTGAACTATTGGCTCTTGTACAAAATCTAGAAGAACTTGTGAAGAAAATACAAGATCTATACAATATTCTTTGTGATGTGCCCAGATTTACAAATGAGTTTCAAACCAGCATTCAGAAGATTCAGACTCATATGAAATTATCAGGAAACTCTATCTCTCAGTCAGTTGGATCAAGCTCAATGCACTATAATAGATTATTGTTTGCGCAATGGAGGTTGGTCGAGCTACATACAGTAGATAGCAGAGTGAGGGTCAAGCTTATCTCCATCCAATCCATGTTGATACCTCATTTGGAGGTTATGCAACAGGAGTTGGCTTCAACAAAGGATCTAGTTCAAAACATCATAATCTTTCTATTGTTGAAAACTTAATTGAATTAGCTGCAATTTTGGAGATAAAGATTCATGTTTTAGAATTAGTAAGAACCAAATGGGATCATGCTCTTTCCATGATCATTCAAACTAATAAACCATCCATTGACAATTTCATCGTCTCAACCCCAACAACAGACATAAGTGACAAAATCAAGGGGGGTAGATAAGAAAGAAATGAAGAAATCAAGGGGGATCAAATGAATATATTGGATAAAAAATGATACAACCAAAGATGCAGAGCTTAGACAAAAAACAAAATTCAGACCAAATGTATGACAAGCTACATAGACTATTTGAATAATGTAGACTATGTATTGTATATTGTGTTGTAAAAGAAGGTTTTGAAGTTAGAATTCTTTGCTTTTCTGATTGATACTAGGTTCTCTACCAGTTGAAAGCATTGGAGCTTGACAAGATCATAGTCATGATCTTTCATTGCAATCTTCCAAGCCCAATCTACCACCATACACGATACATTGTTCAGTAGGCTTGATTGATAAAATTTATGTGTTATTACTCTCACTACAAATTCAATCAATGGATCAATCATGGGTGAAATAGACATGCCACATCCATTCCACTCAGCCTTGGTGTTTGCTTAGCTTGTGTAACAAATGATTTTTCATATAAAAAACAAAGACGATTTAAACAAAGAATTTCCAACATTCTTAAATATACAATTGAAATCCTTTTCAAATGACATTAACTATTTTTAACAATTAACTAAAATAACCATAACCATATCAATGTTCATCTTAAAATAACTAGTTTAACAATTAACTAAAGATAACTGTATCTGTGATCATCTGAAACAACTAGATTAACGATTGACTAAACATAAATATATTCATGATCAACTGAAATAACTAATTTAACAATCAACTGAAAATAAATGTCTTTATGATTAATTGCAATAACTAGATTAACAATCAATTGAAAATAACTGTATTTATGATCAACTGAAAGTAACTAGATTAATGATCATTTGATAATAATTGAACTATCCTTTCTACATACAAGTAAAGTAGATGCTTATCAAGAAAAGAAGGAAAGAAACATACAAGTATCAATTGGAGGATCTTTAGCTGATTGTGCAAGCCTTGACTTGGTGAGAGGAGAAGCATTAGCATAGGTATAACCTCCCAACCTCGGACCATACTTATCCCTACACAATCCATTAAATTAGAAAGGCTCTCTCTACCTCAGGATCGGATTTGGGATGTTCTTAGTCTAGCCACCTGAGCATTCTGATGTTTAGAATGTCTGCACAGTTATGAAATGGACATGCTTGCATAATTGGCACCGCTGACATCAAGTGATCATTAGATGGAAAACATGCATATAAACTACCTAGGCCAATAATTTTTGATGGGCTCAATGACCTGATCACCATCGCTTGATTTCATTATAGGGATGAGCATGAGCTATTAAGTAAGATTTATTTATTTTATTTTTAAAAATATCAAGTTTGATTTTATTCTCTTTATCCTTATGGGATTTCATCTCACCTCTTCACCTTTTCCATCGCTAAACAACCAGTGAGTCCTAGGTGTTTCAAATTCTTAGAGCAATCAGCTCTATTAATTTATGGTAAATGGTTGCTTCCAGCATTTCACATTCTGTGATTAAAGACTTTCAAAAACTCTCTATATTTTAACTTCCATTGGCTAAATATTTTATGATTCCATGACTTGGTACTTTACTATGATTCATAACAACTTTTTCCTATGATTATTCAAGATTGAAAATAATATGCAAACTATTGTTATAGAATTGGAAAGCTTTACTGATTATGAAAGAAATATATTTAGCAACATGGAAAGACTGATTATTCACATGACTTGGTATATTATCTGAAGTTGGCTGAGCTTTGTTGGACACTAGATTTCTTCCCTTCTTCAATCAATCTTTCAAAATATAAAGGCAACTTCAACTTTAGAAGAAAGAAATATGTACGGCAACATGTACAAAGACGTCAACAATTATATTTGCAGAAGGTTCTGAGTTGACATAGGTTTGAGGTTTATGAAACCAGAACTAAGAGCATGGAAATTATATAATAGAATAAGGGAGGAGTCGGGTTTAATAGATGGAGCTGATTTGAGTATGGCAATCGGGTGAAAAGTTGAAATTTTATTACTGAATGTACCATGTCACAACAAGGCAATCGAGTGTAATTTAAAGGATGTTCATCTACCATACATGGCTTCAGCTTAAAGGAAAGAATCATGCCTTCTTAGCTTTTGTAACATAAAAGATTATTTGTCAATTCAAATTTCCAAGTGTTAAATCGGTTGAAAAGAAAGGAAAAATAAAAGGGTGGAAGAAAGAGTTGGAAAAATTATAATTCATTTTATTTTTATAATATATATTTACATATGTTCATGTAAATATATCAATGGGGTGACATCATTTTATTAAGTTATTATAATATAATGGTGCCATTATATATATATATATATATATATATGAAAGATCAATTAAAATCCCTTGAGGTATGTTTTATATTTTAATTAGATTATTTTATGTTAGATTATTTTCTTAATAGCTCATGTGGGTCCCACAAATGTATCTTGTGTTCAAGTTGTTGGGTCTTTACCAAAGAAGTTGTTCAAAAGACTTTAAATTATTAATCTTTATTTCAAAATTAAGCAATTGCTAACATCAAATAACAGTTGATGGTTAACAACCATCTTCATTAATAGTTAATACATTGTATATAATTAACTACCTATTTCACATGATCATGAAAGAATAATTCGTTAACTCCAACGGTCATGAGCAAGTTTAAAATTAGGTCAAAATTTTTGGATGTAACAACTTGCTTCTTTACTTTGACATCACATGGTCTTCTTTTTGTCAAATGTTGGGTATCCTATGATAGCATGATTAATCTTCTTTATGAGCTTGACCGACCCATTCTCTAGCCATAACTCCATATCGTGAATTCAACTTAGTGTAACCTTAACCCATTCAATTTTAAAATTTCTTAGAAAATCTAGGGCACACGTTAACCCTTTCTTCTCAACAATCTTGAATTCATCCTTAAGTACTCCATCACACAAGTTCTGATATGCTATATGAATTTCATAATCTCCCACTTCACCAATTTTGCACATATAATAGCTCTATACATCGTGAATCATAATAACTTTAGGTGGTATTGATGATAATGCACACATTGAATCTCCTTTCATAGAAATTCTAGGAATATAGAATATTTAGGTGGAGGACAAGTGTCACTCTTCACCAATTGAATATTGCTTACCTCTTCTCCTTGATTCTTTACCGCTAATGATGATGGTGATTCTATTTTCACATTAAGGTTTTCATTTTGCTTTCTAAACAACTCAGCACAACTTAAGATCAATACTTGATCACACTTCAACAACAAACTCGCTTTCAATTGCCTTAAAAATTGCTTCACAATTTGCCCAAATCGCTCTGGACTCTTGAAATCTAAATGCAAGGTGTATAAAATGCCTTCAAATTTTTTATATATACCTTCATTCATTCATTCAAATTAAGGATCTCATAAATGTTGTGTACTTAGTTAGGTGGAATCCAACTGTCTTGGTCATTGTTAAACTTTTAACTAGGTCTCCATTATACAACTCAACCAATACCATCTAACTTGGCCTATAAATTAGTTTGGTCATTTAGGTGCTCGGTCCACATTGCAATGCTCAGTCAATATAGACAAAAATTACTGATAATCGACACTCAATAATGTGAATGATTCCATTATACTGTCTTTTCCATAAATCTATTCTAATGCATATTGTCCTATGCAGATATAAACTTTGGCACAATTTATGTTAGGAACTGATGTAAGATAAGTCATTAAATATAAATTTCCTTACATAGCTTTCTTGATCAGTTTGAGAGAGTGTGATCACCTTCTCCTTAGGCTTGGGTAATATTAGCTTGATTTAATCCATTGCTTCTAACTTCTACCTTTTTCTTCCAAGTTTGATTCATCTCCTTCTTATTTTATTCTACATCCACTTTGCCTTTTCCCTTGACGTGTTCATTGTTTAGTGCTTGTGTTCGGGTCCTGCAATTCTTGCTCACATGTCCAACCTTTTGACAACTAAAACAAACTATGTTTCCATTCAACCATTTCTTTTAATTGCCTATGAAATGCCATGTATTGTTATCTCAATTGTAAGAGTTACCTTTCTTAGGTACTTTGTCTTGGTTCTTGGTTGTCCAGTTAGACTTTGCCTGTGATCTACATTAGTGTGCTCTATGTCCATATTTTTGACAATTATAACAATATCCCTTAAATCTAGGTGTAGTAGATGTATTGTTGACTTTTGATGTACATTCATGTGTTTGATGACCTTGCTTCTTGCAACTGAAATAGTAACCAGTAAACTTAGGTTTAAGGTTTTGCATACCATTTTTGATTCTGCAAATGTTTGTTGTATGTCCAAGTTTACCACAATGATAACAAGTAGGTTTTCCTTTTGACTTTGCATTTCTTTTCTCTTGACTCTTGGATGATTCTCCTTCTTCAATAGATGAATTGTGCTTGGATGTTCTAAACCAAAAGTGTCACTAGATGACCTAGGTGATCTCATCAATTCTTCAAAATATCTAATTGCTTTGCTAGGCTTGTTCATCCTTTCCACAAGTTCTTCTTCATATCTTAGCTCATTCCTCAATTGATCACTTTGTGATCTTAGATTTTCTATCCCCATGTCTTTCTTGCTTAGTTCTTGATTTGTAAGTATCAATTGATTCGTCATATCTATCTGAGTGCTTGTAAGATTTTGTACATCAAATGACCTTTCTTCAAGTCTTATAACCATTTTTCTTTTGTCTTCTTCACCCATACCTTTGTCTTATTCAACTTTCTTCCTTTTTTTAGTCACTTCACATAGCCTTACTGAGTGAATTCCATGTTCTATTTTCAGTCCTTTGGCTTCTTCATTTAGAGTATTATTCTTTTCCAGTAGGTCTGCAATGACTGCATCACTTTCACTAGAACATCATGTTGGAATAAGTATATGGGAAAAAAGATACTGAGAGGGGGGGGTGAATCAGGATCTTAAACTTTTAGCTTCAAAACCAATATATAAATTCACACCTAATTCATCTCACAAATCTACCATTAAAACTAAAATGTTGTAACATAAATGAAATACAACACACCCATAAATAGTTCAACACATAACACATTGACTTGGTAACCCAAAAACACTTCAAGATAAAGGTAAAACTGGGGTGGGGATGAAACCCACAAATCTTCATTGTTGCAACAATAAAGTTAACTTGTTAGGGTTACAATGTTTGATCATAAATATGATCTACACTATGAGGGATTTGCCCTATTATAATCTTAAGAGACTTTTAGGTCTCACCTTGTTAAAGGATTTTACACTCACAATGAAGTAAGGACTTTGTTAGGAGATTTACATAGGCCTGTTAGGACCACTTTGTTAAGAGATTTACCTTGTCTCAATTAAAAATAACTTATTCAACACCTAACCCTCAGTATGCTATGCAAGCTGATATTGGGTCTCCTTCTTGTTGTATCACTGATTTGATTCTCCTAATCTGGTAACTTTGTTCAGTCCTTCATTGCTCTGATTTATCTCTGTTTGCTCTACTCTCAGACCTTTCCTACTTCATATGATCACAATCTCTCTTTCATATGATTTGAGGGTTATAATCCTCCTTAAATAGACATTTTGTGAAGGTTTTAGAGCTTGATCCACAGTTTAAACTTCACAATCTTTTGTTGTTTACATCCTTTTTTCTAATTGGTTGAATCAGTCACCTAGGGATCATTACTTTCTACAATGACATGTAATCAACATCTTAGCTGGCTCTTCAAATATTAAATATCATAGAAAATTCAGCCCAAATGGTATACATATGAGTTTGTGCCATTACAAACTCTCATATCAAAACTGAACTAATCGACACTTGAATGCTCCAATGCTTGGTCATGCATAAACCTCTATGTTGTTACTTAGCTTCTATATAATTTTTTTCTCAACTCTTGATAACTTATCACTATAGTCATTCTTCATTATATTTTTTTGGTTCATATCTCTATTTAGTCTCTACTGAATGCTTGACAATGACTATTATGCTCGGTATAAGTGTTGTATGCTCGGCCTTTACTAGATAACTCAATCATAGTTATGACCTTTTAATCTTTCCTAGTAAATGACTAATTGTTTGGACACTAATTGGTAACATAGTCTTAGAGATCAACAATTTCACCCTTTGACATTAGTGGCAAAAACTCTTTGTCATGAAATCATTTCGTTCAAAAAGATGTATACTCCCCCTGAGACCATAATGTGATCCTATAAAATATGATATCTGATCTTTGATCTGCAAATTGACTCTCCTTGTCTTGTTCTCTCATATCCTCACATATCATCTCCATTTCCCCCTTATTTTTTTCATTGATGGAACTTGGAGCTGTTTGGGTTAGCTGATACTTATCAAAGAATTATTAATGACTTGCCACAATATTGGAATAGCCTTTGTTCCATGTCTCATGTACTTGTTCCAAAATTTGAAATTAAATTTCTTGCTCACCAACTAGATCAATGAATCCTGTAAGATTGGAAACATGTGTCTCTTTCTTCAAAATATCTCTAACCACAAATATTACCTTCTAAATTATCTCTATATGAGACAATGAGTAAAGTTGAATCAATCCAACTTGTGCCTTATCTCTATATATTTATTCATGAGCTCATCTAACCTCTTTTGATTGAATGTTACGTCACAATAAGAGGATGAGCTTGAACTTGTGTTCTTGCCCAATGTAATAACATTAGCTCTTATATCCACATTCAATAGCTCTAATGAGAGTGTAGTATCTATTGTAAAGAAATATATATCACACAATTTTAAATATAAAGAATTGATGGTCTTTGAAATTGTTTCCAACTATGTAATATATGTAGAAAGCTCAACTTGTCTCTATACAAGTTCCTGCGAAACTTTTTGTAACACTATATGCTCCATTCTTCTCTTAGACCATTGTAATAACTTCAAATTTGTCTCTATGTCATCTACCTGAATTCAGTCAACTACATACACTAGCTGATCCAAAATTGTATACTGATTGTTCACATCTGTAATTCTAAATGCATTTGTTAAAATATCTTTTATAGTATGAAGTACTTGTCTTCTCTTCTGCTCTCTTCATAGCTATTCTTTTTTTCCTTACGGCTCAACAAGATTTTCAATTCTTGCATTTTCTCTAGTGTAAGATTATTCAAATCATATGTACTTAATGTAATTACCTCATTGAGTTTCACTAACTCATAATCTTCCTCATCCGCATGAGTCACATCGTAAGATCTGGATGGTGTATCACTTGGCAATGATAGTAGAAATTGCTTCTCCTTTTCACTTGATCTCACCTTTGGTTGCAACACTGGTGTAGATATCACCTGTTATATAGCTATCACTTGTGTTCGTTCTCTAGCCTTTGCACTTGATAGTTGAATAAGAGCTTGAGCCTCTTGCTCTTTTTGTTTTATTTCATCTTCTACCGATTGAATGCAATAATCTTTCTCAAAGTTTACAATCTTTTGCAAAATTGGAATATAAGTTGGTGGCATATATACAATTAATGCCTTACCAAGTTGTTCGGCACTTGGATCCTCTACAACTGATGTGATATTAACATCATCAATCCTCTTGACTTCAAGTTTATAATATGGTATTGGGGAAGGGGTCTTACATCCTCCCCCCTTGCATTTTCTCTAACGTAAGATTATTCAAATCATATGTACTTAATGAAATTACCTAATTAAGTTTCACATTTGTCTCTATGTCATCTACTTGAATTCGGTCAACTACATACACTAGTTGATCCAAAATTGTATATTGATTGTTCACATCTGTGATTCCAAATGCATTTGTAAAAATATCTTTTATAGTATAAAGTACTTGTCTTCTCTTCTGCTCCCTTCATAACAATTTTTTTTTCCCTTACGGCTCAACAAGATTTGCAATTCTTGCAGTTTCTCTAGTGTAAGATTATTCAAATCATATGTACTTAATGTAATTACCTCATTAAGTTTCACTAATTCATAATCTTCCTCATCTGCATGAGTCACATCCTAAGATCTGGATCGTGTATCACTTGGCAGTGATAGTTGCAATTACATCTCCTTTTCACTTGATCTCACCTTTGGCTGCAGCACTGGTGTGGATATCACCTATTGTATAGGTATCACTTATGTTTGTTCTCTAGCCTTTGCACTCAACAGTTGAATAAGATCTAGAGCCTCTTGCTCTTTTTGTTTTATTTCATCTTCTCCCGATTGAATGCAAGAACCTTTCTCAAAGTTTGAAATCTTTTGCAAAATTGGAATATAAGTTGGTGGCGTATATACAATTAACACCTTACCAAGTTTCTCAACACTTGGATCCTCTACAACTGATGTGACATTAATATCATTACCTCATTAAGTTTCACATTTGTCTCTATGTCATCTACCTGAATTCGGTCAACTACATACACTAGTTGATCCAAAATTGTATACTGATCGTTCACATCTGTGATTCCAAAAGCATTTGTAAAAATATCTTTTATAGTATGAAGTACCCATCTTCTCTTCTGCTCCCTTTGTAGCTATTCATTTTTTCCTTACGGCTGAACAAGATTTGCAATTCTTGCATTTTCTCTAGTGTGAGATTATTCAAATCATATGTACTTAATGTAATTACCTCATTAAGTTTCACTAACTCATAATCTTCCTCATCTACATGAGTCACATCCTAAGATCTGGATGGTGTATCACTTGGTAGTGATAGTTGCAATTGCTTCTCCTTTTCACTTGATCTCACCTTTGGCTACAACACTGGTGTAGATATCACGTGTTGTATAGGTGTCACTTGTGTTCATTCTCTAGCCTTTGCACTAAAAATATCTTTTATAGTATGAAGTACCTAACTTCTCTCTTGCTCCCGGCATAGCTATTCTTTTTTTCCCTTATGGCTCAACAAGATTTGCAATTCTTGCATTTTCTCTAATGTAAGATTATTCAAATCATATGTACTTAATGTAATTACCTCATTAAGTTTCACTAACTCATAATCTTCCTCATCCGCATGAGTCACATCCTAATATCTAGATGGTGTATCACTTAGCAGTGGTAGTTGCAATTGCTTCTCCTTTTCACTTAATCTCACCTTTGGTTGCAGCACTGGTGTAGATATCACCTATTGTATAGGTATCACTTGTGTTTGTTCTCTAGCCTTTGCACTCGATAGTTGAATAAGAGCTTGAGCATCTTGCCCTTTTTGTTTTATTCCATCTTCTATCGATTGAATGCAAGAATCTTTCTCAAAGTTTGCAATCTTTTTCAAAATTGGAATATAAGTTGGTGGCATATATACAATTAATGGCTTACCAAGTTGCTCGATACTTGGATCCTCTACAACTAATGTGACATTAACATCATCAGTCTTCTTTACCTCAAGCTTTGGATATTCAACTATTTGTAGAAAAATTGGGTTAGTACAGAGTTTTCTTGAGTCTATCTTTAAACTTTGAATCTCTTCTTTTATCAGTATGTTTGGATTAGGTGGAGGGGTGTTAGTGTCATCTTCAATTGTTACAGAGTCTTTCTATTCATACTCACTGACAAGTTGTTGAATCACCCCCATCAGCTTGACTATTTCTTGCTTGTATTCATCTTTGAATTCAATAGCATCTCAACCTTCCCTCACCTCCACAGATGGAGTAAACACTCCAAATGCTTCTTTTCATTCTCTAATGTTGTCCTGCTCAACTTTATGAGCTTTATTCTTCAAAACTTTGTATGTCTTATCCCTTGGCATAAACTTCTTAACAAAATCTTTATGGGCTATAGACATGTGTGTCCTCCCTAAATCTGGCATTACTTGCGCCAATGTTGTTTCTCTTATTTTCTTCTCAGTGGATAATGGCCATTTCCACTTGGCATCCACTCTTTTGTACAATCCCACTGGATAACCAATTCCTAATTCCAGGGGTGTGCGGTTGAACTTGGTCATCATATCAATCATTGTGCCTTCAAGCTTAACTTGAGCATCATTATTCAAACAATCATATTAAATATCTTTGAAACCCAAGATGCTTTAAGATTCTACTAGTTTTACAGATAGTTGATCCACAGTCATTGGAGGGACTATGTTCACTACTTGAAGGTTGGTAGTCTCATCAAACTTAGTATTTTCTTCATCTTCCTCCTCTTGTGCAACGATAAGAAAGAGTTTTACATGGAAGGGAGAGATGGGAGTCATGTATCTCACATAGACCCTTTAGAATAAGGTGATAAGACTCACTCTTCATGGGGACTCTTTGTGAAAGTGGCCCATGAGTCCCCCTTGACCATATGAGGTGGTTTGACCATGCGCTAGATTATAGGCAAGGTGGTATAGTCTTGGTTACATGAAGATAAGAGTCCATGGGACTAAGTCTTATGAAAATAAGTGACCATAGGAGTAAGCCACATGAAGACACATACCCTTCCTTGACCCATTAAAAATAGGAGTTGTGGGTGATGATAAATAGGGTTAGTTACTAATTAATTTAAGTTAATTATTGGAGCAAAGGGTGATGTGTCACATGACTAGGATAGATGAGGTGGGCTAGATGACTTAGTCAAAAGGTAAATGTGTAATTAGAAATTGATTAAATTGCTTAAATAAGACTAATTGGGAGACTTAAGAAAAAAATGAATAGACTAAATGAATTAACCAAATAAATTAAATAATTTATTTAGCCAATATAGGAAATAAGCATTAATTAAATAATAAATATTTAATTAATTTACTAAGCCAATTTTAAGTATGAACATTTTGCCTCTCCTTGAAATGATGTGCTTGTCACATTGTTTCAAATAATTTCTAGTGCGCACCTTGTTTCCTTGTTTCCCTTGCACTAGTGAAGAAGATCTTGAGCATGCCCCCTTGAGAGATTGATCAACAAGTTATGATTTTTGGGCTTTAAATTTTATTTTATTATATATATATATATATATATATATATATATATATATATATATATATATATATATATATATATATATATATATATATATATATAATGTATGAAATTGTTTAATCTCATAATAAATTTAGCAAAACTCAGGTGGAAATGTGAGAAAAGGAAAGAACATAAAAAATAAGTATGAAGAAGTCAACACCCCAGGCAATTAGGACACCGTCAGGCTATCAATAGAAGAAAAGAATCCAAATGGGGCATCATTTGCACACTTAGCATTTGGAGAGATAGATGGAGAACACCAAGTTAATGAAGTATCAAATCCTCGATTCAAGCATTTCCAATACCATACTAGAAGCCCACTGACTACTAAGAGGCAGTAGGTAATTAAGACCTCCTCTGTGATTTAGTTGATGAACATGAATGTCATTGATAGATTTAATAGATTTATGTAGAATTGATTTTTTATTTTAAATTTTAATTAGAGTCATACGTATGCACAATTACAACATATGTGTGCATGGTGAGGTAACATGTATGGACAAGATTTGTCACAAATGTGCAACCAAGGAATTTTTTGAGTTTTGACATATTTGTTGCTTATGTTGTGCATATATGAATAGAATGTGTGTAAACATTAATTTTGCACAAATGTGTGGGGCATTTGTGCATCTATGCAAATTAGATGCACATATATAATTTTTTACCAGTGTTTGATTATGTTGCACTTTTATTGAAAAAAGGTGTGCATGTATTTGAATGTAGCCTTTGACTTGGTTTTTTGTGCAACCACATCTATGTGTTGCACATTCGTGGTAATTTGATAGATTTGATGAAAAAAATAAGAAGATCTATTAAAATTTTTTATTAATGGTTTCAAAAAGACAAGGAGTATGATTTTGTAATTATGAAATATATAAACTAATTTTACTTTATTAGTCTACATGGTCAAAAAGTGTGTTAGCTAACAGACTACATAAGACAAATGTTAGATTTTTACGACAAAAATGTAATAGGATCATTGTAGGACAAATAAATAGATCATAGGTTTGATAGAAATATATTTCATGATGTTTGTAATAGTAGGAGGATATCACAGATGTATTGGTGTCAAGGGAGAGACAGCAACTGACAGAAGCCTTGAGACTTTCTCTATTAGAGATATATGTTTTTTTGATTGCATGTATCAACCTTCACCATGTTCTTTATATGATCAAGATTAGGTATAACCTTGGCATGGTGATAGCACTCATAGAGAGATGGAATTATGTGACTAACACTTTTCATCTCCCTACAAGAGAGATGTCAGTCACCTTAGAGGATGTATATCACATTCTTTGACTTCTCATTATAAGTGAACTGATAAAGTAATGATTGGCATGGAGGCTTAGCAATATGAATAAAGGTTTCTTGGGATGATGATATAGATTAGTCAAAGATCATTCAAGAGGAAATAGTTGAAATGTCTTAGCAAGAGTCATTGAAGGATATGTGTGTCTAGATTAAAGGTTACATAGATTTGCATTTGGATGGGGGAGGACTCTACAAAGGATATTTGAGGAGGCTGCCTATTTTTCTTAGGGGTGTGTGTCTACTTGGATTCCTTTATCATGATCTTAATTAGGTTGTATACCATAGAGGAGTGGCATTTCCAATTGGTGTTAAATTGATGCATGTTTGGGCACGAGAACACATAACTATTAGATGTTTATTTGCTATGAGATTCAAAGGTGCAAGGCAACCATTTTTTTTCTTATATGGATACATTTAGTTCCAACCTAAGTAGGGTCAACTTGAGTATTGGATATATGTCTTGGAAACCATTGATTCAACAATTTAGAGGTCATAACTAGATTGTGAGGTTTAGGATAATGAGATGGAGTTAGGATACTATTTTGAGATGAAATGGTTAATTAGTAGGAGATCATATATTAGTGACAAAAATATGGTTAGTAGATTAATGAGATGATTTTGACATGTCCATGAGATGCATTAGGGTACCACATAATGTGCTCATACTCATTAGGAGAGACATGATTGGGGCTTGATGTTATCATTTGAGATGGATAAATAATAATTCTTATATATTCCTTTTTTAGACATGAACTACAAGGAGGTACATGGTTGATCCAAAGAAGGTCATAGAGTACAAGAAATATCCGCAAGACTATGCTATCCCCATATTGATAGCACCAAAGGAGAGACCACCGCCCATGGATGAGGCAAATGGTTGGGGATGAAGGAGATAATGAGGAGGAAAAGGAGTTTTAGGGTCAATATTGTAGAGTTGGTAATAGAGGAGATGATGGTGGTAGAAGTATAAGGAGAGATGACGAATACCCTAGAGATTATGATAGTTGAGGCAACGAGAGAGGTGAGAGGAGAGTGAGGGTGAAAGGACAAAATAAATCAAAGAAGAGATAGTTTGAAGGTCATCAAATTTTGGCTCCAAATTTGCTGATGTCACACCTAAGGATGTTAGACCTACTACGTCAGTACTTTTCTAATGTTAGCATTGTGCAATGTCCTTTGCACTTTTCAATATTTTTTGAAAATAAAACAAACAAATGCTTTTTTGAAACTTTGATTTATTTTTTATAAACATGCCTTATTTTTTTTATTTTTTTCAATAAAGTTGAAAAAACAAATCAATTTAGTTTTTTTTGGAAAAAATAAATCGTTGCATTAGGAAGTGTGTCCAAATTTTGAGAGCAAAAATATTTGTCTTATTAGTCAACTGTGTCCAAAATGAACAAATTTTATATGAAAATAGGGGTTTTTGGGCACTCTGAGTTCAACTGTGATGTCAATTTGTGCTCAAAGTGACCTGAAAAATTAGTGACCCCCTAGATTCAATGCAAAATATCTCTGAAAAAATGAAACCCTCTAAAAGAAAAAACACGTATATGAAAGCCATGCCAAAACCTCTCATAAACATAATAGGGGCATGGACATCTAAAGCTCTGATACCATGTTGAAGTTGATGAAGGATCAACCCCACAGCTCCCAAGAATCACCCACATGCAAACACCTGTCGATAGAAAGAGAAGCAAAAAGCTATGGAGGTTGAAATTGCCAAATCCATAGATGAGACATTCTTGATGAGCAAAAAGAGAAATTGCTATTATCAAAAGTGAATGAATAATTTACAAAGAGATCAATCCTTATAAAACGAGATCAAAAACCTAATAGGAATCTAACCTAGGTTGCATGATAATAATTAATTATTATATGCCTAAAGTTTAGCTTAAGTAAAATAGAGATAATAAGTGCATTAATAATTAAATCAATATGATTTAATTAATAAAAGAATACTTTATTACTCTAACATCTATTCCATCTCATAGACATAGGCATACTTACTCAGGTGTCAGTGAAGTATAACATGTTGTAGAAGATCTTGATATGTATCATGGACATTATTTATTGTGGACTCAAATAGACACTTTGTTATAGTTTTGATATCGTTAGTTATTAGACATTGGACTCTTTATTATTAATTATGCATGGACACTACATGATGGAAATTTAGATTTGTGTGTTTTTATCTAATTATGACACAATATGATATGTGTGTGTGTGTGTACACATACATATATACATACACACATATATATACATACATATATGTATATGTATATGTATATGTGTGTATATATACACATATACATACATATATAGATATATATATGTATATGTATATATATACATATACATATATATATATGTATGTATATATATACATACAGATATATATATATCTGTATGTATATATATACATACATATATATATATGTATATGTATATATATACATATACATATATATATCTATATATGTATGTATATGTGTATATATACACACATATACATATACATATACATACATACATACATATATATATGTATGTATATACACAACCCAAGCACATAATGGACACAACAGGAAAAGGAAAATTGTATTAACTGTGAAAATAAACTAGTACATTCAGTACAGAGAAAATTGACTTCAAAACATGTCCTAAGGGCTTACAATAGCATAAATTTGGAGATAATTTCTCCTTTTTGTACCTCTTCTCAAACTCCACTCCAAACTGCCTTTTACAATGCTAGAAATCTCTTTAAATAGACCCCAAAGGGTTAAGGACTAGGAATACATTCTAGAAAGTACTAGTTTGCATCCACCGACCAAATAGAAGGCTCTAGAAGCTGCATTAGATGTTGACGCAAATCCAGAAGAATCCAGAAATGGTAACCAAACTTTCAGGAGGCATAACTTGATCTCTGATCTTGGTCAGTGTCTTCACATCGAGCTCTATAGACTTCAAAACTAAAGACCCTCCACCTCTATTTCTCAGCAGCCATGTTTTAAGCATGTCCCAATTTGAGTTCCAATTGCAGAAGATTCCAACATCACTGTTTTGGCTCTTCAATCACAACCAACATTGAAGCCCTTTAGAAAGCAGTGATCGGACAAAATAGAAAGACACACCACTCTAGAGTGGCCTATGTGGAAAAAGATTGTGTACTTGAAATGACAATCAAAGGGGTAGAAAACTACAAAACAAATGTATGCGGTTAGCAAAAAGGTTATTCACCAACAGCTAATACATAACTACAGATGAATGAAACAAGGTGGACCCACCGCTAAAAGGAGGACTAACACCCGACATGGAGGAGAACCAACTATTCGAGAGTTTATAGAAGTCACCGGTAATAGAGAGTATAACAAACCAATACCTGAAGGTGGTCTATGGAAGGTGTAAAATAGTCAAAGGCAATATAGGGTGAAAGAAAGTTATGTCAGCCACACTGGAGTAAGAAGAAAAGTATGGGGAAAGAGAAGGGACTTATTTTTTGGACACTTATCAGTAATCTTAAAAGACAAAATCCAAGTCAGCACTGGGTCTTAAATATATATGACATGACATGACTAGACCACTAAGAAAATGAATATGATCAGGTTGAATATTTATTATGAAGATTTGTTTTTATTTGGAGCTCACAATATTAAATTCTATCCTCAGGGCTTGGATTAGTTAACGAATTTTGTTAGTAGAATGCAATTATGCGTAAAAAATAAAATTAAAGAAGGTTTGGAATCACAAGGGAGAACTACATATTCAAATATAACAAATGCTTTAAAATTGATATGCCTGGATATGATATCTCACAATAATATTCAACATCTGCAGAAATCATCATATATATAGAAATGGCGTGTGGAATTGGTAGTAGGGTTGGGTATGAGAATACATAGGGACACATCAGTGAACTTTGAATCAATGTCTCAGTAATCCAATCACCTCTCTATATAGTGATGGCTCATTAGCTCTGGAAACATAATAGAACACATATGCCTACCAAACAAAACATTATTAAGACTAGTTGAGATAGAAGATCACATCAAATAGAGTGGGTGAATCATTGGTGAAAGAGGACTTCAAGAAAACTATCGAGACCTTTCTAAGCACAGATAAGGAACCAACAAGGGGTTAAAGCAAATTGATAGAAGCTACATAGAATAGTCTCGGAACTATATGTGTTTTTTCCGCAGGAGTTAATGTTCAGAAATGCAATCTGATTTGAAGCTAGAAGGACCAAATTGAATTTTGGAAGAAAGACAAATACTCAAAAGAAAGATGTGGATTACATTCACAAGGATGAAGTGTGGATGTGTAGGGTGCCATTAGCAGATTTCATTTTGCTCTTTATTTATCCATCTCTTTTATTTTTTAATAACATGATTGCACTAGTCCTTCAAGGCTGATAGGATTGGATAAAGATATGGAGATGAATAAAATATTTAGGACACCATGATACAATCCTTATGTGGAGGAGATTGATGAGTTTGAAAAGTTTTCAGATGCATGCTTTCTCGGCACAAAGTTACAGGAGATAATGTTGCAAGCAGTAAGGAAAGTTGAAGTTGCATATTAACGGCCTTATCATGAATGAAAATCTTGTAGTATATTCAAAGGATTCGATTTAACACAAACATATTTGGTATGATAACCATCACCATAAATTAACTCAAGATACGTAGATGAGATACAATAGTGAAGTGGATCTGATGGGTCAATGATATAAAAGTGAGAATTTTACATTGTGGGGGAGAATAATAATCAATGTTACATTCCAACTTGAACCATCTTTAGAAAGGAGATGTTCCATTCTCAAATCTCTATGGACCCTCATGTGTAGATAAGTATTCTTATCTTTTACATTTATCTACTTATTGTAGTCTCTCTCCTATTTGTAATCCTATACATATCATAAGAGTTATTTTCTTTGATCTTTTCCTTTATGTTTGAGAATGTTCTTGCAAGAAAAGATGGTTGGTACTTAACTTTAGCTACCAAATATTGTGCAAACTCAATCTTATGACAGTAGCTCAAAAGAAGTTGTGATCTAGAATTCATTAGTCATCATATAATCAGGCTAGATAATTTGAGGCTCTAGAATTCATTTACATTAAGCGGGAGCTTCTTCAAAGACAACACAAGAGCTTAGAAGATTGATATTCAGTGGGAATCTAGAAATACACGTGTCTGACTGCATGATTTTGATGGGCCTACTCTTGTGTACATCATGAGGAAGTAATGTCTTATCACCAGAAAGTTGGAAGATCGATATCAAATTCAGAGGGAGTCTGAAAAATATCCTTGAGCAAAGAGAGCCCCTAAGGGAGAAACTACAAGACCTAACTTCCTAATATCTTTGTTTAGAGGGAGAATTTTGAGGTACAATCCCTTGTGAATGATACCTTTTATTTATATATATATATATATATATATATATATATATATATATATATATATATATATATATATATAGACACACACACACACACACACACACACACATACATACGCGCATGCACACACACACATATATATTTGAAGGGTTGCTATTGGTAACGATCTTATCAATAGCTTGACCTGTTATCATGACATACTACATTAATTTGTTGTCCTGGAGTGCCGATAATCATGATAACGAATGTATCACGATCAGACTACATTAACTTGTTGTCCTGGAGCGTTGGAAATCAGATAACTCATATCCTACTAGGATATGACATATTCTTTTGGTAGGCATCAAGGATTGATGCCAGTGCACATACCAAAAGAATATAAGTATGATGAATATCATATGATTGATATTTCTTGTTGAAACATACTTCAGATTACATTAAAAGATAACATCTAAGTTGATGGATATTTATTGATATCCTTAAATATGCCATTCCAAGAATATCATACTAAGATGATATCTCTTCATATACTTGAGAGCATAATGTGTTCTATAACAATCCTCCCTAGCTAAGAGGGAGTGTTAAGGTTGTAGCTTTAGTCAGATTGATTCAATCATGAGATACATTGTTGATGGTATATATATATATATATATATATATATATATATATATATATATATATATATATATATATATATATATATATATATATATATCATCTAATGATGATTAACCATAGAGACATGTCTTCTCTCATATTTATAAGTCTTCAAATCTGCATTTGGAACATACCAATAACAAGGGCAGTGTTATTACATTTGCAGAAAACAATCCATGTTACTCAACAGGCCCACAAGTGGCCGGAATATCCACTAATATAATTCCATTACTTGGGCTTGCCCACTTAACTCAAAATAAGCCAGGTCATTGAGGAAGATTTTTCAGCCCAATGAAGTCCAAGAGTGCACAACATCCAACTAAGACAACTGCCCTCATGGCCCACAAATGGCAAGAGTATCCATTAATACAATTCCATCACTTGGGATTGCTTACTTAATTCAAGAGAACCGGTCTACCATATTCCCTAATATATTTCCCTTTGTTCCTGTATGATTTCTTGTGGAGTAAAGAATAGATATATATATTTTTTATTTATTAATTAAAGAAACAGAATAAAGTTTATTATTGTCTTGGTAAGTGATATTTGAAGAGCATATGTACATATATGATAATGTTGGTCCACATTGCATACACAACATACATATCAAACATATTCTCATGCCTGCCACGATATTTTATTATATCCAAATATGGCTTTATTCTGAACTGCAGATCTATTCACTCGATACTGACTTATCTTTTTCTTCCTTGATGCCCTCCTTCAATGCGGTCTTATACATTTTATATCTTTATTTCTCTACAAAGAAAGATGACCTTTGTGGATGCCAACCCTTAAGAATGGTCATGACCTTTCTTAATGATGCCTCTTCATAACCCAAACCGACCACTACCTTGTTTCTTCATAAATTGCTACTTCATATGCCTTAATTGCTCATGCAAGAGCATCTAAGGTGTAGGAGCAGTGCTACATCACCCAAAAATAAATTGTTTAGTTGTAAATAAGGGCTATTTTTGAAGATATCGCCTGATCCCATGCTTAAATTCTGGTGAGAAATCAGCATTTAGTGTTGGGGAATTACCTTTCATGCCAAAATAGTGTGTGTGTGTGTGTGTGTGTGTATATATATATATATATATATATATATATATATATATATATATATATATATATATATATATATATATATATATATATTATCAAACTATAAATGGAATGAATAATTTAGTTAAAAAATCTGAACCTAAAAGATGAAATCTAGAAACAATATCAGAATTGTTGATTGCAAAATTAAAATCAAGTTGAAACCTTGTACAGTTTTCAATTTTCATCCTATAGGTTGAAAAACACGATTCCTCCAAAATATCCCGTTGCAGATGTTAAAAAAAATTTAAAAAGTGTATGCATCTTCAAAACCTTCAATCCAGCTTGAAATTCTTTTGATTCCTCCAAAAAATCCTTTATTAATCAGCCAAACATGGTATTAAGTTTGACAAACTCAGAAATTTTCATTATTCTGTTGAGTATCGCAATTTTTTACATTTTTATTGGAAACAGTCATCAAGTAATTTTTGTTGGCTAACTTATCATTTAAATTTAAATTTTCATCATCAAAACACTGGAAAAATAGGTGGTTTGTGATTTCATAAATGGTATTGATGAACACTACGACAAGCATTCATTTATGTCAATTACTGTTCTGAATACAAATGTATCAAATTCATTAGTACACAACATTCAATTTATTCAGAGCTACATGTTGGATGAAGGAACAATGAAACCAGAGAACATGAGTGACATTTTGAAGTTGGAGCTTGATATCTATTGTTACAATTGAAGAGTAGAGCAAATTGTCCTTAGGTCCAAATGTTGCCTCTGCATGGAATGCCCCATTTGTAAAGATTATGTACTGATTGGTTATACTTAGATTAGAAGGGGTTGAAGATAATATGTATTACAGGAGAAATGTAACACTGGACATACCTTGGAAAGATGTATTGTAGAGCCCCCACGGGTTAGGTGAGTTGGTTTGAGGTTGTGGGTGATCCCCATGGTCTTGGTTTTGGCTCCCCTGCCCGTCATTACCCCTCCACGGACACTTGGGGGAGGTGTTGGTTATTCTGTGGCAAAAGGGATTAGTCTCACTCCAAGCTCACCCCGTAAAGGGAACCTATTGGGCTTGGGACGCAGGGACACTCCCGAGACAAAAAAAAAAAAAGACATATTATAGAGGCCAAGGTTAATGATCAAGGAAGAATAGAGAATCGAACTAGCAAGTGATTGAATGGTCTTCTTGAGGGAAACACGTGCATGTGGAGCATGTTCAGTTGGGCTTGAATACAGTTCATAATTGCTACAGAGTACCATAGTTTCTACAACAGTGGAATTTTGGAACACTTCATTATTTCCCTTGGCTTCCCCAAACCTGCTTAATAGGCTCAAATTGAAAAATATTAAATTGGAGATCTATGTTTCTAAAGCTAGCCAGAGAAATTTTTCAATTAAGTGAAACTGTTATTATTATGAGGTATTCAGACTTGAAGATTCTATTTAATCCAATGCTCTACATGTAATTATAGAATTAGACTTTGTGTGTGTGTGTGTGTGTGTGTGTGTGTGTGTGTGTGTGTGTGTGTGTGTGTGTGTGTGTGTGTGTGTGTGTGTGTGTGTGTGTGTGTGTGTGTGTGTGTGTGTGTGTGTGTGTGTGTGTGTGTGTGTGTCTATATATATTGTCATTACAAAATATAGAAAAAATTGATCATGTATGTCAGTGCGCATATAAAATATCAATGTAGGGATGGGCATGCTCTGAAGACTATAATTATACCTGCAATTTTTCCTTTCAATTATCATCCATGTAACTACTATCTTGTAGTGGTGTGTGACAGGACATAGATGTTAGTAAATCACTGCTGAAGTAACTTGGCATATTTGATCTAGCTAAAGTATTTAGTCTTTTCAATCAGAATGCTTCATAGGCACCTCTTATATGAATTTTTGCCTCTATTATCTTCAGATCTTCTCTGGCTTATCAATCATTTTATTCTTAAACCACATTTGAATTTTAGTAGGTTAATTGCATAAAGTATAACTTTGGTCCTTGCGCCACTTGGGTTATAGATTGTTCAAGTTAGATTTGTAGATGGAAGGTGTACACTTTTGCATGGCACATGTTGTTGCAAGTTACTGAATGTAATAATTTTTTTGAAAGCCAATTTTTAGACACCAAAAATAATTCTTACAGATGGGACGTATATAGGGTGAAACTAACTTACTATGTCAATGTTTCTGCAAGAAATGATACTGTGTTATCATAATCTATTTTTACAGATAATTATGAGTTTGAAAATTTGATATGAATCTGCATTTATTGGCATGAAATAAAAATAATTATTTTCCAACAGTTTTAGAATATACATGGTTATTTTCATGTAGTGTTTTTCCTTTTGTAGATAGATCATTTAGTGATTAGTGAGTTTCTTGTTGTTGTTTTTGGATGTAATTGTTTCAATTTTTGGTTGCCTCGTGACAGTCCATGAGACTGAAGTAAATCGTGCACACACTTTAAATTTTAAGCGTAAGATGGATAGCAAATTAAAGGAGTGCAAGTCTGCAAAAAAAATGAAGGCGAAAAACCGTCCAAGTAACAACTGCATTTTCTATGAAAGCATCATCCAATAATTGTCGTGTATTGGAAAATATTTTTCTAGTAGAAAAGATTACAGAACCTTTTTTCGTTATTCCATGGCAGTGCATGATGCCAAAGGGGTTGATTTTCTGCCTCTAAAATCAGAGAAAACGGGTAACAGATTCAAAATTGTAACAAATGTTGCATTAACCAAAGAAAATGGTGTAGAAAGTTTGAATGGAGAAAGTAAAGTTGAGGATTAGCAGCAGGTAACCAAGAAAAGGAAACTCATGGAGCAGAAGAAAGGAAAGGCAACCCATCAAGGGGTGGTAGAAACAAATTGCATGGTGGATTTTGAAATAGGGAAGGAGGAAGGCCAACCCAAGTGAAAAAGAGTAAAACCTTTAAAGACAGAATCTATTCAGCCTCATGCAAGCAAAGGAAATAAAGATGAACAAGAGAAAAAAGTGAAAACTGTTTCATCAAATGTAGAATGCATTCTTCATGAGATAGCAGAACATAGCAACCAACAGTCAAAGGAGCATGGATTAATGCAAATGTTTTCTGATCATAATAAACCTTTGAAAAAGGAATCATCTTGTTGGCCTCCATTTGTATCTTCTACATCCAATTCATCTAAGCTTTCATGCTATACTAAATCTTTTCCCACTAGACCTAAAAGACAAGGATCTGCATTCGAGTGCTCTGTTTCATCATTGCATGTTATGATTGTACAAGCTGAAAAACCTTCAATTTTTTAACACACTAATGCAAGAAATTGCGACTTGATAGATTTTTGTAATTCGAGGAACCCTAGTCCAAAAGGAGGCATAACTGGCGATTCTCTAATTGACTGTTCTGGGTTTATAATGGGTGCTAAAGACCTGTGTAAATCATCAAGAACAAGTGGGAAGCCCAGTCTGGATACATTGTTTTTTAATGGCAACCAACTGGAAGGATCGTTGATTGATGCTTCTAGAGGTGAATCTTTTGTAGTTCGTAAACAATCAGACACATCTTGTAAGGGGACTTCAGGCTCCCAAGTAAAATCTTCAGAGTGGAAAGGATTTGTAGAAAGGGATGTTGAGGGAGCACTTGTAAGTTCAAATAGGGAACATAAGTCATATATGGAAAATGCAGCTTTAGAAGAAGGCAAGGATTTGGAACAGAAAGCAAATAGGATTAAGGTTTGTTTTTGTTTCATGTAAATTACCCATACACTTCATTCTTTGGATTTGACCAAAATTCGTTAGGATTTTTGTGTGATCTGTGATGTGTGAATTAAAGTCTTTTTGGTTGGTTAATTCTTTGTTATTGTATGATCGAGAGCAATGGAGGCGATGAACTTGAAGCTATTGGTTTCTATTTCCATGCATCTTTAAAATTTCTACAAAGTGCTTCAATTTTAGAGCTGCCTTTGAGTTCTGATAGTGTGAGGCACTGGGGAAATAAATCTATGCCTTTGTTCACATACTCTGCTAGGCTTTCTGAGTAAGTTCCTTTTAGTGGCATTTAAATTTTAATGGTTGGAGTTGATCGAGCAAATTCACAGATTATATGCATTCTAAAATTGTAAATTTTAAAAAAATGGTTTGGGCTAATTGTTTAGCTAAATGGACAGAGGTTCTAAACAGAGAACCTTTGATATCTTATAAGTTGTCTCCAACTATAGTAGGAACTGATTTGTTTCATCCCTTATTATAGATAGCATAATTTGTCTGGAAACATTTATAATAATTATGTATCCTAAGTTCCAAACACGTTTAAAAGACAGGACACTCAGAAACTTCAAGCACATAGTATTTTTTGTGTTAAGATAAGCTAATATCTTGATAGGTTTATAATACTCTTGACCTTTGCTATCCTTGATGATTTATGCCATATGAAATTTGAATTCCTTGAAGGTCTATTGCGGTTCATGGCACTTGGTGACTATTTTAGTATCTTTATTATTGTTCAAATTTTCCACTTTATCTATTTCATGTCACTACAATTTGATCTATATTATATATATAGTATTTCCTTATAATACTATTAGGTTGCTTTAGAATTTCTATATGCGGAAGGTTGCTTCTGCCTTCTAGACGTTTTGTTGCACAGCCTCACCCCGGACCCTATCCCTTGGTTCTGGCCTCTTCTCATCTGTGGTTGAAATATCTCGAACCGGATATTTACTAGACTTAATAGCTTTTAGATAGTAAAAACATGAAACCGTATCATAAATAACCAGCAAGTTAAACCATAGGAAATAATCCAACTAATAGTTGTCTAATTGTTTCCTCAAAACTGATATTCAGAACTTAAACCAAAGGCATATAAATTACGAACCGCAGTAGAAAACTAGTTGATTTTCCAATAAATATAAACTCATTCTTTTCAAATTAATATTAAGGATTTCAAGCATGTAGAAATGCATTATAGACCCACAATGTTAAAACCAAAAAACTCTCATACAACTCCGTAAACATGTCATTGTATTATACAACAGCAATACAATAACCAGTACAAAACCCAATCTTAAATACAAATTAACAGTCAGATTGGAATACTAGAATAAGAACCTGTAAGCGCAAATGAAACACCTAAATTCATGTCTCTCGAACAATGGGTTTGCGTCCATTGTTTGCCGGCACAAGGGGCTACGTCCTCATACTAGTTGAAAGTTGAAGCTTTTTAAATAACTCTCACAAGAGAGAAAGCTGAAATAGAATCATAAATCGAGCATGCCCAATAATGAGCCTCTTTCCCTTTTTTATACACAAATTGAGACTCTTCGACTCCCCTCTGGCTTTCGTCTTATTCCCTTGTGACTCTTCAACTTTCCTTTGGGTTTTTGTCTTATCTCTCCTTGTCCTCTTTAGCTCACTTTGAATATTAAGTTGACCTTTTATAATTAAAGTCCACACTTTCATAGTCAACTTTAATATCATATAGATGTGTCCTTTAATATTCTTAATGTTCTAAAAAGGGGACATTACAAATCTCCCCTCCTTAAAATTGCTCGTCCTCAAGCAATTTGTACTAGGATCCCATATGAGTCTGCAGGTAGCCCTGTAATCCAAATTGAAATCAATTCCGGCCACACTGCGAAGCAAGGTGTCACTCTGCAATCCATCTCTTAACCGGATCTTTGGATCCCATATAACTCTTTGAAAAAACTCTACATTTGTAAACTGAACAACTCTTATCATTACTGATACCACTGAATCCAACCTCAAACTAAGAAGAATTAATACATATGATCAACACCTAGATCCCAAACCCTGTTGTCATAACCAGTTGATATGATAAGATAGAAATGTATCAGTGAACTATGCATAACCTAGTAGATAGACCTAAATAGATGATTTAATAAACAAGTCGCTCAAAAACTAAGTGTAACACCCTGGGTGCAACAAATACCAAACTGTCATCTTCAATCTAGAGAATCTTCGAGTACATAGGTACTATGAATAAGAACGAAGCTAAAAGAGCATTCCTTGTGATCAACAAATAACTCTCCTCAAAACTACACCAAAATCTATCCAAAGGCCAATGTAAATAATCCAACCAACTCCTATATGGTGTGAAATCAGGAACCCAATGTGGACTGATCCTATGATGCACAACCATAGTCAAATCACCACTTCCATCCTATGACCCATATTCCTTGCTAGGAATCATACCAGGATTCCATATCCTGAAATCAGGATCATCTTCTTCATGATAATCAAAAGAAGAGTCATTGTTTACCTCAAACAGGGGATTGTCGAAAATCCAATCAACATCAACTTGAAACACAGGGTTATCGATAAGCTGAAAGTGATCGAAAACTTTGGTACTTGATCACTCAGGGTAATTATCCAAAGCATACGTCTGCCGAATGCTATCAAGTTCATCAATTACCTCTAGGAAAAATTCTTGCCTCTCTTTATTCTCCTACTCCTGAGAGTGATTTGTGATCCTAATCTGATTTTCTACTTCCTGAAGGAAAAACCGAGCATCATTCAATGCCTCTTGTGTTTCCTTGAGCTCTCTATTGAGTTCCTTAATATCATTCCTTTCTTTATTCAGCTGATCAACATGTGTTTCAACAACCTTAAGAATGTTATCCCTGTCGGAAAGCAAATACAAATATTTTGATTTCATAGTTTCAAGGCCTATATTGATCACTTGCAAATAAGAAACAAGCCATTCTTCTTCCACTCCCTTTTGAACCTTCCTATAGAGATCCTCAACCACCTTATGAGTGCTATCATAACGTACCAAAGATGCCACAACCATTTCTTCGTTAAGCTTTAGCTGGCTTCTAAATGCATGCATTTCATTATCATGTTGATACAACTCATCGTCTTGTAGCATCATCTTCGATTGTTCCTTTGAATTTCTATCATGGGTGTAGGTAATATATGGTTCATCACACAAAAATTCCAATCTGTTATTACTATTAAGATAATATATTATACTTTCTATAATAGTCAACTACTTGTTTGTAGTCCGTCTTTCAGTCTAGATAGGAATGTTTCCTATCCCGTCTCTTTTTTCTTTAGTCCAGATAGGAATGTTTCCTATCCTGTCTCTAGTTTTGTTTCTAATTTCGTCTTTAGTCTACGTTGTTTCTTTTAGAAAGAACGTCCTTGTAATTCTTTATAAGGAACACATTTGTTCCTCTGTTTATCAATGAATCATCCAGAAATCTGTTAATCTGCCAACTCTTCTCGAATCTTGTAACATGGTATCAAAGCAAGGCTAGGGTTTTGGATGCAAAGAATCTACAACGCAAGACTGGAAATCGCGACATCAATTTGCAAAACATGGCATTTTTTTCATGCTTTTTCTTGTGCCTTCGAGTCTCTACCAACCGCAATTCAATGCCCTATTTTTTGCATCTTTTCAGGGGATCGTTCCATCTGCAAATCGTGTTTTTTTTTTTTTTCAAGCTTGAATCTACAAAAACGCGACTTCAGCTTGCTCACATCTGTTATGCATCCCTTTAGTGACCTCTAATATTTTGCGTGTCTGTTATTGCTTGCGTAATTTTTCTCTTGCTCGTTTTTGATTGGAAATCGCGAGCCGTGTTTTGCAGTCTTTTTCCCCTGTATCTGCAACAAAAACATGTTTGTAACACCATTTTTTGGTTCAAAATCCTCATCTCTACTACCCTATCAGTCCATCAGTCCCTATTCTAAAAAGAAAAGTCTAATTTTTCATAGAAAATTGACATTTTTCTACAAATCTGACCTTCAAAGTCGTCGACTAGGGTTTTGCTCGAAACCCTAGTTTTTTTACCCCGAAAAAATATTTTGTTTGTAAATTCTTGGTGGGTTTTTCGAGAGCTCAACTGGGTTGTCGTCCATTTTTTCTAGGTGCCTTGATTTTTGTGCCTCAATTTTTGAGCCAGAAGATCCAAAAAATGACAGATTATTCTTTCTAGGTTTTTCGAGCTCTCTTCTGGGTCATTCTCTGATTCTTCTAGGTCTTTCGTATTTTTGCTTCAAAGAACGTTCCTTCACAGATTTTCATTGAAAAATGTGTCATGGCATCTCTAACAAATATTCGGCTCGAACATAATTCTAAATTCAATGGTCGCAATTATGGAACCTAGAAGCAGCGCATCATCGCAATCTTCGAATATCAATACACCGATCAACTTGTTCTGGGTGTTACGCAGCGTCCGACTTCTCCGGGTCTTGATCAAGATACATGGGATTTGAACAATCAAGAGGTAGTAATACTTCTCAAACTATCCGTAGCTGATGACCAGCTTTCTCAGATTCCATCTAGCAAGACAGCTGCCGAAATTTGGACACATCTAAAAGGTCTTCATGAGACTTCCAACAAGAGCAAAGCCTTCTTTTTGAAAAATACTCTGTTTTCTATTGTCATGGATGAGTGCACCTCACTCCAGGAACACTTGAATCAGATTCAGGAAATCTGTGATCAGTTACTTTCCATCGGTCGCAAGATGGAGGAAGAGGATATTGTGGTAATCACTCTTCGGAGTTTACCAAAATACTATAGCATTTTATCGAGACCCTCAACATCAGATCTACTGGTGTTGATCTAAAGTTCACTGATCTCTGCACCCTGCTGCTTCAACAAGATCGGTGGAAACAACAGTTTGGTAGCAGCTCTAGTTCCACCTCCACTGAGCAAGCCTTTGCTGCAAAATCTTTTCAACAGAACATTGGCAACCATCAATCTTCTCAGCCTTACCAGCATCAACCTTCTGCTCAATCCTTGGATGGCTCTACGAAGCAAAATGTACAGTGTGATTACTGTCACAAGTTTGGCCATATGAAATTTGAGTGCCAGAAACGTTTGGTTGCCCAAGCAAGGCAAAATGCTTCCTAGCCAACAGCACAAGTTTTCGAGCTTCTTGATCAAGGTGAAGCTGCATTTTTCTCTTTTTGAATCTGTTTCTGTTTATTCTAGGTTTGTTGATTTTCTCCTCAAAAATCATTTCAAGTTGTCTGTAATATGCAAGGTTGCGTGAGATTCTGGGTTTTACCATTTTTTCCACAAAAACAAAGTTTTGTAATTGCAACCTATTTTGAGTCATACCACTCTTCTGGCAAAGTTTCTTGGTTTCAACATTCTGTAGATCCAGGGAGGGTCTCAATTATCCCAGAATGTTTTGACATTCGTACGTTGACCATTAAGGGAGGGTATTAAGATAATATCTTATACTTTCTATAATAGTCAACTACTTGTCTGTAGTCTGTCTTTCAGTCTAGATACTAATGTTTCCTATCCCATTCTTTTTTCTTCAATCTAGATAGGAATGTTTCCTATCCTGTCTCTAGTTTTGTTTCTAATTCCGTCTTCAGTCTACGTTGTTTCTTTTAGAAACAACGTGCTTGTAATTCTTTATAAGGAACACATTTGTTCCTCTGTTTATCAATGAATCATCTGAAAATCCGTTAATCTGCCAACTCTTCTTGAATCTTGTAACAATTACCTCATGTGCAACTATCCTCATCCGCCTATTTGTCAACACTAACCTCCAATTCACCAACATAAAAACTTGTACCCTAGGTAAAATCTTCTACATGATCATTGGAAGGCTGTAAATCAATGGTAGTTGATTTCACTTCTTTTTCAAGAACCTCTATTCGCTGATCATGATTTTCTGGAAATTCCTCGTACACATTTTTGCCTTGGACCCTTGCAAGAAGATCTTGAACCACTTCCAAATACTTTCTTTTTTCCCTACCTATCTTATTTTGCTGCTCTAGATGAAAATCTACATAATCACTGAATAGTAAATCATTTTGAATTCGGGTAGGAAGTTCTTTATACTCTCCATAAATGTCGAGAATTTTTGCTATTGGATTTAGGATTTTGGGCTGACTGTTGTTTATTTTGAGCACGCTCTTTCATGTTCTTGTCTTGATTAGGCATTTTTCCCAACTTCTATTCCGGACTCAGCTCCAACCCAAACCTTCCAATTTTCTCAAATAATGCTGTCAATAGTTGAGGGGGCACACAACATCAGTAGAGTGCTTTAGCAACCCCACAATCCAACTTTTAGATAGACATAAGTTTTCAGTGTAAGCTTTATCCTCTATTCCTCTATTCAAATATTCTAAAATTATGTCAAATAATTTGATTTGTATTAAAAGTATATCGCTGTACTGGTGATCAAAAATGTTCATCTTGCATGAGGTTCGCAGCTAGTTCCCACCTAAGGAGATTGCACAATGTTTCCAAATTGTCTGTTTTCACCGTACACATTACCGTGAAAAGTAGCTTTGCTGACCTGAGTTACTCTCAAACTCCAGGGCTCACAACTTCCTCCCTCCATCATGTGAGTAATTTTCCTATGCCTGCAACTACTTCCAAGAGACATTTATTAACCTTCAAACTTATCACTTAGCCACAACAATATTTTATCAAGCTTTTGAAGAATATGCAGACTTTACAATTGTGAATTGACAGTATTGATTTCCCAAACTACTAACTAGTAATTGCCCTGTTTAAATCTTAATATATATTCCAAAATTACTGAAAGGGCCTCCCAGTTTTTGTTTTCGTGTAACAACAGCTTTGATTTAGTATAATTTCAAAGTAATGCTGAGAATTGAGAAATGACTTTCTGATATTGTTACTACCTCCTAATGCTAGTACAACAGTCCTTAATCCACTACAACCTTTAATATTAAGTTTTGCTATGTTTATGACTGCTGCAACACCCTCACAAAGAACATGAGCCTGTATAGCAGTTTCGAGTCATGTACAACACCCCAGCTAGAAGTCCAATATGGTATGGCAATCCAACAAGTAGTTTTGCGCATGTAAAGCGGCCTTAGTTACACTGTGATGGCTTGAAATGCTCAACTCGCACAGCAGGTCAGACTTATTTGTTTCCACTTCAAACATCAAGCTCAAACTCTCAAATTGAAACTTTCCTGACAAACTACAATATTGAGAAATGAATTTCGTTGGGCAAATACGATATTTCCATAAGACTTATATAGCTCAATGGATACTTTTTTGCAAACTGTAATCTTCCTGAATCCCCATTCTATTCGTAATCTTCATTCACACATTCTCTTAATTGTTTGCTATGACCTTTCTCACTTGCTCAGTCTCCCAGGTTGCTAAGTTTTATTATTTATGTTTCTAGCCAATTCTTAACTGTACTTCATACATCACCTTAGCTGTTTTCTCAAGTTCGCCCATTGTTGGTTGTTTGATCAAACCGCATTTTATATTTTGGTGCAGTTGCTCACACTCTTCTTGTAAGCCTCTTCAATAATGTCTTCACCTTACTCTGGGTCCCACACTGCATACCAAAATGTTTATCAAATATTCCTACCCTCAGAGATGTTACGTTTCCATAATCATGCTGGTAAAGAGCCACAAATTCCCAATAATTCGTATACATGCTAAAGTTTCAATTTCTTAGAATCTATCTCTCACAAACCTGACTAATTTGTAATGGTGTGCGTTACTAAACTCTGTATCTGCTTGACACAGTTACAACATACTTGAAATTGGGACAAAAATGGTGTAATGATCTCTGCGGCTTAAATCTGAACTCCTAACTTTTCGTCAAACAATTGGCATGTAACTGGTGGATCTTTAGCATGAGTTAATTTACTATCACTTAGCTGCTCTCAAACTTGAATACCCAAGAATATTCACGTTAACAATGAAATGGAGACTTCAAAAATAAATATTACTAATGGTATAATAGCCCAAGGAGTAATATCGCTTATGGAGATAACAGCAATCAAAGTTCTGTATCTAATATTTCATTGGCAGAATACTAGTATGTGAGGGTTTACATAAACAAATATTATTGCACATATGATTTAGAGAAAATAGAACAAACCCGACTCCAAGGTGTTGCAGAATGACTAAGTTCGTTGATCAGACTACTTGAGAAATTTAGCTTATTGTATCAATTCGAATCTCAGACTTGAAAATTGAAAATGAGAACTAGGTTTTATAAACTCAATAACCTCACAGGATGGCAGGATGCACAACTCTAATGCCACTAAAATATCCCGAACTGGATATTTACTAGACTTCTCATTAGAATAGCATTCAGATAGTAAAAACATGAAAGCATATCATAAATAACTAGCAAGGTAAACCATAGGAAATAGTCTAACTAATAGTTGTCTAATTGTTTCCCCAAAATTGATATTTAGAACTTAAATCAAAGGCATATAAATTACAAACAACAGTAGAAAACCATTTGATTTTTCAATAAATATAAATGTGTCCTTTTCAGATTAATATTCAAGATTTCAAGCATGTAGAAATGTATTACAGACCCACAATGCTAAAACCAAAAAACTCTCATACAACTCCATAAACACATTATTGTATTATACAACAGCAATACAATAACCAGTCCAAAACTCAATCTTAAATACAGATTAACAGTCAGATTGGAATACTAGAATAAGAACCTTTAAGTGCAAACCCCTGAATTGATGTCTCCCAGACAATGGGTTTGCATCCACTGTCTGTTGGAACGAGGGGCTATGTCCTTATACTAGCTAAAAGCTGAAGCTTTCTGAATAACTCTCACAAGAGAGAAAACTGAAACAAAATCATAAATTAAGCATGCCCAGCAATGAGCCTCTTTCCCTTTTTTATACACAAATTGAGACTCTTCGACTTACCGTTGGCTTTTGTCTTATTTGCCTGTGACTCTTCAACTTCCCTCTGGCTTTACGTCTTATCTCTCCTTGTCCTCTCTAGCCCACTTTGAATATTAAGTTGACCTTTTATAATTAAAGTCCACGCTTTCATAGTCAAATTTAATATTATATAGATGTGTCCTTTAATATTTCTAATGTCCCAAAAGGGGACATTACAGTGGTGAGTCCTTAGTCCTTTTTGGTCTTGTTCTTTTGTTTTCTTACTGGCTCCTTTCGCCATCACTGCTTGGTACTCCTGGTGCAGGTTGTTGCCGTGTTGTAGGTCTCCACTCCCTTAGACCCTAATGGTCTCTTGTTTGACATTAATAAATTTATCTATGTTATCTTATGCAAAATTCTATAATGCTATTCTCCTCGTATGTTTGGATGTGGTCAAGGTGCATCCACTATGAATATTTGACTTTGTATAACAAGTTTAATGCCTACCACATCTTCACAAATCCATTGAGCTAACATTATTTTATGACAAAAATATTATGATTGAATCATGATACAACTAAGAGAAGATGGATAATAAAATTAAGAAAAAAACCTCGATAGAATGCTTGGTGAGGATGGCTATTTGAGACAACTAAACTATGACACCTTCTTATTTACAAAACATTAATTGTGCTGGCATGTATTCTATTAGCTAGAATAGAAAGTTTCTATTCTTAGGATCTTTTTGTAAGGAAACATCGTTTCATTCTTTTGTATATATTGACCTCTCAGTCTCTGTTAATATCAAACAAGTATTTTACCAATTACTTAATAATAATCAGGAGAAATATTGACTGTATTGAATAACGCACACTACTGAAACAATATAGAATATAGCATTAAGTTACACTAGCTAATCCCTGTCAAACAATAGCAATGGGATTGAATTGAACTCCAAAAATGGAATTTTCTTGTAGTTTTATGATTATTCAGTTATAGAATGTTTGTATCTCTCAGGAAGAAACAATAGCCATTCTATAAGTCTTTTGGAAGTGCAATCTTCACATATTGTGAAATTGATCGTATAAGGTTTGGTTTCCAAATTCACTTGTTTTGCATAATGATTGAAGACCTATTTGGCTTCAAGTCTAGGTCATGAAAGGTAGAGCTAAGGGAAAAGGTCATTTTCTAGGGCATTTCAAGCTAGATATCAATTCAGAAAATGAGACTCAATGGTTGAAATTCACAGAAGGTTTTTATTTTTTTCCATTAAACTTATAAATTCTTAAAAATTTGTATATCTAGGTTTAGACTATATTGACCAAGCTTCCAAGTAAATTCAAGTTTAGCAATCTCTACCAGGAGTAAGATTTACCAAATGAAAATCCATCCTTGAAGCTTGCTTTGAAATCTTAAATTGTAGTTACCACAGTTTGTTCCTGAAATTTTCTCAAGTGACAGAAAATTGATTTAATATCTTTTGGTCACAAAATGCACTTTTTGTGTATGTGTTTGCAAGTTTCCCCATCAGAAAGAGGACTTGTAGCTCAGTGGTAGAGAACCCCAAATTGCGCATGGGAGGCCCTAGGTTCAGGTCCTTGCTGGTCCATGAAAAATAACATGGTTACAAAAAGATCTGGTTACAAAAAGGACCATTCACTTGGTTGTAGGGCACCCTAACATGCACATGAGAAGTCCTAGGATCAATTGCTAGTTGGTCTTTGAAAAGTAACATGTTAGTCCCCTTTTTCTGTTAGGTATTATATATATGTGAGGTTACATAGTTTTAACAACAAAATGTGTTTTTCAGAGTGAATGGACCAGCTAAACCTAAAAGCTTCTTTGTAATGGAAGATTGCTTCAATGAGGTTTTCAAACTTGAAGTTCAGACTATTTTTGTTTCTACAGTATGTTAAAGGTCACTGAGGGTTTATATTTAATTATTCACTTCCTAATTCTTGACTACATTGATTATAAAATATTCTCATTTTTTTTATAGGGATTGTGCTAAGGTGTATGAACGGAATGGAAAGTGGGCAGCTGCTGCTCTAGCCTACCAATGGACAGGATTCGCATGTATGCATGTTGTGATGGCCAAGAATCTGTATTTAAGCAGACATAGACAAGAACTTAAATCAGCTATTGTTATGCTTCTGACAGGTTAGTTTTTGTTTACACTTTTAAGAATTTAACATTGTATTCATTTGTAATTTTGTTGATTTAAAAAATTTTATTTGTAATTTCCATGGCTGAGAGGACCGCATTGGGGATTTCTATGCTATGGAAGGGTGAACGCTTATTTGTTCTAGACATACTCTGTTATTGTGTCAGACGCTATCCATATTCAATGTTATGCAAGATAATGGAATTGACAGGCTAACCGTAAAACATGAAGGTACAGGTGAAGGAAAGCATTGTCATCATAATATAATTTCAGCTGATATGCATTTATCTATAGGTATCTACTAAGAACTTTGTACTGTCTAGGTAGGGTTATTTAGTATTTTATATAGATTTTTTCATTCAAAATATATTTGAAGAGTTCAAGTTTTTAACACTTGTCTCCTAAAGCCCTTTTCTTAAGCTGTCCTCAACCTAGGTTTTGGTTAAAAATCATTGATCTATAGTATAATAAGCGATCATTTCAGAGGGTTTAGTTGTAAGCATCTTCCATTCTTACACACTTGCCATACATATCAACTAAGGAATTTCCAACAAAGACATTTGTGTCCACCCCGGTTACTATAATATAACCATGAAGACTCCTACCCATTTGCAGATCTCGATCGTTAGTCATTTCCTCGAGAAGAAAGAAAACATCGAAAAATAGAACTACATAAATGTTAAAATTAACAAAATTATGGAGTGCTATAGAAGTTCAGAAATGTAGATGTTTAAAAATAGAAAAAACTAGAAGTTCCAAAATAATGCCACTAAAAGAAAAGACATTATATCAATATTTGATAGCCATCATCATTGTGTAAGCTGTTAAGTTTCAAATATTAGCCGCTGTAAATATCTGCTTGATTTTTTTGGATTTTTCCTGCGAGTTTAAGACCATCTGATAAACAGAATAGAAAGAGCTGATTTATATTGCAATAAATACAATACATTGACAGCAAATATAAAGGACATGCTTGCAATATTCACTTTTAAAATCAAGTTCAAATTGAAAGTGCAATATAAAGACAAAAGTGAAGATATCCAGATGGATAAGTCTGATCATAAACACAAATACAACATACCCATATGGATGGAATGAACATAAATGACTGCAGTAATAATAATCAGCATGTATAAGCTCCATCAACCCTAGGTTCTTCACTAAAATGCTTCAAATGGTATGGTTGGGTCTAGATCTGTCAAACAATAACTATGATCTTTAGTGAATGCAGGTATTGGCTCCTTAAACCCCAATGGTTGCTCTAGAATCTTCATGTTGACCCTCAAGAAGTGATATGGCTGGGTGGAAACGGTTTGGCTAGCAAGGAAGGAGTTACAACCAGAAAAATAGAAGTTTAATCCTTCTCAGTCTTCTGCGAAGTTCTTAGCGAATTTGATATCCAATAAGCTTTGCAAATCTAAAAACCTAAATTCCAATACTACCCAAATGTGACCTTAAAATAAAATCATGAGATTATACTCCATATTGTATCTTTAAAATCAATATAGCTTTTCATAAGTAGTCATGGGAAATTTGACTGCCTTATTTTGTTTTTTTGTCTGACCAGGCCTGGGATGAATCACTGTAATGTCCCAGAAGAGGAAACAACAGAGGCGGTAGAGCGTCAAAATGCAATTTCACAAGCACAGATACCTTCAGAAACAACTCAGGGAGAGGATCAACTTCCAGCTTCTCTCTCAACAGCTATGCTTGATCCTAAATCATCAAACCAGATATGGCCAAGGTCTTTACAGTCAAGTATAAAGATTGTCAGTAATAAGAAAGGTTTAGTTCAAAGAAGTATGCCAAATGTTTCAGGCACTGTTAAGTTCTCAAATTCTTTTTTTGGGAAGGACTATTACTTACCTGTAAAAAATAGAATTGACCAATACAAGAGTTTTATGGAGCAAGAAGAAAGTGCTGTAAGTTTTTCACAGTGTAAAGATGGAGGGAAGTCAAATGGTGTAATCAAGCAGAGAAATAAAATTAAAGATACGGCGATACTAAAAGAGACATCTGGAGGTGAAGGTAATGTTCTTTTTAGCTCCTGTTCAAATGAACTATGTTGTCTTTACAGATTTAAAATATCTGTTGTTTATGAATGGTAATGGAACTAATATCAAGCTTTAAATATGCGAGGCACAATAAGCCAATGCATATTTCTTGACCAGTGCAGGATGCAGCTAACTCTCATAATGCATCATATAGATTCTTTGCATTTGTCATTATTATATTTTGTTCTAGACATTGAAAGAAAATTCCCGAGACTATTATAAAAATTATAGATTGACATTTAAGACCTGCACAGGTAACTTCAAGAAGAAGTTAATAACGCTTTCAATGTTTTAATTGTTTCTTTCTTCTTTGAGGTTAGCCTGTTACCTCCATTACATAATTTCCTATAACATTTTACTTTTGTATCGAATTTGAAGTCAATATGCATAGTGTTCTGGAATGAGGATGTCTGTGCTGAAATTTTATTTTTAGTTGTAAATGTTTATGTTGCTTACTCAATATTATTCCAATTAATTTAATGTTAACTTGAGACTATCTGAGACTATCTGAAACAGATATACACCTCAATTAAATCTAACAGCAAAGTTTGAGAAGGCAGAAGAAAACAGTTGCATAACCATTATGAACAGTATTGTACCCTAGGATGAGATTTCCAGTGATTGTATCTAACAGAAGAAATATTTGCATGTAGAACCCAAATTTGAAATAGCAAACAAGAACTTACAACAATAAGTGATTTGTGACACAGAGATGCATTGTACATTGGAAGCCAAGGGCAAAGGATAGCCTGTAATAGTCTTGTCCGATGAGGTGCATACACATTTATTTACTTAAAGAAGGCTAGTACAAATAAAAAGCTTTATTAAATAAAAAGTGACTTTTACATTGTAGTGCTTGAATATTTGTGAATTTTTCATGTAAATTTTTAAGATAAAATTTGGAGGGGTTCTATACCTAGTCTCACCCAAGCAAACACAAAAATGGAGTGTCCCCTTTTGGGTTTTTCCTAAATCTTGCTCTGAAATGTTAAGTTCATTTAAAACAAGAAACTTATCCATAGTTAAGATTATACCTCTACCAATAAAATGTCATTATCAAGTCTGGTTTAGATCTTGCAATCATGTTATACAATGTTTAAAATATAATTCATAAGGCAAGTTATTTCTATAAGGGTTAGGGATCCGATAAACATAAGTGCATATATATCAATAATTATCTTAACCTATTTAGATAAATTGTGCCTGAGCTTTGAAATTTTAGAACCAAGCCATCAGTTGTTCCAACTCCCATAAATAATCATGGTAGGTTTTGGAGAGCAAATCCACAAACAGTGCCTGGAAACTTATTCAACCAAATTTAGCCTAAGGGCATGCAACATCCAACTAAGAAAAATTATCCCTTGGTCCTGTTAAGGTTCAGTTGGGCTTGAATACAGTTCATAATTGCTACAGAGTACCATAGTTTCTACAACAGTGAAATTTGGGAACACTTCATTGTTTCCCTTGGCTTCCCCAAACATGCTTAATAGGCTCAAATTGAAAAATATTAAATTGGAGATCTGTGTTTCTAAAGCTAGCCAGAGAAATTTTTCAATTAAGTGAAAGTGTTATTATTATGAGGTATTCAGACTTGAAGATTCTATTTAATCCAATGCTCTACATGTAATTATAGAATTAGACTTTGTGTGTGTGTGTGTGTCTATATATATTGTCATTACAAAATATAGAAAAAATTGATCATGATTGTCAGTGCGCATATAAAATATCAATGTAGGGATGGGCATGCTCTGAAGACTATAATTATACCTGCAATTTTGCCTTTCAATTATCATCCATGTAACTACTATCTTGTAGTGGTGTGTGATAGGACATAGATGTTAGTAAATCACTGCTGAAGTAACTTGGCATATTTGACAGTTGCAACTAACAAAAACTCTGAAATGCATATATCATTAGTTTGTTATAAAATCCTGGCGGTTGTTTGATCTAGCTAAAGTATTCAGTCTGTTCAATCAGAATGCTTCACAGGCACATCTTATATGAATGTTTGCCTCTATTATCTTCAGATCTTCTCTGGCTTATCAATCATTTTATGGTTAAACCATGTTTGAATTTTAGTAGGTTAATTGCATAAATTATAACTTTGGTCCTTGGACCACCTGGGTTATAGATTGTTCAAGTTAGATTTGTAGATGGAAGGTGTACACTTCTGCATGGCACATGTTGTTGCAAGTTACTGAATGTAATAATTGTTTTGAAAGCCAATCTTCAGACACCAAAAACAATTCTTACAGATGGGACGTATATAGGGTGAAACTAACTTACTATGTCAATGTTTCTGCAAGAAATGATACTGTGTTATCATGATCTGTTTCTATAGATAATTATGAGTTTGAAACTTTGATATGAATCTGCATTTATAGGCATGAAATAAAAATAATTGTTTTCCAACAGTTTTAGAATATAGATGGTTATTTTCATATAGTGTTTTTCCTTTTGTAGATAGATCATTTAGTGATTAGTGAGTTTCTTGTCATTGTTTTTGGATGTAATTGTTTCAGTTTTTGGTTGCCTCGTGACAGCCCATGAGCCTGAAGTAAATCGTGCACACACTTTAAATGTTAAGCGTAAGATGGATAGCGAATTAAAGGAGTGCACGTCTGCAAAAAAAATGAAGGCGAAAAACCATCCAAGTAACAACTGCAAATTCTCTGAAAGCATCATCCAATAATTGTCATGTATTGGAAATTATTTTTCTAGTAGAAAAGATTACATAACCTTTTTTTGTTATTCCATGGCAGTGCATGATGCCAAAGGGGTTGATTTTTTACCTCTGAAATCAAAGAAAATAGGTAACAGATTCAAAATTGTAACAAATGCTGCATTAACCAAAGAAAATGGTGTAGAAAGTTTGAATGGAGAAAGTAAAGTTGAGGATCAGCAGCAGGTAACCAAGAAAAGGAAATTCATGGAGCAGAAGAAAGGAAAGGCAACCCATCAAGGGGTGGTAGAAACAAATTGCATGGTGGATTTTGAAATAGGGAAGGAGGAAGGCCAACCTAAGCGAAAAAGAGTAAAACCTTTAAAGACAGAATCTATTCAGCCTCATGCAAGCAAAGGAAATAAAGATGAACAAGAGCAAAAAGTGAAAACTGTTTCATCAAATCTAGAATGCATTCTTCATGAGATAGCAGAACATAGCAACCAACAGTCAAAGGAGCATGGATTAATGTAGATGTTTTCTGATCATAATAAACCTTTGAAAAAGGAATCATCTTGTTGGCCTCCATTTGTATCTTCTACATCCAATTCATCTAAGCTTTCATGCTATACTAAATCTCTTCGCACTAGACCTGAAAGACAAGGATCTGCATTCGAGTGCTCTGTTTCATCATTGCCTGTTATGATTGTACAAGCTGAAAAACCTTCAATTTTTTAACACACTAATGCAAGAAATTTTGACTTGATAGATTTTTGTAATTCGAGGAACCCTAGTCCAAAAGCAGGCATAACTGGCGATTCTCTAAGTGACTGTTCTGGGTTTATAATGGGTGCTAAAGACTTGTGTAAATCATCAGGAACAAGTGGGAAGCCCAGTCTGGATACATTGTTTTTTAATGGCAACCAACTGGAAGGATTGTTGATTGATGCTTCTAGAGGTGAATCTTCTGTAGTTCGTAAACAATCAGACACATCTTGTAAGGGGACTTCAGGCTCCCAAGTAAAATCTTCAGAGTGGAAAGGATTTGTAGAAAGGGATGTTGAGGGAGCACTTGTAAGTTCAAATAGGGAACATAAGTCATATATGGCAAATGCAGCTTTAGAAGAAGGCAAGGATTTGGAACAGAAAGCAGATAGGATTAAGGTTTGTTTTTTTTTCATGTAAATTACCCATACACTTCATTCTTTGAATTTGACCAAAATTCGTTAGGATTTTTGTGTGATCTGTGATGTGTGAATTAAAGTCTTTTTGGTTGGTTAATTCTTTGTTATTGTATGATCTAGAGAAATGGAGGCGATGAACTTGAAGCTGTTGGTTTCTATTTCCGTGCATCTTTAAAATTTCTACAAAGTGCTTCAATTTTAGAACCGCCTTTGAGTTCTGAAAGTGTGAGGCACTGGGGAAATAAATCTATGCCTTTGTTCACATACTCTGCTAGGCTTTCTGAGTAAGTTCCTTTTAGTTGCATTTAAATTTTAATGGTTGGAGTTGATCGAGCAAATTCACAGATTATATGCATTCTAAAATTGTAAATTTTAAAAAAATGGTTTGGGCTAATTGTTTAGTTAAATGGACAGAGCTTCTAAACAGAGAACCTTTAATATCTGATAAGTTGTCTTCAACTGTAGTAGGAACACCTTTGATATCAATTCAGAAAATGAGACTCAATGGTTGAAATTCACAGAAGGTTTTTATTTTTTTCCATTGAACTTATAAATTCTTAAAAATTTGTATATCTAGGTTTAGACTATATTGACCAAGCTTCCATGTAAATTCAAGTTTAGCAATCTCTACCAGGAGTAAGATTTACCAAATGAAAATCCATCCTTGAAGCTTGCTTTGAAGTCTTAAATTGTAGTTACCACAGTTTGTTCCTGAAATTTTCTCAAGTGACAGAAAATTGATTTAATATCTTTTGGTCACAAAATGCACTTTTTGTGTATGTGTCTGCAAGTTTCCCCATCAGAAAGAGGACTTGTAGCTCAGTGGTAGAGAACCCCAAATTGCGCATGGGAGGCCCTAGGTTCAGGTCCTTGCTAGTCCATGAAAAATACCATGGTTATAAAAAGCTCTAGTTACAAAAAGGACCGTTCACTTGGTTGTAGGGCACCCTAACATGCACATGAGAAGTCATAGGGTCAATTACTAGTTGGTCTTTGAAAAGTAACATGTTAGTCCCCTTTTTCTGTTAGCTATTATATATATGTGAGGTTACATAGTTTTAACAACAAAATGTGTTTTTCAGAGTGAATGGACCAGCTAAACCTAAAAGCTTAAAAATTTAAGGACATTAAAGCTTCTTTGTAATGGAAGATTGCTTCAATGAGCTTTTCAAACTTGAAGTTCAGACTATTTTTGTTTCTACAGTATGTTAAAGGTCACTGAGGGTTTATATTTAATTATTCACTTCCTAATTCTTGACTACATTGATTATAAAATATTCTCATTTTTTTTATAGGGATTGTGCTAAGGTGTATGAATGGAATGGAAAGTGGGCAGCTGCTGCTCTAGCCTACCAATGCACAGGATTCACATGCATGCATGTTGTGATGGCCAAGAATCTGTATTTAAGCAAACATAGACAAGAACTTAAATCAGCTGTTGTTATGTTTCCGACAGGTTAGTTTTGGTTTACACTTTTAAGAATTTAACATTGTATTCATTTGTAATTTTGTTGATTTAAAAAATTTTATTTGCAATTGCCATGGCTGAGAGGACCCCATTGGGGATTTCTATGCTATGGAAGGGTGAACGCTTATTTGTTCTAGACATACTCTGTTATTGTGTCAGACGTTACCCATATTCAATGTTATGCAAGATAATGGAATTGACAGTCTAACCGTAAAACATGAAGGTACAGGTGAAGGAAAGCATTGTCATCATAATATAATTTCAGCTGATATGCATTTATCTATAGGTATCTACTAAGAACTTCGTACTATCTAGGTAGGGTTATTTAGTATTTTATATAGATTTTTTCATTCAAAATATATTTGAAGAGTTCAAGTTTTTAACACTTGTCTCCTGAAGCCCTTTTCTTAAGCTGTCCTCAACCTAGGTTTTGGTTAAAAATCATTGATCTATAGTATAATAAGCGATCATTTCAGAGGGTTTAGTTGTAAGCATCTTCCATTCTTACACACTTGCCATACATATCAACTAAGGAATTTCCAACAAAGACATTTGTGTCCACCCCGGTTACTATAATATAACCATGAAGACTCCTACCCATTTGCAGATCTCGATCGTTAGTCATTTCCTCGAGAAGAAAGCAAACATTGAAAAATAGAACTACATAAATGTTAAAATTAACAAAATTATGGAGTGCTATAGAAGTTCAAAAATGTAGATGTTTAAAAATAGAAAAAACTAGAAGTTCCAAAATAATGCCACTAAAAGAAAAGACATTATATCAATATTTGATAGCCATCATCATTGTGTAAGCTGTTAAGTTTCAAATATTAGCCGCTGTAAATATCTGCTTGATTTTTTTGGATTTTGCCTGCGAGTTTAAGACCATCTGATAAACAGAATAGAAAGAGCTGATTTATATTGCAATAAATACAATACTTTGACAGCAAATATAAAGGAAATGGTTGCAATATTCACTTTTAAAATCAAGTTCAAATTGAAAGTGCAATATAAAGACAAAAGTGAAGATATCCAGATGGATAAGTCTGATCATAAACACAAATACAACATACCCATTTGCTGGGAATGAACATAAATGACTGCAGTAATAATAATCAGCATGTATAAGCTCCATCAACCCTAGGTTCTTCACTAAAATGCTTCAAATGGTAAGGTTGGGTCTACATCTGTCAAACAACAACTATGATCTTTAGTGAATGCAAGTATTGGCTCCTTAAACCCTAATGGCTGCTCTAGAATCTTCATGTTGACCCTCAAGAAGTGATATGGCTGGGTGGAAACGGTTTGGCCAGCAAGGAAGGAGTTACAACCAGAAAAATAGAAGTTTAATCCTTCTCAGTCTTCTGCGAAGTTCTTAGTGAATTTGATATCCAATAAGCTTTGCAAATCTAAAAACCTAAATTCCAATACTACCCAAATGTGACCTTAAAATAAAATCATGAGATTATACTCCATATCGTATCTTTCAACAAGATGAAGAATGTTGCGAACTAGGGTTTTTGGTCTGGAAAACCAACGAAAAAGAAGTAATTTTCAGTAAATAGAAGCAATATCAAAATCTTTTTTAACATCCCTGTAATATTCTCGTTCCTTGCGTAAGGATTTCTGCTCGTTTGACCAAATTACCAACTGATGGAGACGAATTGTAGTGGCCATATAATTCAAGAAGATGGTGTACGGTTCAAAACATGTATCACACCGAACTGGGAGGGGAAAACAAAGGTCATACGGTATAATGGAGCTGGCCGTACAATATCTTGGAGCTGACCATATGGATGGTATAGGGAAGGATGTATGGTATGCAAAGGCAGGTTGTACGGTGGAGGTGTGGAGTTCGTACAATAGGAGTATGGAGATGTAGTCATAGGGTGAAGGGGTGTGGAGCTGGTTGTGTTGTGCAAGGCCGTAAGGTGTAGGGAGGAGGTCGTACAGTGCAGGAAGCAACTGTGTGGGATATGGAAAGAGGCTATGTGGTGATGTATGGTGGAGGCAATGGTTATGGAAAGTGTACGGATGGTATAGTGTCGTGTGGGATGTAAGGTATTATAGGTTGCGCCAATGATTGGGATTGTGCTCAGAGTTGGCGTACAAATGATTGCATTCGTTAGAGACACCAAACAATGCTAGTACAAGTATTGAAAACCAAATCATAGATTGATGCAGATATGAGTATTTGCAAATAAAGATAGTGCACATAGAGAAACAATATTAGCACTTTAGAATTTCCAAATACAATGATAGATAAAATGCCGCTCCGATTTGCCAGATCCAAGAAAAACCATACAAACAGAATAGGGTGAGGGTTGAATCCCACTTAAGTCAGAAGAGCCAAGTAGAGAAGATCTTTCACTCTTGAAATGACAAACAACAAAGAAATCCCAATAGGAATTCGCTGTACAGAAATAATAAACCAAATTGCATACCTACTACTACCTACATGTTGTGCTTAAATACTTGTCGGGGAAACCTTTCCGAGGGTGTACAAAGATAGCTGATGGCCACACCTACCTACAGACGCAATTAAATAAAAAATGGGTCTGAGATATACTAAATCAATCGGAATCACAAATACAAATATTATTAACTTGTGCCCCATATTAATAAATTAAAGTAACTAATTAAAGGTCCTTTTGTTATATTATTTAAGTTTTTGGGACCAGTTAATTAATTAATTAAATTAAATTATTACATTCAAATTTGGGGACATGACAATCCCTAAATGAGAGTCCTATTCCTTCTTTTGTAGCTTTTCCGCTGCTTTTTCAAGAAAAGGAAACACTTTTTGCTTTTTTGCTATCTTTTTGAGAATATTTCTCATGCTTCTTCACTATTTTTCTTGGAATAGCTTTTCTTTTTCATTGTTCTAAAAAATAGCTTAATTTTTTCACTATTTTTCAGGAATATTTTGTTCGCTTTTATTTAATAAGAAGCACTTCCATTTCCAATCTCCCATTGGAGCAATAAATAATAAAGGCCCATTCATTAAAATAAATCATCTTCAATTTAATGTTTGGCCTCTATAGTCCCTTCATTAAGTAAATAAATAAAAATAACGATAAATTTAATATATAATATTTAATTTAACTCTATTAACATATAATTTATCATCATTTAGTGTAAACTCCTTGGCCTATATCAAAGTTGGGATGATCATCAAAATTGGACCTACCATCAATACTAAAAATAGCAAGTATGCCAACTCTGTTGGAGCTGATAACTAACTTACTAAAAATAGTAGGCATGAGAGAGTTAACCCAAAAGGCTATAGAAAGAAATTTTATGCTCATTCAAATGTCTAAATATGACATCCCACCTAATACTGCTTCCAAGATTTCCTGATCCTAATCATTAGCGCTTGGGAATCGGCTAAATAACCTAATGATGCCACCATGTTGAACTAGCTTAGGAAGGGGACATTACAGCCACCTAGAAAATGCAGGTGGGAACTTGGATGGGAATGCCATTATTTGGAAGCATGATACTATGTCGTTCAAAGGTTAGGAATATTAATAATTATCAGTCAATCGATAATAGTTCACTGGACAAACATCTTACTCCTGATCATTAGTTTAGTTGGTGATCATTTTAGAGTATTTAAACAATCATGTGTTTTGATGGTTACATCTAGTCATTCCATTGAGAACAAAGAAAATAATAAATATCAAAAAGTAAAACTAGTTAAATGTTTAAATGAACAAAAAGTATGGAGTTCTATACAACCTAAAAAATTAAAAATTAAAAATAGAAAAAACTATAACTACTGATGAAAATTTCACTGAAAGCAAAGACATATTATATTGGTATTTGATAGTCATCATTATAATGCAAGCTGTTAAATTTTTAATAATAGCCACCTAGAAAAAGCTAATGAGAACTAGGATAAGAATGGCCTTATTTAAAAACATGATAAGGTGCCACTCAGTGATTGGCAATATTAGAATCAATCAATAAAACTTCAGTGGAAAAACATCTTAGTCCTTTTTATTGTTTCTCTCCTTACTAATACCTTGCTGGGAGCTGAGAATATTTTATACTAGAAAAATCTGTACAATTAAATGCAAAACGTAAAAACAACCTCAAGTCCTATTGTATATCTTTAGTGCTTTTAGCCCTTGCCAACAAAATATCGACAGTTAGGAAGATAACCAATGTGATTTATACATAAAAGAATAAGAAACTTCTGTAGGAAGATCTTGATTTCTAAGAGAGATTTGAAGAAACTTCATCTGAAGTCTCTTGACTTCTGGAGACATATTACTGTGATACGGAGAAATTTCTTATGCTCTCATCCGTGTAACTCCCTCAGTTATGTCAACTGTTTAACTACCCAAGTTTCCCAACAACAAATTCTAACTAATTAAAGAAGATACTGCAAAACTAGATTTTCAGTGAATTTTGTGGATTTTAGGCATCAGAATTCTTCATTTGTCCATTATATGGTTGAAATTCCAAACTTTTTGTATGACAATTCTAAGATCAGTATTTTCTGTAATGGATAGTATGTGCAGACGGAGACACATCTAATGCCCAGGGTAGTTGTTGATTGTCATTGTAGTAAAATGTAGTAATGTATACTGAGTTGTGTGAACTTATTATGATTTATAATTAGCATATTTACTAGTATTTAAACTTTTGTTTGTGCAGGTGAATCTCCTTGTTCATCAGCGTCTGATGTTGACAACTTGAATTGCCATGCATTAACAGTAGCGAATCAACAAAAACGAGTTGCATCTCTAAATGCATCAGGAAATTATGTGATTGATACACAACACTACCAACACTATAACCATTTGTTACAATTTGTAAGTTGAAAATTGCCTTGGGGCATTTGGTAGATGATACATGTTGTTCTAGAATATGAAATTGCACTGTGACATTGATCCATGTAATTTAGCTTTGCTTTATCCTCTGCACATTTTTTTGTACTTATTTCTCAGTCTCTATTAGTTAAAGCATGTAAGAGAATATTTTTATACTTGCAGGTTGATGATGCTAGTGCATCATTTGCAGCTTTTGCAAAAGCAGGTAGTGCTTTGGATGCTGCTAGTGATTCAAGTTATAGAGAACATGAAATATCTGTGGTGAAAAAGGCTATCAATATGAACTTTCATAATCTTGATGGACTGCTCAGTCTTGTAATCCCTCTCATGGAATCTGCATCTTTATGTTGACATCTATTATGGCTTCAACAACAATTTTTGCAGAAATAAGGAGGTAATAAGGATTATGGAGCAATATGCATGAAATTATTTCTACCATTTACTTACATGAATAGGTTGTGTATGAGTTACGACTAGTGTAAATTATGTAAATTACTATGTTATCTTGCTTGAAGAATCAGAAATGTGCAAGTAGGCAGGATTTGAACTGTGAACGAAAAATGCATGTATCCTGAAGCTATTTGTAAGAGATTTCATGTGATGTTCTTGATATAAAATATAAACATTACTTTTGAATTCCTTCCTGGATCTTCAAGTCAATTTCATATGAAGTGTTTTAGGAGTCTTATCGTTTGTGGAATGTACTGCAAATTCTGAAATATTTTCAATCAATATACATTTGACTACTAATTTTCATTCTCTCCTCTAAGGGGAGTTTACATACTTTGAAAGACATCGATGGATTCAATTTGACTCATAATTCGTAGCTCTAGATTGTGACACTTTTTATTTTGATACAGGTGCAAACATGCTCGAGTTACCCAATAATTCATGGCTGGTTATTATTCCTTAGTCACTGGTGGTTGGATAAGGTGTATTTTTTGGCTCTTCAACGCATTTTAATTTTTATATTATTCATGATTTGGTTAATAAATTGGGCATCATTTTGCATTGCAGGGCTTGTTTTAATGTCTCTATTCTGCAAGATTTCTTGCCAGTTTTATTTTAAGCCAATCTACAAATGCTAATACAGCTAACAGATTCACTTACAAATAAATGTGAACATTAGGACACCTGGCAATTGATATTTTTGGTAAAATAAAATTATTTAACTGTGCTTCCATGAGAAAACTCTGTAAGATCAGGATGGACATGAACAAGGTATCAGAGTTGTGCAAAAATGCAAGTTTATACAATTTGTAATTTTCTCAAGTGTAAAATACTAGATAATATGTATTGATGCAATTTTGGTGACTGACTATTTTGTGAAGTTTTCCACAAAAACTTACATACAATAAAATAAAATTATAATATGAAGGAAAAAAACATTTTTGCAGTTTATTACTAGTTATCCATCTTTTGTTTGTCTGGGAATATCTGTTCCCCGGTTGCACTTTTTCTTGTTGGTAACTTAGCAAACACATATTAAAAGAGAAATTTATCCATCGGGTTCCAATTGTGGAGTGATAGATTAAGCTTTACAGATTGCTACTTTGGAAAATAAAATTGTATCTTAATTAAATATCAGGTTTTCTTTTGGGGCCCTATCTTTGAAATTGTGAGGGTTTGTTTACAGGGTCCACATCTCATACATATCTTTGAAAGGACACTACTTTAACTAGTGCCCTATCGTCAATGGATATTGTTGTAATTGCAGTTCATCCTGAGTAGATCCTTCTTGCCACCTCCAACTTCACTTTTGGGCCTAGCAGTTACACAATCTCCAATTTGTGCTCCAACTTGAATGCTTATTCTACCTGTTTTCTCCTTTGGCCAGGCATCTACTACAGCTCTCCTCCATCTCCCTTCCACATCCATTTGGTGTGCTCTAGGTTAAAAACTTATACTTCAATGTACTCCAATAGTGCATCTACGTATTCCTCTCTCTCTTATATGCATTACTCAAGCATGCTTCACTGACATCATCTAGAAGACTATTGCTCTTTATCAATTGATTAGGGATCCTCATTTTAGCATGCTTCCTAGTGCTAAGATGTTAATTAGGGAGATATGAAGGTTTTTGAACTTTTATATCCAATGTGAGAACCAAACAGCTCTAGCAAAAACTGTAGAAATATCTAGATTATCACTTATATTGCTGACAATGTTAAGTTGCATTGCCCCTATGTTTTGTCACAGGGGCATGTTGGTGTTTGGTTGAATGTAACCATTTGTATGAAAAGTTTGTAAACAGTTGTCATGGAGGAAACTTGTAGGAATTTACAAATTAGATAGATCCTAAAGTAGTAATCTTTCTATAACAAGGACCAATCATATTGTTTACAATTATCAAGGTGATCTTACTGAAAGAAGCTCTATTTTTCTTTGTTTAAAGACAAATTGTGATGTAGACTGGAACATGATTTTAGAAGGCTCGGCAAGCACCAACTGTGTTCGTTTCAATTATCAAGGCCAGTTTATTGAAAGGGGCTCATTTTTTCTTTGTTTAGAGACAACGGAGTAGGATGGATGGTGATTAGAAGCAGATTATTTGTTTTGAATTTGAACAAAATGTTTTGACAAAAAATGTATAGTATGATAGAGGAGGCATTAGGCTTTTGGAACCCCTTCATAGCTTTCATCCTCAAGTATTATATACTTTAAAATGCTATAGAGCTTTTGACCAATGTGGTACGGATCAATCCTCTTTCTTAGCCTTGGTTAACAAATGGGTGGACACAAAGGATAGCTTGAACTCTATCCTCAAGCTTTCATAGTGCCTTCCCTCTCCTCTCTCCTCAATTGACCTTGATAGGAATGGTGTGGATTTCTAAAATTATTTTCCTTGCAAGGTTATAATCTCATTTTATATTTGCATATATTTTTGTTTCATGTGGTATTTAATAATACTCATACACGTACATTTCTCGCATGATTACTTTAAACTTTGATTACATGATTCTTTGCAGACCAATTGGAATTATTTCGTCTACATCCCCACATGTTCAACATTTTCATGTGCGTAAACATAGGGAAGGCTTGTTTCTTAAGGCATAACCAAAGCTTTCTTCCTTGGGGTTTTAGTCATACTTTTACATAGACTTCTTTGTTGTAGGTCTTCTAAAGTATTGGTTTGATGGTTTTTTTTTTTTTTTTTTGGATTATCTAACTTTTAAGATTGTATATAATGACTCTTTGTGAACCCTTTGGTAGGAATTGTGATCCCATTTTAAAGGGGATTCCTAATCTCTAAATCTCATTGAGATCATTTCGAACATGTCGAGTTTTGGAGACATTCCCGTGGAATGGTTTCTAATGTTTTGTTTGTGTTGGAGTCGACAGTGCCATTTAAGTTTCTTCCTAGCCTATAACTCTAGACATTAAAAATGGTGGTCCAATGAACCAATAATTTGCATTATAAGGGGGATGAAAATGTTCTTCACAAAAAAATCTAATGAATGCAAATGAGAATGTGGATTCAACCTCACACACCGAAAACACTAATGTCTTGCAATGTGTCATCACATCAATATAATCAAACCAAGTAGCTTACCTCATTACAAAGACAAAGTGAAAAATTGAAAATAAGTAGAAAAATTTTAATCAGTCAATAGAAGGCATCGAAGGGTGGAGGACTCAAATAAGTATGAATTATGGGTATTTTGCAGTAGACTGCTCTCGAAAGATAAACTAATCAATGAAACTTGGAGAGAACGATTTGTTTTTTGGAATAACAACATAAGGTTATCCCCTAATAATGATGTTAGGAGGAGGATTGATAGTCAAAATCACGGGCCACAACAAAAGCATTATTTTGGTATTAATTTTTTTTTTCCAATTTTTTTTGTGGATGTGTCTTCAAAATATAATTTGTCAAAGATATTTTGAAATGGAAAATTCTCATTATGTCAAATCGAATCACACACACTAAAGGGATTTGAATTTCTTTAAGGTCGATCAGTGTGCTAAGAGAGCCTTAGCATGATAACAATTGAAGTACAAAGTACAAAGATAATGCAAAGTCAATAAATGGAAATTTATTGTCAATCAGTGTATTCTACAATGGATATAGGTAATGAAGGTAAATCTTTAGTTTGTATATATATTTTGGTTAGTAGATGTATTAAAATTACAAAATATGAGGATTATTGTACACTAATACGATAGACTAAGGGTACTCTTTTAGATCTAATGCAAGATCATGGACTATTCATATACAACAAATTCTTTGGTTTTCTTCTTTGTTGAAGAAAATGAGTTTTCTTGTAGATTTGAACTGTCTATGTACTCCTGAATTTCTCGACCCTTGAATGATATGCTTATTGACTGAAATTTCTATCTTGCGAGTTGCAATCAAAATATGGATAATTTTTTTTTTTTTAATATAGAAATGACAAACAATATTATTAAATTCTATTTATTATTTTAACAAATTTTAATATGATTGAATGATCAATCTCCAAGAGGATTTCACTAATTGATTTCAGTGTTCCTCTAGGTCCAATCGGATCTCATATAAGTATATGTTATTTTGATTGGAAGGGACATGCCTTTTGGATTAGTGTCATTTCACTTCTCAAACTAGTCCCAGACTACTTTTGGGGTTTACACATTGACTTCCAATTACAAACTGTGTGTTGATACCATAATCAATGATCTACACAGGTAATGATATTATACTCGATTTGATTGGAATCTCTACACTACTAATCATGGCTTGATTGGAATTATATGTGGAACATGAAATAATAATCTATAAGATTAAATGCACATCACCATTATACTTGGAACCGCTTATATATGATATTTTGATTTGGTGTATGAATGATAGCCAATGTCAAATATTAGATCAATACGATGATATAATTCCAAGAATTTAGATATGTGTGTGTATCGATATACACAATGTATATTGATATATATACATACATATATATATACATATACATACATATATATTTATATCGTATTATTGATTAATATCATTCATATGTCTAACTGAAGCTATCATTTTTCAACACTCCCTCTTAGCTAGGGAAGATACAAGTTTAACAAGTATACAACAATATCACCTTACTCATGATATCAAAAGATATGGTATGTTTACGAATATGAAGTCATGTGACATTCTTCGTAACACAAATATCCATATTATGGTATGTGTAATGACATCAAGTCTCATGATGTCTACCATAATGAATCATTGTATATCCATGAATACATTATCCACTACCATTATCTCTTAAGGATCATAATTGTCTCTAGATGATATCAAGTCTCATGATATCTATTAGAATGTTGAAGAGATACTAACTATCATGTCATTTTATATCCATGGATATCAAGTCACGTGATATCCATCACAATAGTGAAACAAATCATTGTAAAGTTGTCACCTTATAATGTCAAATACAAGTGTTCGTTGTCTGAAAGATTGTCACCTTTCAATAATGTCCACAGGGGCCCATAAATTCATGGTGTCACACACATGATGACAAAAGAGTTTACACATTATAAATATTTTATATAAGCCTTGTTGCATTCTATATACCTGTCCACTAGCTAATTATTTTGAACCAGGGAAATGAGAGAATTTTATCGCTTGGTGCATTGATTCAATCAATCAAGAAGCAGATGCTTTTTCCCCCATCACACTCACCTCTATTAAAAAGTTCTAAATTGTTCACGATACTACAAACTAACTACCCTCCATACAACAAAAACATGGTGTGCTAACCCTCAGAGGTGAAGGGTACCCCCTACCATTCTATAGATGACGTGGGCCCCAAATATATTATCGCATGGTGCTAGAAGACCTTCCTTTTTAAGCTTTTTTACCTTGATAGATGGCATAGGCATTGATAGGGATAGTGGAATAGACAAAGATAGTAGTAGCAAGCCAAACAGATTGTGATCATTCCAAATATTGTGCAAGCCCCTACGACATAATTGTTAGGGGTTTGCTGGAAGGGTCCCAAAATTCAAGTGCAAAGACATGGGCAACTTTGGTATAGGCATCGCCCACATAGGCAATGGTTGCCAATGGCAATCCCACTACTACTAGTAATCATATATAATGGATGACAAGTGTGTATTGATTATATTCTGGATTGAGACCCCCCTATACTAGTAGTTAAGTTGATTCAATTGTGGGTTGGAAGATATAGTAGAGGATAAATTAATTTGTGGGTGGCGAAGAAGGGGCAATCATGCATTAGAAGACTCGATCCGCACATCTGACCAAAATTTATGGGTTGCCCTACTAAAACTACTAACAATAATAATTTTGAGACTCAATCTCAAATTTGACTTACATTTTCAACCATACTATGTTTTTTTTGAGTGTTCAACTTTTACCTTGGATATAGGCTTGGTGAGAATGTCTCTTGTTTGATCACTTGAACTAATATACTCCAACAAAATCACATTCCTTGCTACTATGTCTCTCACATAGTGATAAGGAATCTCTATGTCTTTTGATCTATCATTTAACATTGGATTCACAAAAAGCTTGATACAATTCTGATTAACTCACCAAATAATTGTAGGATTCAAGGGCTCACCAAATTATCCCTCAAACAATCTACAAAGCCATACTGCTTCTCTTGCTCCCTTAGAGGTTGCAATGTATTAGGCTTCTGTAGAGCTTTATGCAATTGATGATTGTTTCATATTGATCCATGAGATCATTGCCAATCCTAAATTGAAACAACAACTTGATGTTCTTTTTCAATTGGTAACGCTTTCAGCCCAATCTAAATTAGAGTATCCATGTAGATCTAGGTCAATATTTTTGTATGTAAGACCATACCCAATTGTACCTTTAGGGTATCTCAAAATATATTTTTCAACAACAAGATGTATCTCCTTTTTTTCACACATAAACCATCATAGAGCATTCATTGCATAACATGTATTTGGTCTTGTGTTGACCAAATATGTCAATGATCCAATTATCTATCTACAGAGTGGGATTTGCAAATTTTGATTCTTCCATTGTTTCCTTCAATTGGAAAATTGGTTTCCATAGGTGTAGAGATGGGTCTACAGTCTAACATTTCTCCTCCATGTCTTTAGGAGGATCTAGAATTTCTATCTCACAAGAGCTCTTGGATCTCTTGAATGCAATGTCTTCCTCAAAAATGACATCTATGTTGAGTTCAATAAATTTTTGTTTAGGTATGTATATTCTATAGGCTTTTTATTTTTCACTATAACCCACAAATATCCCTTTCTTTTTAGTGGGTTCTAACTTAGACCTCTTTTCTTTAGGCACATGAATGTAGATAGGACAATCAAAAAACCTTAGGTGACTTATGTTAGGTTTTACAATGGTGAATGCTTCTTCAAGAGTTTTTTTAAATCTAGGTGTGAGTGTGGGCATCTATTTTAAATGTAGACGACTATCTATAGGCTTCAGTCCAAAATGAATTTTCTATGTTTTTATCGTACAACATGGCTCTAGTAGCTTTTATAATTTTTGTATTCTCTCTCTCTCTCTCTCTCTCTCAAATTCCATTTTGTTGTGGATTATGAGGTACAATAAACTCCCTCTTATTCCTAACATTCACACAAAATTCTTTGACTTTTTTGAAAGTGTACTCTTTTCCATATCTGTGCTCAGTACTTTGAGTTTCTTCCCAAAAATGTTTCTTGTAAGAGCTTTGAATTCCTTGAACCTTATAAGGATTTCCTTGGATTCTTTACATTTAAGAAACTATATCCAAGTCATTCTAGAGAAATCGTATACAAAGATTATATAATATAAGAATTCTCCCATTAAGGGTACAGACATGGGTCCACATAAATTAGAATGAATTAATTTGAATACATTTTTAGTTTTACCAATACAATTTAGGAAATTCCCCTTTATATTCTTTCCTAGGGCACACCTTTTGCATGCTTCTTTATGGGATTGATTAGTCTGGGCAACCCAGTTACTATTTTTTCCAGTGAAGACAAAGCACAAAAATGAAGATGTCCTAGTCTTCAGTGCCAAATTCACTTGAGTCATATTTCTTATGAATTAGTGCAAAATTTGTAAAGACGTCCTTTTCTTATTCCTATAGTTTGTGCTTTCTTTATGGTGGAGTTCTTTGTCCATGCCAAAAATTCTCTATCTATAAAGGTAACTCTATTCCCTTTGTCTTCAAGAGCAAAAATAGAGACTAAGTTTCTTTTAATCCCTAGTACATATAGTACTCCAATGAGTTGAAGGGATATGTCTAACTTCAAATTTATGATGCAAGTTCTAATCCCCTTTACTTGACAATCTGAATCATCCCCAATAGTCACTTTGTTGGATGTCTTATTGGTAAATTGAGATACTGAAGGGTGGGGGGTGAATTAGGATCACAAAAACTTTAGCCTTAAAAACAGTGTGACTGTATTCACCACATTATCCATCTCATATCTGGATTATGCATAACATAACTTAAAACTTCAAATGCTAAAATAGATCTAAGTATCACATCCATGAAAATGTAAACACATACACAAGAGATTTTGGTTACCCAAAAACCCTCCAAGGCAAATGTAAAACTAGGGTGGGGATGACACCCAGAAATTTTCATTGCTGCAGTAACAAAGTTAGCCTATTAGGACTACAAGTTTGATCACTTCTGATGATCTACCCTATGAGGGGTCTGCCTTGTTAGGAGCTTTATAAAGACTATTAAGTCTACCTTGATTAAATGATTTAACACTTAGAATGAAGTAAGGAATCTATTAAGAGATTTGCATAGATTTGTTAGAAACACTTTGTTAAGAGATTTACATAGATCTGTTAGAACCACTATGTTAAGAGATTTACCCTGACTCAATCTACCAAAATTGATTTAGTACCTAATCCTTAGTCTGCACTTACAATGTTGATTACATGTCTTGTATTTGCAATCAGTGGCCTGCTCTTTTATTTGATTTATCTTTAATTTGTCCTCCATTGCTTCACTAGGTCGCTAACTTTGTTGCCTCACAACTCTCGGTTGCATCCTTTAAAACCTAATTCCTTTGCATAATACTTCACTTCCTTTCTCTTTCCATATTACAAATAGGGTTTGGATCTACCCTTTTAAAGACATTTGTAGAGTCTTTTAGAATAAGATCAACGGTCCAAATGTTTCCTTTTGCCTCTTCATCTGATTGGTTGTCCTACCTTCATAGGGATCGATGATCCACATCCAACACATAACAACCTCTGTAACAAACTCTACGATCATTAAATGTTATTTACATGTTGGCTCAAAATGGTTTACCTCAAAGTTTGTACGATTTTAAATATTTTTGTTCACTCTGTATTACTTGACACATATTGTCTATGATGCTCAGTCGTAATGGTTCTTCCTAGCATTATTCAACCTTAACTCACTCGGCTCCTTCTGTATGACACAACATCCATATGCTCTATTTTTTTGGCATTTACTGAAATCGTCTTGTATAGAAATACTTGGTGACCAAAGACTTGCTCAGCTCCTATAGAGGTCGACATATACAAGATTATTTAAAAGTCTATACAAATACATGACTCGACCTATATAGAGTAACTCAGTTGCAGTGAAACCAGAACTAAGAGCATGGAAATTATATAATAGAATAAGGAAGGAGTCAAGTTTAACAGATGGAGCTGATTTGAGTATGGCAATCGGGTGGAAAGTTGAAATGTTATTACTGAATGTACCATGTCACAACAAGGCAGTCGGGTGTAATTTAAAGGATGTTCATCTACCATACATGGCTTCGGCTTAAAGGAAAGAATCATGCCTTCTTGGCTTTTGTAACATAAAAGATTATTTGTCAATTCAAATTGCGAAGTGTTAAATCGGTTGAAAAGAAAGGAAAAATAAAAGGGTTAAGTCTTCTCCTGCAATCACCCTTGAAAACGCTTCCACCATAATAAAAATTCTATAATAATTTCATATAAACATTTCAAAAGACTTTAAATTATTAATCTTTATTTCAAAATTAAGCAATTGCTAACATCAAATAACAGTTGATGGTTAACAACCATCTTCATTAATAGTTAATACATTGTATATAATTAACTACCTATTTCACATGATCATGAAAGAATAATCCGTTAACTCCAACGGTCATGAGCAAGTTTAAAATTAGGTCAAAATTTTGGGATTTAACAACTTTCTTCTTTACTTTGACATCACATGGTCTTCTTTTTGTCAAATGTTGGGTATCTTATGATAGCATGATTAATCTTCTTTATGAGCTTGACCGACCCATTCTCTAGCCATAACTCCATATCGTGAATTCAACTTAGTGTAACCTTAACCCATTCAATTTTAAAATTTCTTAGAAAATCTAGGGCACACATTAACCCTTTCTTCTCAACAATCTTGAATTTGTCCTTAAGTACTCCTTCATCACACAAGTTCTGATATGCTATATGAATTTCATAATCTCCCACTTCACCAATTTTGCACATATAATCGCTCTATACATCGTGAATCATAATAACTTTAGATGGTATTGATGATAATGCACACATTGAATCTCCTTTCATAGAAATTCTAGGAATACACAATATTTAGGTGGAGGACAAGTGGCACTCTTCACCAATTGAATATTGCTTACCTCTTCTCCTTGATTCTTTGCCGCTAATGATGATGGTGATTCTATTTTCACGTTAAGGTTTTCATTTTGCTTTCTAAACAACTTAGCACAACTTAAGATCAATACTTGATCACACTTCAACAACAAACTCCCTTTCAATTTCCTTAAAAATTGCTTCACAATTTGCCCAAATCGCTCTGGACTCTTGAAATCTAAATGCAAGGTCTATAAAATGCCTTCAAATTTTTTATATATACCTTCATTCATTCATTCAAATTAAGGATCTCATAAATGTTTTGTACTTAGTTAGGTGGAATCCAATTGTCTTGGTCATTGTTAAACTTTTAACTAGGTCTCCATTATACAGCTCAACCAATACCATCTAACTTGGCCTATAAATTAGTTTGGTCATTTAGGTGCTCGGTCCACATTGCAATGCTCAGTCAATATAGACAAAAATTACTGATGATTGACGCTCAATAATGTGAATGATTCCATTATACTATCTTTTCCATAAATCTATTCTAATGCATATTGTCCTATGCAGATATAAACTTTGGCACAATTTATGTTAGGAACTGATGTAAGATAAGTCATTAAATATACATTTCCTTAGATAGCTTTCTTGATCAGTTTGAGAGAGTGTGATCACCTTCTCCTTAGGATTGGGTAATATTAGCTTGATTTAATCCATTGCTTCCAACTTCTACCTTTTTCTTCCAAGTTTGATTCATCTCCTTCTTATTTTCTTCTACATCCACTTTGCCTTTTACCTTGACATGTTCATTGTTTAGTGCTTGTGTTCGGGTCCTGCAATTCTTGCTCACATGTCCAACCTTTTGACAACTAAAACAAACTATGTTTCCATTCAACCATTTCTTTTAATTGCCTATGAAATGCCATGTATTGTTATCTCAATTGTAAGAGTTACCTTTCTTAGGTACTTTGTCTTGGTTCTTGGTTGTCCTGTTAGACTTTGCCTGTGATCTACATTTGTGTGCTCTACGTCCATATTTTTGACAATTATAACAATATCCCTTAAATCTAGGTGCAGTAGGTGTATTGTTGACTTTTGATCTCCATTCATGTGTTTGATGACCTTGCTTCTTGCAATTGAAATAGTAACCAGTAAACTTAGGTTTAGGGTTTTGCATACCATTTTTGATTCTACAAATGTTTGTTGTATGTCCAAGTTTACCACAATGATAACAAGTAGGTTTTCCTTTTGACTTTGCATTTCTTTTCTCTCGACTCTTGGATGATTCTCCTTCTTCAATAGATGAATTGTGCTTGGATGTTCTAAACCAAAAGTGTCACTAGATGACCTAGGTGATCTCATCAGTTCTTCAAAATATCTAATTGCTTTGCTAGGCTTGTTCATCCTTTCCACAGGTTCTTCTTCATATCTTAGCTCATTCCTCAATTGATCACTTTGTGATCTTAGATTTTCTATCCCCGTGTCTTTCCTGTTTAGTTCTTGATTTGCAAGTATCAATTGATTCGTCATATCTATCTGAGTGCTTGTAAGATTTTGTACATCAAATGACCTTTCTTCAAGTCTTATAACCATTTTTATTTTGTCTTCTTCACCCATACCTTTGTCTTCTTCAACTTTCTTCCTTTTTTTAGTCACTTCACATAGCCTTACTGAGTGAATTCCATGTTCTATTTTCAGTCCTTTGGCTTCTTCATTTAGAGTATTTTTATTTTCCAGTAGGTTTGCAATGACTCCATCACTTTCACTGGAACATCCTATTGGAATAAGTATATGGGAAACAAGATACTGAGAGGGGGGGGGGGGAGGTGAATCAGGATATTAAACTTTTAGCTTCAAAAACAATATATAAATTCACACCTAATTCATCTCACAAATCTACCATTAAAACTAAAATGTTGTAACATAAATGAAATACATCACACCCATAAATAGTTCAACACATAACACATTGACTTGGTAACCCAAAAACACTTCAAGATAAAGGTAAAACTTGGGTGGGGATGAAACCCACAAATCTTCATTATTGCAACAATAAAGTTAACCTGTTAGGGTTACAACGTTTGATCATAAATATGATCTACAATATGAGGGATTTGCCCTATTATAATATTAAGAGACTATTAGGTCTCACCTTGTTAAAGGATTTTACACTCACAATGAAGTAAGGACTTTTTTAGGAGATTTACATAGGCCTGTTGGGACCAGTTTGTTAAGAGATTTACCTTGTCTCAATTAACAATAACTTATTCAACACCTAACCCTCAGTATGCTATGCAAGCTGATATTGGGTCTCCTTCTTGTTGTATCACTGATTTGATTCTCCTAATCTGGTAACTTTGTTCAGTCCTTCATTGCTCTGATTTATCTATGTTTGCTCTACTCTCATACCTTTCCTACTTCATATTGTAGACACCTAAATTTGATTACACTATTTTAGTAATCCTATTTAGTTATCTAAAAAGGCATTATTAATTAAATTTCTATTTAATTAATCCTTTGTCATCCCCTAGTTGATTAATTTAATTAATCATCTATAGTCCTAATTGATAAATCAAATAATCTATTATTTATCAATTAAATCTTATTCTTCTATCTAATTCCGAAAATCCCCATTTATTAAGTAAATCTATTTGATAAATGAAATCCTCAAATTCAAAAACCCCTAACCTATCTCTAATCCTCCATTTAGCCTAATCCACCCCATCCACCCATACTAACCAAGTTTAGCCACTAACTCACCCACCCCCATTAATGCCATCCACTTGCACATCTCTAACTTCCCTAATCTAATCCTTAACCCAAGCCTAATCCACCCCCTAATGTTGTCACATTCCTTAAACAAGTTTAAGACTTTCCTAATCCAAAACAAAGTCTCCCCTCAAAAAACCCAACCACTAAGTCATGAGTGCTCTTACAAAACATAAAAGACTCTTACAAACCCACTCATGACTCTTACACCCATCTTCCACACTCTTCCCTCTTCCACACTCATTCCTCTTACATCCCTCTTACATACTCAACCCCACTCATCATGACTTTAACCAACCCTTAACCCTACCCTCTCACACTCATCCTCCTTGTGACAAGTGTCACCTTCCCATTGGTGCTAAACAAGCACAATCCATGTGCTCCCCTTTGAGTGCATCTTAGCCCTCCTTAAGCCTTCATCCATCCTTGCATCTAAGCCCTCCATCCCTCTACCCCTTAGCCTATAAATTGAATCCCATCCCAAGCCATTTCATCAACAATCTTTGAGCTAAAGTTACCATGCTATTTTGAGAACCAAAGCCATCAACCATACCCTTATAATGCCAAATTGAGAGCTCACAAAGCTACCAATTTGCCATTACCCATCTCCATTGAAGCAACTTTTGAGCATCTTGAGCATACATCCACAGCAAAAGGACACATCTACAGAATCAAGAAAGCATGGAGTGTTTTCTCTTGTGAGGTTTGCACTTCTTATTTTCTTTCTTAGTCTAAGCATATATGTCAATTTAGTTTTTGGTTTGTGAATGTTTACTTCATTTGTTAATGTTCTTTGCATATTGATTCTGGTTCTACACATATGATCACAATCTCTCTTTCATATGATTTGAGGGTTATAATCCTCCTTAAATAGACATTCTGCGAAGGTTTTAGAGCTTGATCGACAGTTTACACTTCACAATCTTTTGTTGTTTACATCCTTTTTTCTAATTGGTTGAATCAGTCACCTAGGGATCATTACTTTCTACAATGACATGTAATCAACATCTTAGCTGGCTTTTCAAATATTAAATATCATAGAAAATTCAGCCCAAATGGTATACATATGAGTTTGTGCCATTACAAACTCTCATATCAAAACTGAACTACTCGGCACATGAATGCTCTAATGCTTGGTCATGCATAAACCTCTATGTTGTTACTCAGCTTCTATATAATTTTTTTCTCGACTCTTGATAACTTATCACTATATTAATTCTTCATTATATTTCTTGGTTCATATCTCTATTTAGTCTCTACTGAATGCTTGACAATGACTATTATGCTCGGTATAAGTGTTGTATGCTCGGCCTTTACTAGATAACTCAATCATAGTTATGACCTTTTAATCTTTCCTAGTAAATGACTAATTGTTTGGACACTAATTGGTAACATAGTCTTAGAGATCAACAATTTCACCCTTTGACATTAGTGGCAAAAACTCTTTGTCATGAAATCATTTTGTTCAAAAAAATGTATACTCCCCCTGAGACTATAATGTGATCCTATAAAATCTAATATCTAATCTTTGATCTGCAAATTGACTCTCCTTGTCTTGTTCTCTCATATCCTCACATATCATCTCCATTTCCCCCTTATTTTTTTCATTGATGCAACTTGGAGCTGTTTGGGTTAGCTGATACTTATCAAAGAATTATTAATGACTTGCCACAGTATTGGCATAGCCTTTGTTCCATGTCTCATGTACTTGTTCCAAAATTTGAAATTAAATTTCTAGCTCAACAACTAGATCAATGAATCCTGTAAGATTGGAAACATGTGTCTTTTTCTTCAAAATATCTCTAACCACAAATATTACCTTCTAAATTATCTCTATATGCGACAATGAGTAAAGTTGAATCAATGCCAACTTGTGCCTTATCTCTATATATTTATTCATGAGCTCATCTAACCTCTTTTGATTGAATGTTAGGTCACAATAAGAGGATGAGCTTGAACTTGTGTTCTTGCCCAATGTAATAACATTAGGTCTTACATCCACATTCAATAGCTCTAATGAGAGTGTAGTATCTGTTGTAAAGAAATATATATCACACAATTTTAAATATAAAGAATTGATGGTCTTTGAAATTGTTTCCAACTGTGTAATATATGTAGAAAGCTCGACTTGTCTCTATACAAGTTCTTGTGAAACTTTTGTAACACTATATGCTCCATTCTTCTCTTAGACCATTATAATAACTTCACATTTGGGTGTTGCATAATTTTTAGCTTCTTCAATCATCTTTCTACCCCAAAGTGGTCTCTTTTTCTTTTGTTAGGTTCATCTACTAGAGTCCTTTGATTTTAATTTATAGTTTGTCCGTAAGACTCCCTCTGAACCTCAGGAGCATGATTCTCCTCCATGTCTTTAGGAGGATCTTGAATTTCTATCTCACAAGAGCTCTTGGATCTCTTGAATGCAATGTCTTCCTAAAAAATGACATCTATGTTGAGTTCAATAAATTTGTGTTTAGGTATGTATATTCTATAGGCTTTTTATTTTTCACTATAACCCACAAATATCCCTTTCTTTTTAGTGGGTTCTAACTTAGACCTCTTTTCTTTAGGCACATGAATGTAGATAGGACAATCAAAAAACCTTAGGTGACTTATGTTAGGTTTTACAATGGTGAATGCTTCTTCAAGAGTTTTTTTTAAATCTAGCTATGAGTGTGGCCATCTATTTGTAAATGTAGACGACTATCTATAGGCTTCGGTCAAAAATGAATTTTCTATGTTTTTATCGTACAACATGGCTCTAGTAGCTTTTATAATTTTTGTATTCTCTCTCTCTCTCTCTCTCTCTCTCTCTCTCTCTCTCTCTCTCTCTCTCTCTCTCTCTCTCTCTCTCTCTCTCGCTCTCTCTCTCTCTCTCTCTCTCTCTCTCTCTCTCAAATTCCATTTTGTTGTGGATTATAAGTTACAATAAACTCCCTCTTATTCCTAACATTCACACAAAATTCTTTGACTTTTTTGAAAGTGTACTCTTTTCCATATCTGTGCTCAGTACTTTGAGTTTCTTCCCAAAAATGTTTCTTGTAAGAGCTTTGAATTCCTTGAACCTTATAAGGATTTCCTTGGATTCTTTACATTTAAGAAACTATATCCAAGTCTTTCTAGAGAAATCGTATACAAAGATTATATAATATAAGAATTCTCCCATTAAGGGTACAGACATGGGTCCACATAAATTAGAATGAATTAATTTGAATACATTTTTAGTTTTACCAATACAATTTAGGAAATTCCCCTTTGTATTCTTTCCTAGGGCACACCTTTTGCATGCTTCTTTATGGGATTGATTAGTCTGGGCAACCCAGTTACCATTTTTTCCAGTGAAGACAAAACACAAAAATGAAGATGTCCTAGTCTTCAGTGCCAATTTCACTTGAGTCATATTTCTTATGAATTAGTGCAAAATTTGTAAAGACGTCCTTTTCTTATTCCTATAGTTTGTGCTTTCTTTATGGTGGAGTTCTTTGGCCATGCCAAAAATTCTCTATCTATAAAGGTAACTCTATTCCCTTTGTCTTCAAGAGCAAAAATAGAGACTAAGTTTCTTTTAATCCCTAGTACATATAGTACTCCAATGAGTTGAAGGGATATGTCTGACTTCAAATTTATGATGCAAGTTCGAATCCCCTTTACTTGACAATCTGAATCATCCCCAATAGTCACTTTGTTGGATGTCTTATTGGTAAATACAGATACTGATGGGTGGGGGGTGAATTAGGATCACAAAAACTTTAGCCTTAAAAACAGCGTGACTGTATTCACCACATTATCCATCTCATATCTGGATTATGCATAACATAACTTAAAACTTCAAATGCTGAAATAGATCTAATATCACATCCATGAAAATGTAAACACATACACAATAGATTTTGGTTACCCAAAAACCCTCCAAGGCAAATGTAAAACTAGGGTGGGGATGACACCCACAAATTTTCACTGCTGCAGTAACAAAGTTAGCCTATTAGGACTACAAGTTTGATCACTTCTGATGATCTACCCTATGAGGGGTCTGCCCTGTTAGGAGCTTTATAAAAACTGTTAAGTCTACCTTGATTAAATGATTTAACACTTAGAATGAAGTAAGGAATCTATTAAGAGATTTGCATAGATCTGTTAAAAACACGTTGTTAAGAGATTTACATAGATCTGTTAGAACCACTATGTTAAGAGATTTACCCTGACTCAATCTACCAAAATTGATTTAGTACCTAATCCCTTAGTCTGCACTTACAATGTTGATTACATGTCTTGTATTTGCAATCAGTGGTCTGCTCTTTTATTTGATTTGACTTTAATTTGTCCTCCATTGCTTCACTAGGTCGCTAACTTTGTTGCCTCACAACTCTCGGTTGCAACCTTTAAAACCTAACTCCTTTGCATAATACTTCACTTCGTTTCTCTTTCCATATTACAAATAGGGTTTGGATCTACCCTTTTAAGGACATTTGTAGAGTCTTTTAGAATAAGATCAACAATCCAGATGTTTCCTTTTCCCTCTTCATCTGATTGGTTGTCCTACCTTCATAGGGATCGATGATCGACATCAAACACATAATAACCTCTGTAACAAACTCTACGATCATTAAATGTTATTTACATGTTGGCTCAAAATGGTTTACCTCAAAGTTTGTATGATTTTAAATATTTTTGTTCACTCTGTATTACTTGACACATATTGTCTATGATGCTCTGTCGTAATGGTTCTTCCTAGCATTATTCAACCTTAACTCACTCAGCTCCTTCTGTATGACACAACATCCATATGCTCTATTTTTTTGGCATTTACTGAAATCGTCTTGTATAGAAATACTTGGTGACCAAAGACTTGCTCAGCTCCTATAGAGGTCAACATATACAAGATTATTTACAAGTCTTTACAAATACATGACTCGACCTATATAGAGTAACTCAGTTGTAGTGAAACCAGAACTAAGAGCATGGAAATTATATAATAGAATGAGGAAGGAGTCGGGTTTAACAGATGGAGCTGATTTGAGTATGGCAATCGGGTGGAAAGTTGAAATGTTATTACTGAATGTACCATGTCACAACAAGGCAGTCGGGTGTAATTTAAAGGATGTTCATCTACCATGCATGGCTTCGGCTTAAAGGAAAGAATCATGCCTTCTTGGCTTTTGTAACATAAAAGATTATTTGTCAATTCAAATTGCCAAGTGTTAAATCGGTTGAAAAGAAAGGAAAAATAAAAGGGTGGAAGAAAGAGTTGGAAAAATTATAATTCATTTTATTTTTATAATATATATTTACATATGTTCATGTAAATATATCAATGGGGTGACATCATTTTATTAAGTTATTATAATATAATGGTGCCATTATATATATATATATATATATATATATATATATATATATATATATATATATATATATATATATATATATATATATATATATATATATATATATATATATATATATATATATATATATATATATATATATATATATATATATATATATATATATGAAAGATCAATTAAAATCCCTTGAGGTATGTTTTATATTTTAATTAGATTATTTTATGTTTTCTTAGATTATTTTCTTAATAGCTCATGTGGGTCCCACAAATGTATCCTGTGTTCAAGTTGTTGGGTCTTTACCAAAGAAGTTTAAGGTCATACTTGGTAATCTTGATGACTAAACTAAGCGAGCATCCCATTTCGATATATGAATAGAATGTGTGTAAACATTGATGCAGAGCCACACCTTGGAAAACTCAGGAGGAATCAGTCACTCAACTGAGTTGCTTCAAGGGGCATCTACAACCTTCAGGATCACACACTAAAATCAGATTCAAAACAAAACTTTGAAAATAAAATCCCCCAAAATATCTTCTTGCTGCCTTCAGATAGACCCGCACTCAGACATGAATAACTTTCGAACCAAAAACGATTTACTCAATCCAACCGTTGATATTTGGCATAACTAGGTTTCAAACAACATATAAAGCTTTGAGAGAAATCCAACGGTTCAAACGTGAGTTATTGACCCCACATCAGAGTACATTTTTTCTAAAAATAAATACCCCAAAAAATCTTCTTGCTGCCTTCGGATACACCCACACTCAGACATGAATAACTTTCGAACCAGAAACGATTTACTCAATCCAACCGTTGATATTTGGTGTAACTAGGTTTCAAACAAGATATAAAAATTTGAGAGAAATCCAACAGTTCAAACCGAAACTATTGACCCCGCATCAGAGTACATTTTTTCTACAATTGTTATTCCCTAAACTGATTGCCATGAGAAATATATGAAGCATAACAGTAGAACCATAATCTTGAAAAAAAACGCAAGAAACCAAAGGAGACATAAAACTTCCCATTCCTCCCCAAGTTCGAATCCTTCTTTACATAAAAGATTGGCTTTTTAATAACCAAAGTCTGACTGGCCTTGCTGTCCAGTAGTAATAAAAATGTTTTCTTTTCCATCTAAGAATAGGAATCTGAAAGACGTTTTACCATCAATACCATGTAGCAATCATGGATATTCTTGTAATTGCTAAGAATAGGAATCTGAAAGATGCTTTACCATCAATACAATGCAGCAATCATGGATATTCTTGTAACTGCTAAGAATAGGAATCTGAAAGATGCTTTACCATCAATACCATGCAGCAATCATGGATATTCTTGGCAAAAACTCTTTGTCATGAAATCATTTCGTTCAAAAAAATGTATACTCCCCCTGAGACCATAATGTGATCCTATAAAATCTAATATCTGATCTTTGATCTGCAAATTGACTCTCCTTGTCTTGTTCTCTCATATCCTCACATATCATCTCCATTTCCCCCTTATTTTTTTCATTGATGGAACTTGGAGTTGTTTGGGTTAGCTGATACTTATCAAAGAATTATTAATGACTTGCCACAGTATTGGCATAGCCTTTGTTCCATGTCTCATGTACTTGTTCCAAAATTTGAAATTAAATTTCTAGCTCAACAACTAGATCAATGAATCCTGTAAGATTCAAAACACGTGTCTCTTTCTTCAAAATATCTCTAACCACAAATATTACCTTCTAAATTATCTCTATATGCGACAATGAGTAAAGTTGAATCAATGCCAACTTGTGCCTTATCTCTATATATTTATTCATGAGCTCATCTAACCTCTTTTGATTGAATGTTAGGTCACAATAAGAGGATGAGCTTGAACTTGTGTTCTTGCCCAATGTAATAACATTAGGTCTTACATCCACATTCAATAGCTCTAATGAGAGTGTAGTATATGTTGTAAAGAAATATATATCACACAATTTTAAATATAAAGAATTGATGGTCTTTGAAATTGTTTCCAACTGTGTAATATATGTAGAAAGCTCGACTTGTCTCTATACAAGTTCCTGTGAAACTTTTTGTAACACTATATGCTACATTCTTCTCTTAGACCATTGTAATAACTTCACATTTGTATCTATGTCATCTACCTGAATTCAGTCAACTACATACACTAGCTGATCCAAAATTGTATACTGATTGTTCACATCTATAATTCTAAATGCATTTTTTAAAATATCATTTATAGTATGAAGTACTTGTCTTCTCTTCTGCTCTCTTCATAGCTATTCTTTTTTTCCTTACGGCTCAACAAGATTTGCAATTCTTGCATTTTCTCTAGTGTAAGATTATTCAAATCATATGTACTTAATGTAATTACCTCATTGAGTTTCACTAACTCATAATCTTCCTCATCCGCATGAGTCACATCGTAAGATCTGGATGGTGTATCACTTGGCAATGATATTAGCAATTGCTTCTCCTTTTCACTTGATCTCACCTTTGGTTGCAACACTGGTGTAGATATCACCTGTTATATAGGTATCACTTGTGTTCGTTCTCTAGCCTTTGCACTTGACAATTGAATAAGAGCTTGAGCCTCTTGCTCTTTTTGTTTTATTTCATCTTCTACCAATTGAATGCAATAATCTTTCTCAAAGTTTACAATATTTTGCAAAGTTGGAATATAAGTTGGTGGCGTATATACAATTAATGCCTTACCAAGTTGTTCGGCACTTGGATCCTCTACAACTGATGTGACATTAACATCATCAATCCTCTTGACTTAAAGTTTATAATATGGTATTGGGGAAGGGGTCTTACATCCTCCCCCCTTGCATTTTCTCTAACGTAAGATTATTCAAATCATATGTACTTAATGTAATTACCTCATTATGTTTCACATTTATCTCTATGTCATCTACTTGAATTCGGTCAACTAGATAGACTAGTTGATCCAAAATTGTATATTGATTGTTCACATCTGTGATTCAAAATGCATTTCTAAAAATATCTTTTATAGTATAAAGTAACTGTCTTCTCTTCTGCTCCCTTCATAACAATTCTTTTTTTCCTTACGGCTCAACAAGATTTGCAATTCTTGCATTTTCTCTAGTGTAAGATTATTCAAATCATATGTACTTAATGTAATTACCTCATTAAGTTTCACTAATTCATAATCTTCCTCATCTGCATGAGTCACATCCTAAGATCTGGATGGTGTATCACTTGGCAGTGATAGTTGCAATTACTTCTCCTTTTCACTTGATCTCACCTTTGGTTGCAGCACTGGTGTGGATATCACCTATTGTATAGGTATCACTTATGTTTGTTCTCTAGTCTTTGCACTCAACAGTTGAATAAGAGCTAGAGCCTCTTGCTCTTTTTTTTTAATTTCATCTTCTTCTGATTGAATGCAAGAACCTTTCTCAAAGTTTGAAATCTTTTGCAAAATTGGAATATAAGTTGGTGGCATATATACAATTAACACCTTACCAAGTTTCTCAAAACTTGGATCCTCTACAACTGATGTGACATTAACATCATTACCTCATTAAGTTTCACATTTGTCTCTATGTCATCTACCTGAATTCGGTCAACTACATACACTAGTTGATCCAAAATTGTATACTGATCATTCACATCTGTGATTCCAAATGCATTTGTAAAAATATCTTTTATAGTATGAAGTACCCGTCTTCTCTTATGCTCCCTTTGTAGCTATTCTTTTTTTCCTTACGGCTGAACAAGATTTGCAATTCTTGTGTTTTCTCTAGCGTGAGATTATTCAAATCATATGTACTTAATGTAATTACCTCATTAAGTTTCACTAACTCATAATCTTCCTCATCTACATGAGTCACATCCTAAGATCTGGATGGTGTATCACTTGGTAGCGATAGTTGCAATTGCTTCTCCTTTTCACTTGATATCACCTTTGGCTACAACACTGGTGTAGATATCACCTGTTGTATAGGTGTCACTTGTGTTCATTCTCTAGCCTTTGCACTAAAAATATCTTTTATAGTATGAAGTACCTAACTTCTCTCTTGCTCCCTTCATAGCTATTCTTTTTTTCCCTTATGGCTCAACAAGATTTGCAATTCTTGCATTTTCTCTAGCGTAAGATTATTCAAATCATATGTACTTAATGTAATTACCTCATTAAGTTTCACTAACTCATAATCTTCCTCATCCGCATGAATCACATCCTAATATCTAGATGGTGTATCACTTAGCAGTGGTAGTTGCAATTGCTTCTCCATTTCACTTAATCTCACCTTTGGTTGCAGCACTGGTGTAGATATCACGTATTGTATAGGTATCACTTGTGTTTGTTCTCTAGCCTTTGCACTCGATAGTTGAATAAGAGCTCTAGCATCTTGCCCTTTTTGTTTTATTCCATCTTCTATCAATTGAATGCAAGAATCTTTCTCAAAGTTTGCAATCTTTTTCAAAATTGGAATATAAGATGGTGGCATATATACAATTAATGGCTTACCAAGTTGCTCGGTACTTGGATCCTCTACAACTAATGTGACATTAACATCATCAGTCTTCTTTACCTCAAGCTTTGGATATTCAACTATTTGTAGAAAAATTGGGTTAGTACAGAGTTTTCTTGAGTCTATCTTTAAACTTTGAATCTCTTCTTTTATCAGTATGTTTGGATTCGGTGGAGGGGTGTTAGTGTCATCTTCAATTGTTACAGAGTCTTTATATTCATACTCACTGACAAGTTGTTGGATCTCCCCAATCAGCTTGACTATTTCTTGCTTGTATTCATCTTTGAATTCAATAGCATCTCAACCTTCCCTCATCTCCACAGATGGAGTAAACACTCCAAATGCTTCTTTCCATTCTCTAATGTTGTCCTGCTCAACTTTATGAGCTTTATTCTTCAAAACTTTGTATGTCTTATCCCTTGGCATAAAATTCTTAACAAAATCTTTAAGGGTTGTAGACATGTGTGTCCTCCCTAAATCTGGCATTACTTGCGCCAATTTTTTTTCTCTTATTTTCTTCTCAGTGGATAATGGCCATTTCCACTTAGCATCCACTCTTTTGTACAATCCCACTGGATAACCAATTCCTAATTCCAGGGGTGTGCGGTTGAACTTGATCATCATATCAATCATTGTGCCTTCAAGCTTAACTTGAGCATCATTATTCAAACAATCATATTAAATATCTTTGAAACCCAAGATGCTTTAAGATTCTACTAGTTTTACACATACCTGATCCACAGTCATTGGAGGGACTATGTTCACTACTTGAAGTTTGGTAGTCTCATCAAACTCAGTATTTTCTTCATCTTCCTCCTCTTGTGCAACGATAAGAAAGAGTTTTACATGGAAGGGAGAGATGGGAGTCATGTATCTCACATAGACCCTTTAGAATAAGGTTATAAGACTCACTCTTCATGGGGACTCTTTGTGAAAGTGGCCCATGAGTCCCCCTTGACCATATGAGGTGGTTTGACCATGCACTAGATTATAGGCAAGGTGGTATAGTCTTGGTTACATGAAGATAAGAGTCCATGGGACTAAGTCTTATGAAAATAAGTGTCCATAGGAGTAAGCCACATGAAGACACATACCCTTCCTTGACCCCTTAAAAATAGGACTTGTGGGTGATGATAAATAGGGTTAGTTAATAATTAATTTAAGTTAATTATTGGAGCAAAGGGTGATGTGTCACATGACTAGGATAGATGAGGTGGGCTAGATGACTTAGTCAAAAGGTAAATGTGTAATTAGTAATTGATTAAATTACTTAAATAAGACTAATTGGGAGACTTAAGAATAAGATGAATAGACTAAATGAATTAACCAAATAAATTAAATAATTTATTTAGCCAATATAGGAAATAAGCATTAATTAAATAATAAATATTTAATTAATTTACTAAGCCAATTTTAAGTATGAACATTTTGCCTCTCCTTCAAATGATGTGCTTGTCACATTGTTTAAAATAATTTCTAGTGTGCACCTTGTTTCCTTGTTTCCCCTGCACTAGTCAAGAAGATCTTGAGCATGCCCCCTTGAGAGATTGATCAACAATTTATGATTTTTGGGCTTTAAATTTTTATTTATTTTTAATATATATATATATATGAAATTTTTTAATCTCATAATAAGTTTAGCAAAACTCGGGTGAAAATGTGAGAAAAAGAAAGAACATAAAAAATAAGTATGAAGAAGTCAACACCCCAAGCAATTAGGTCACCGTGAGGCTATCAATAGAAGAAAAGAATGAAAATGGGGCATCATTTGTACACTTAGCATTTGGAGAGATAGATGGAGAACACCAAGTTAATGAAGTATCAAATCATCGATTCAAGCATTTCCAATACCATACTAGAAGCCCACTGACTACTAAGAGGCAGCAGGTAATTAAGACCTCCTATGTGATTTAGTTGATGAACATGAATGTCATTGATAGATTTAATAGATTTTTTAGATTTATGTAGAATTGATTTTTTATTTTAAATTTTAATTAGAGTCATACGTATGCACAATTACAACATATGTGTGCATGGTGAGGTAACATGTATGGACAAGATTTGTCACAAATGTGCAACCAAGGAATTTGTTGCTTATGTTGCGCATATATGAATAGAATATGTGTAAACATTAATTTTGCACAAATGTGTGGGGCATTTGTGCATCTATGCAATTTAGGTGCACATATATAATTGTTTACCAGTGTTTGATTAATTGCACTTTTATTTAAAAAAGGTGTGCATGTATTTGAATGTAGCCTTTGACTTGGTTTTTTTTGCAACCACATCTATGTGTTGCACATTCGTGGTAATTTGATAGATTTGATGAAAAAATAAGAAGATCTATTAAACTTGTTAATTAATGGTTTCAAAAAGACAAGGAGTATGATTTTGCAATTATGAAATATATAAACTAATTTTACTTTATTAGTCAACATGGTCACAAAGTGTGTTAGCTAACAGACTACATAAGGAAAATGTTAGATTTTTACGACAAAAATGTAATAGGATCATTTGTAGGATAAATAAATAGATCATAGGTTTGATATAAATATATTTCATGATGTTTATAATAGTAGGAGGATATCACAGATGTATTAGTGTCAAGGGAGAGATAGCAACTGACAGAAGCCTTTAGACTTTCTATATTAGAGATATATGTTTTTTTGATTGCATGTATCAACTTTCACCATGTTCTTTATATGATCGAGATTAGGTATAACCTTGGCATGGTGATAGCACTCATAGAGAGATGGAATTATGTGACTAACACTTTTCATCTCCCTACAAGAGAGATGTCAGTCACCTTAGAGGATGTATATCACATTCTTTGACTTCTCATTATAAGTGAACTGATAAAGTAATTATTGTCATGGAGGCTTAGCAATATGAATAAAGGTTTCTTGGGATGATGATATAGATTAGTCAAAGATCATTCAGGAGGAAATAGTTGAAATTTCTTAGCAAGAGTCATTGAAGGATATGTGTGTCTAGATTAAAGGTCACATAGATTTGCATTTGGATGGGGGAGGACTCTACAAAGGATATTTGAGGAGGCTGCCTATTTTTCTTAAGGGTGTGTGTCTACTTGGATTCCTTTATCATGATCTTAATTAGGTTGTATACCATAGAGGAGTGTCATTTCCAATTGGTGTTAAATTGATGCATGTTTGGGCATGAGAACACGTAACTATTACATGTTTATTTTCTATGAAATAGGCTAGAAGTGGAGAGAGAGAGAGAGAGAGATAGAGAGAGATAGAGAGAGAGAGAGAGAGAGAGAGAGATGCAAAATAGGGAAAATAAGGCAGATCCATGCAAAGACTCATTCAAGGTGCTTGACATGACCCCGAACCACTTACTCGGAGGGCTAAACACTCTTAACGTAGAAGTGCCTCTATTTTAAGATGATATATTTAGCCCCCACTTTAGCAAGAGTATGGACTCGATGCAAACTCTTGGTAAAGTATATTATGATGAAAATATAATCTTATTAAAATCAAAGAGACAAAGAGATCCTTAGGCCCCCAGAGACTTAAGTCTTTGTCAACTCTGAGATGATAATAATAGAGACATCTCTAGAAAAAGAGTGTGATTATCTTGTCCAATGAGAACTTATGTCCCATTGTGAACCACACAAAGAACTATGCAATTGGAAAGATGACATTGAATAGCCTATTGAATGTGGCTATTCACTAGTTAACCCATCAAGAATTCACTCTTAAGAATATTTTATTCTACAAGAGTAAAACCAAAAAGTAAAAAGAGATCAAATCTTAAGGACACATTTGACCTTAAGGGATCAAAAATATATTTGAAACTGGATAGATGAAGAGATCCTAACATATAAATCCATGCTTTAAGGATTAGTGACTTATCGAAAAAGGAAGAAAGAGTATCTTGAAAAATAATATATGTATATTAAAAAGTGTGTGTGTGTGTGTGCAATAAGTGAGCAGAGCATATGCCCCCATGTTAAATTCATTGTTAACAATTTAAAAGGAGCAATAGCTTTGACAAAAACATAATCAACTCCATTGATTATGTTTCCACTATGAGATGCCCCCAAACAAAGACAAATAAAGGGAAATAGCACATAAACATACAAAGAGCATGTAGTGCCTACCCCTAAGTTACATTTTTTGCTATCATTGCCAAACTCGTTTAGGCTAGTTTTATGTTTGATGGTTAGTAGTATTGTTTTAAGATCATCAGATATTGTTTTACATTCAGTTTATTATATAGTGAGATTACTTGGTACTCTATATTTCACATATGTATGATGATTATTTAGTGTTTTCAGTTATCGATGATGATTAGTTAGATGGTTTATTATCACATGTGTTTTCTTATGGATACTTACCCCATACTGCATGTGTATGGTGTGTGTGTTCATTTTCTTTATGTATGGTGTTTCTAATGTGGTTAAGGAAGGGAATTGTAGTCACCTTCTAGTTGGGATCTACACGATGCACCAGTTCCTGCCATTACTTGTTTAGCTTAGAACATTGTGTCTCTACATGCATGGATTTTATGCAGGTTGCAGGTACTGGGTATCGACTTCCTTGAATTGTCAGGATGTGTTAGAATTCTTTAGAATAATTGAGATATGGGGGGTGAATCAGTTATTCAAAGTCCAAATTCCCTAATAATACTTTTTCACTACTTTTAATGAATCCATATAGTTTTCATCCATCCAAACTTAAATCAACCATATTAGCAAGTTACAGTAAATCAACATGCAATGATAAAATATGCAAGATCAACACATGACACAATGATTTATGTGGAAACCCAATTTGGGTAAAACCACTAGTAACATGCTACTTGATTCTCACTCTTCTAAAGTGATGCTATGTTAAAAGCCTGCCTTGTTAAAGGCTTATAACACATTGTTAAATGTGACCTTGTTAGAGGATTTCACCAAACTATTAGGAATGGGCCTGGTTAAAGGACTTTAGAACATTCACTTAGAATGTCACCCTGTTAAAGGATTTATCTCATGGCTATTAAACCAACCTAAGTCCATAGGATTTAAACTAACTGTTACAATTGCTAGAGAGTAACGATAATAGCCTTTTGATCTGATATAACTTACAACATACTTTGCAGATTTTAGATCACACTTTCAGTTCAATCCTTATGCTTGGCTTCAATCACTTCATCTTTGATTGCTTGTCTTCCTCTCAAGCTTCGTCTCCTTGAGTCTTCTTACTCATCATACCAATGCATCCATTTTTGGGGTCTTCTTATTGAAACAGAGTAACTATGCTCTCTTTCCTCCTTAGCACCTCCTTCAACATTTTATGTTTTCATGCTTGACCGTCTCTATATTCTTCATGAACTTATGACTCCTTTAAATAGAAATCTAATTTGCCATTGCCACTCAATTCTCCCTCTCCAATTTTAGGGTTTCAAATGGATTAGGTAGGATACAATGTATCTACCTCATATCTTGTTCTCATCTAGAAACTTCATCAGTTGTATCTTTAAAAACATTTTACATGGTGTTCTGTGCCACCAACTCATCATTCTTATCTTCCATTTAATTCACAAACTTCTAGATAACAACCTTGTCGACTTAGATCTAGCGAATCTTCGATTTTCAAAATAATGCAACAATTTGGCATTATTGATTTACTGGTGCTCGCCACCTCTGTGTTACTCGACACTATTAGTTTACTGGTGCTTGGCACCTCTGTGTTACTGGCACTTGATAAACTCTGTATCACTTGGCATCTAAAGTTTACTCCGCATCTGAAGTTTACTCGGCATCTGAACTTGCTCTGCATCTGAAGTTTACTCGGCATCTGAACTTGCTCTGCATCTGAAGTTTACTCGGCATCTGAACTTGCTCGGCTTCAACTAGGAATCTGTTCAGCACCTACTAGCTTGCTCGGCTCCCTCTCTCGAATGAACCTAGTTGGGCTTTACAAAAGACTTAGCTAAAGCTTTACATTTTGATATGTTTTAGTGTGCCCATTCTCTGTGTCTTATAGTATGTCATCAACACACTTTTTCATCAATGGCTTAGCTAATCCTTGTACTTCATTACAACATCATAACTTCAACCTTTCTCTAGGTGTTCTAGTTATATTTCATTGATTGCCTCCTCCTTGTCAATCAACTAATTGATAGTATTTGGATCACTAAAGCAATTGTCATTCCTGCGAGTAGCAAGTTTGACATCAATGACAAAACAATGATTGAGAGCATTCTTTACCAGTTCTATATGATCATTCCAACAACTTTCCTCATGATCTTTTCAATCATTTCCAACAATCTCCCTCTTTGGCATTGATGGCAAACCAAACTGATCAATTAATCAACTTAGTTACCACCAAGATTGTATACGTTATCTGCTACTTTTCTTGGCTGCTGCATCTTTACTAGCTGATCTCATATATCTCCCTCTTTCATATATATATATATATATATATATATATATATATATATATATATATATATATATATATATATATATATATATATATATATATATATATCCCACTTGTTTTGTATTGATCAGGTTTCTGCATATTTCTCCCTCTTTGACATAAATGCCAAAGATGTAGCATCTTTATCATGCAAAATATAAGCTTTAGCTTCTTGATGTTTTCTCCCTCTGTCACCATGTTTGTGACTAATTTGGAGTTTCTACTCCTGTTGTTATCCTCTACATCATTCTGTTGATATTTTATTGTTTTGTTGTTGTTGTTGATGCAAGGTAGCATCCTTGTTGCTTTAAACTGCTTGAGTTAGGGGTTTTACCCCCAACTTGCCTCTAAGATATTCATAAGCATCCTTGGGCAATGGTTTGGTAAAGATATCTGCAGTTTGTTCCTTTGTATGAATGTATTCCAACTTCACTTGTTTGTCTTCTACCAATTCTCTGACATAATAATACTTGATTGTGATATGCTTGGTTTTTGCATGCATTACTGGATTTTTGGATATATTTATAGCAGTTGTGTTATCACAATACAATATCACAGGTTTTGTTACCTCTTCTTTCATTCCTTTCCATAGATGTGTGAGCCACACAATGTTTGTGCAATTGACTGTTGTTGCCACATATTTTGATTCTATAGTGGACTAGGATGTGCATGTTTGTTTCTTGCTAGTTCAGGTAACAAGCCTTTTTCCTAAAAATAATGCACCTCCACTTGTGCTTTTTCTATCATCAATGTTGCCTCCCCAATTTGCATCTGTATATGCATTGAACTCAAATTTTCCATTCTTTTTGTAGTATAGACCAAAGTTATCAATTCCTTTAAGATATATCATTATTCTTTTTATTGCTATGAGATGATTTTCTTTAGGATTAGCAGAGAATCTAGCCACTATTCCAACTACTAATGCTATGTCTAGTTTACTATGTACAACATATTGTAGTTTTCCAATCATAGATTTGTACATTATTTGATTGACTTCAGCTGATTCATCATTTTTGGACAGCTTATTTCCTGTTGCCATTGGTGTGCTGACTGGTTTGGACTCCTCCAATCCAAACGTTTTAAGAATCTTTTTGATGTACTTTGATTGTGTCACAAATCTACCATGTTTGAGTTGATGTACTTGCAATCCAACAAAAAAATTGATTTCTCCAAACATAGAAATCTCAAATTCATGTTTCATTTTGTCAGCAAAGCCTTTACAAAGCACTTCCTTTCCTCCAAACACTATGTCATTCACAAAGATTTTAGACACAATAATATCCTTTCCTTCTTCTGCTTTGATGTACATGTTGTTGTTATCATCAGTTCTTTCAAATCTTATTTGTATTAGATACTTGTGAAGTCTCTCATACCATGCTCTAGGTGCTTGTTTCAAACCATAGAGTGCTTTATGTAGTTTACAAACCATATCCCTATTGTTTTCATCAACAAATCCTTCTGGTTGTTCAATGTAGACTTCTTCTTCTAGTATACCATTTTAAAAAGTAGACTTTGCATCCACCTGGTAGACTTTAAAATCTTTATATGCAGCATATGCAAGTAAAGTTCTTACTCCTTCCATTCTAGCAACAGGGGAGAATGTTTCCCCATAGTCTAGTCCTTCTTCTTGAGCATAACCCTTGCATACTAGTCTAGCTTTGTTTTTGGTAATCTCACCATTCTCATCTAGCTTGTTTCTGAATACCCACTTGGTGCCAATCACATTCTTGTCAACTGGTCTGAAAACCAAACTCCAAGTTTTGTTTTTCTTTATTTGATCAATCTCTTCTTCCATAGCTTTATACTAGTCATCATCTTTTAATGCACCATATACTGTCTTGGGTTCAGATTTGCTGACTAGACATGATTTATGTCTTAGTCAGTTCCTTGTCATTGGTCTTGCATCTTTGTCACCAATTATCTATTCAGCAGGGTGATGTCTTTTTACATATTTGGATAATCTTGGCTCTGTCCTTGTTTCCATGTTTGATCTCCTTTTCCTATCAGTTTACCATCAATATCATAGATTTTTGCAATTTTATTTCAAAATTCTACTTTGCATCCTATATTGCCTAACTGTGAGACACTCAGCAAATTGTAGTTTAATCCTTCAACATAGTATGCATTATCACATGAAATTTTCTCTGTGAGCTTAATGGAACCTTTTCCTTTGATTTGACATGGAGCATCATTACCAAATCTAACACTATTTCCATCATACTGAATAAAGTTAACAAACTTACTTTTGTCTCCTGTCATGTGATGTGAGCATCTACTGTCTATGATCCACCTGTCATTCTTGTTCATACATGTTACCAGTGCTGTGGGCTCTTCTTCATCAGATTGATCCTTCATGGCTACATAAAAAACTTCATCATCATTATCATTAGAATTTTTTTCAACAATATAACACTTCTTTCCTTTTTCTTTGTAATCTCTTTTGTCATCATCTCTTCTGTATTTGTTTTTGTTGCCTTACTTGTAATCCTTTTTCTATGTACACTTGGCAGCAATATGACCTACTTCATTGCAATTGAAACAAATGATAGGCATCTTACCTTTGAATTTTCCTTTACCTCTGTGAAATATTCTAGCAAGCAATGCTTCCAATTGTTCCACATCTTCCTCATCAGTGCTACTGTCACTAGATACATACTTCATTTTTCTTCCTTTCTTTGATTTCACCTATTCGGCATCTTTTAGTGATAACTTGGCCTTAAAGGCAGATTCAACATTCTTTGGTCTGTAGTTGTCAAAATTAGATAACTCAAATGCAATGAGTCTACCTATTATACCTTCAAAACTTAGATTGTTTCTTGGTACACATCTTAGCTCTTCTATTGCTGATACTCTAATAGCATAGATAGGGAGCAAGGTTCTTAAGAACTTACTATTAACATTATCTTCATCCAATTGACCACTCAAGCATCTTATTGCACTTACCACTTCCTTTATTCTTGCGCTATATTGAGCAACATTCTCATTTTTTTCCATTTTCATATCATTAAACTTTCCTCTGAGACTTTCTCTTTTTGCTCTTTGTACATTCTGATCTCCTTCACATCCTTTGATATCATCAAATTCAGCATAGTTGAGTGCAGAGGCAATTTCTAGCATTGTCTGATTGTGTTCGTGCTTGTTTTTCATGTCTTTTGCAGTAAGAGTACCAGTTGGATCTACATGTTCAGTAACAATTGAATTTTGGGCATAATCTCCTATGGATCCAAGATGTAGCTTCATTGAACTTTGCCATGCAACAAAGTTGTCTTTGTTAAGCTTGGGAACTTCTCTCTTAGGCATTTTGATCTTTTCTACTTATAGTCCCTTTAAACTAAATCAACAGTCTAGCTCTGATACCAATTGTTAGAATTATTTAAAATAACTGAAAGGGGGGAGGGGGTGAATCAGTTATTCAAGGTCCAAATGCCCTAATAATACTTTTTCACTACTTTTAATGAATCCATATAGTTTTCATCCATCCAAACTTAAATCAACCATATTAGCAAGTTACAGTAAATCAACATGCAAGATCAACACATGACACGATGATTTACGTAGAAACCCAATTTGGGAAAAACCACCAGTAACATGCTACTTGATTCTCACTCTTCTAAAGTGATGCTCTGTTAAAAGCCTGCCCTATTAAAGGCTTACAACACACTGTTAAATGTGACCTTGTTAGAGGATTTTACCAAACTGTTAGGAATGGGCCTGGTTAAAGGACTTTAGAACATTCACTTGGAATGTCACCCTGTTAAAGGATTTATCTCATGGCTATTAAACCAACCTAAGTCCATAGGATTTAAACTAACTGTTACAATTGCTAGAGAGTAATGATAATGGCCTTTTGATCTAATATAACTTAAAACATACTTTGTAGATTTCATATCACACTTTCAGTTCAATCCTTATGCTTGGCTTCAATCACTTCAGCTTTGACTGCTTGTCTTCCTCTCAAGCTTCATCTCCTTGAGTCTTCTTACTCATCATACCAATGCATCCATATCTGGGGTCTTCTTATTGAAACAGAGTAACTATGCTCTCTTTCCTCCTTCAGCATTTTATGCTTTCATGCTTGACTGCCTCTATATTCTTCATGAACTTATGACTCCATTAAATAGAAATTTGATTTGCCTTTGCTGCTCAATTCTCCCTCTCCAATTTTAGGGTTTCAAATGGATTAGGTAGGATACAATGTATCTACCTCATATCTTGTTCTCATCTAGAAACTTCGTCAGTTATATCTTTAAAAATGTTTTGCATGGTGTTCTATGCCACCAGCTCATCATTCTTATCTTCCATTTAATTCACAAACTTCTAGATAACAACCTTTTTGGCTTAGATCTGGAAAATCTTCGATTTTCAAAATAATGCAGTAATTCGGCGTTATTGATTTATCGGTGCTCGGCACCTCTGTGTTACTCGGCACTATTAGTTTACTGGTGCTCAGCACCTCTATGTTACTTAGCACTTGATAAACTTTGTATCACTTGGCATCTAAAGTTTACTCCGCATCTGAAGTTTACTCGGCATCTAAACTTGCTCGACATCTGAAGTTTACTTGGCATCTGGAGTTTACTTGGCTTCAACTAGGAATCTATTCAGCACCTACTAGCTTGCTCGGCTCCCTCTCTCTAATGAACTTAGTTGGGCTTTACAAAAGACTTAGCTAAAGCTTTACATTTTGATATGTTTTAGTGTGCCCATTCTCTGTGTCTTATAGTATGTCATCAACACACTTTTTCATCAATGGCTTAGTTGATCCTTGTACTTCATTACAACATCATAACTTCAACCTTTCTCTAGGTGTTCTAGTTACATCTTATTGATTGCCTCCTCCTTGTCAATCAACTAATTGATAGTATTTGGATCACTAAAGCAATTGTCATTCTTGCGAGTAGCAAGTTTGACATCAATGACAAAACAATGATTGAGAGCATTCTTTACCAGTTCTATATGATCATTCCAACAACTTTTCTCATGATCTTTTCAATCATTTCCAACAGGATGAGTGTACCCTATCGCAATATCTCAATGGTAAGAGAGGGGAGATAAATCTTAAGTCCAAATCCTAAACCCTTTAGCCATTTGTCCTAATTGATAATTAGGACAAGTATCAGAGTTGAGTACCCTCTAAATGCGTCGAATGACATTAATTTGTGATTATAACCCTTTAGTTTGATTTTTTATGTGTTCTTCTATGATGGGTTTTTTGTATGTTGTTTATGAGTCCTTGTTATATTTTCTATTAATTAAATATAATTAAAAGATTAATTAATGATTTAATTTTATAGAAAATTATTATGACATTTTAATATTTAATGATATTTAACAAAATGAGAAATTAATTAAATAAAAATAATTGAATTTTGAGATAAAAGTTTAAGGATAAATTTAGAACGTCATAATATTTATTTAATTTAATAATAATATATTTAGAGTTCATTTTTAAATAAATACTAAATATTATTCTAATTTAAGTTAATTAAATATTTTATCAATTAAGTTTCTAAAATAAATTAAAAGTAAAAAGATATTAAACTTATAAGAATTTTCCTAAGGGCAAAATTCACCCAGGAACTAAGAACTCAAACACTAGCACACAATAGACCAAAGTAGACAGAGAGTATGATCAAAATAACAATGTATTCAATAACTGGTTCATCATAAGAGTACACTAGGAGTGTCTGAATATAAAGGCCTCAAGAGAGATTCTAGAATGCATAGAAGTAGGCATCATGATGTGTCATACAACCAAGCACATGTCCACCAAATATGGTTTATCCTCCATTAAGCACGGAAGTAAGTGCAGTGATGTGAAGATAAGCCTACAAGGGTGTGATACGCAAAACATTGTTGTAGACACCATGTGCTTAAATAGAGTTGCGTACTCCTGTGTTGTCTACATGACAACTCAAAAGGTGTGCAAACTCCTAAGTGTCTCACAAATAAAAATAATAAAATAATGCAAAATAATTAAATAATGCATTAACCTACGTAAACTTAAGTAAGTGTAATAAGTAAATACTTATTTACGCCAACACCCCCCCTTAAGTGCAACTTAGGGGAATGCCCTTAAGCTTACGAACTAGGATGAAGATGCATAATGGGTCCTGGCTACTAGGCCATGTTAGGTACCCATGTACATAATGAAAATGCAATCTCCCATAAAGCAGGGAAAGAGGGAAAACCTCATGGGAAAAACCCTCCCCCAAAAAGAGAGATAAGTAAGGATGCATCGATGGATGGAGTAATCAAGACCCCCCCATTATGACATACATTTTTTATATACATAAGAGAATAAGAGAAGCAAGAGAGACAGAATAGGCTCCTCCCCCAAGGGAAGAATGCCAACAAGTGAAAGTTGCTCCAATGAAGAAGCTGGTCCAAGAATGCAAAATGATGTTCCTCCCCTTAGGAAGAAACAGAGTCAAAGGTACACGCTTGAAGATGTATGCTGGCCTTGAAACCTGGTCAAGTATCCCTATACTGATGCTAAATTTCATCCCTTCCAACTGTGCTGAAAAGAATGAATGCAGATCTGACAAGGATGTCTGTTGAACCTGTTCCATTGAACCATTAGTCTCCTCAACTGACAAAGAGACCTCAACTAATTGTTGTTCATAAGGATCCACAATCACGCCAACCTATTTAGATTGATCATGTAGAGAATGGACATGAGGGTCAGAGTGAGCCCTCGCAACAATTGTAGAAGAATCATCATCAATGAGAAGATGTAAGTCCTCAAGTCTGTCTCCCAAGTCAAGTGAAGCTGGAGCTAGAAGACGAAATGTACCATGTTGTGATGGACCTTTCACTGTGGCAATGTAAGCACATAGACTGGACTGATGTGACTTCACACTGCAACTATCGATAGAACCCCACGTGTCTGAACCTGTTGAAGCACTATCGCTGATGTCACTATCATTTTCCACTATATATATTATGTGCAGAGAGGAGTTGAGGACAAGCTTGGTGAACTCTCCTCACAATGAACATCCTTCTCCACAAAAATCTCATGAGTCTCTGGATCCATAACTCTGTAAGCCTTCACATTATCTTCATAACCAATAAAGGTACAAGGCCTAAGTGTCGGTGCCTTGCAACTCCTGGAAGATAGGTTTGCCCATGCTAGACAACCGAAGACTCTTAGGTGACTCACAACTAGTTTTTTACCGCACCATGCCTCAAAAGGAGTCTTACCATCAAAGGCTAGATGAGGAGACATGTTAAGTATGTGAGTAGCACTGCTAATGGCTTCAACTTCAAGTGTAGGATCGAGAGACTTGGCCTTAATCATGCAACTTGCCATGGTCTTGAGAGTCCTAATCCTCATAGCTGCAACATTTGTCTTGTGTGGACTGAATGCTGGTGAGTTCTGAAGATCAATCCCCTCAATTCTGCAAAAGTTCTTAAGTCTTCTGTCTACATATCTGTGCTCATTGTCCACCCTTAGTACTTTGATGGCTTTCCTTGAATTGTGTTCAACATGAGTCTTGAAGTCTTGAAGCTTATGAACCACTTCATTCTTATGATGAAGGAAGAAGACCCAAGTGAATCTCGAAAAGTCATCAACAAATGTGAGTATGTAGCGACCTTGGCTGACTGAAGTCACTACAAAGGGTCCTGCTAATACCATGTGAACTAGCTGAAGAACAACTAGAGCTCGAGAAGACTTCCCTTTATCATACTTCTCCTTGAGATTCATATCCATTAAACAAGATGAACACTCTCCATTAGAAAAGTTGATATTAGGTAGACCTTTTACCATGCGTTTTGAGAAAAGTTGTTGAAGAGAGCGGAAGTCAAGGTGACCAAACCGCTCATGCTATAAATTGATTTGTGAAGTAGAGTGAGTTAACAAGGCTTGGGAAGGACCTTTAGGCACAAAGTGGGAGAAGGAGTATAACCTCTTATCATCATTGACTTTCCCCATTGCTACCAATGAATCATCTTTGAGACTTCGCACCATCACTGAATCTGGAAGGAACTCAACCTTATGACCATCTCCAAGTTGAGTGATTTGGTAAACTGATAGGAGATTAGAGCTTAGATTTGGAACATAGAGAACATCTTTGAATTCCCCATTTTCCATTTCCACATGTCCTTTCCCTTCAACTTCCATCTTAGTATTATGTCCCAGAAAGATGTGTGGCACCTTTGACTGCTTCAATGAAGAAAAGTCTTCCCTTGAAGAACCCATGTGGTAAGAGGCACTTGAGTCAAGTATCCATTCCAAAGAAAAAAAATTGTTTGCCATAAGTGCTTGAATTTTACCCTTCGAAGAGGTTGGAGTAGAATCCTTGGAACTACCTGGCACTTGAATCTTGTTCTTCTTGAGTAGATTTTCTAACTCATCGATTCTTTTTGTCTTGCAATAATGCTCGTCATGATTTGGCTTTTTGCAGTATGCACAAAAAAGTTTGTCCTTCTTTTCATTACTTCCCTTCTTGTTTGAAGAAGAACTACCTTGTTGAGAGGAGGATTGTTGTGTCTCAAATTGTGTTTTTTGCTTCCACTACTTCTTCTTGTTGTTGCTTTTTCCCCCTTGACTTGATTTGGAATCATCATTAGACACCAAGGCTTTGGTCTTAGATGACTTGAGAAGGCCAAAATCCACCAACTGAGATTGTTCAACAATTAACATGTCTGCGAAGCCATCAAAGGAAGGCTTATGGTAAGCAGATCCCATGGTTAACCTATGAGTATTAAAGCTCGAAACAAAGTTGGCATACTCAGAAGGTATCTTCTTCAGGATGTGATGAATCAACCTATCATCCTTTATGGTATTTCCACAATCTTTGAGAAGTGCCCTATACTCATTGACTTTGATGATATAATCATTAATTGTGTCATAATTCTTAGGATCCAAGAGAAATAGATCATCCTCAATTTGAAATCTCTTTTCTTCATCCACTTTACCATACAACTGTTCAAGTTTGTCCCAAGCTTCCTTAGATTCTGAACAATTTTTAATATGAAAGAGAAGATCCCCATGTACACAACTCTTGATAACACCTAAAGCTTGTCGGTCTAGATTTGTCCAATCAATGAGTTCTTTAGCATCAGTAGGTTTGGTAATTGTACCATCTACATAAAGACTATCTTTTTTCCATTAATCTACTCCATGCAATATCTTTCCATGTAGAATAGTTGCGTGAAGTTAAAGGAGGACATTTAAAACCCATGATTCAGAAATGAAAAGAGTACAAAATAGAGACACAAGAAACATAGTACACACCCCCCCTTTTCACTCAATCAAAAGACCCCCCCAAAAAAGATGCTTTGGCACTTTATAAGTAGTGTGTTTACAATGGGCCACTTGTCAAAATGAACAAAGTGGACTTTCTACTTTTGCTTTTACAATTGCCTTATAAGGTTGAAATCTGTCACTTAAGCACTGTAGCTTAGATTTACAACAATTTTGAAAAAGAATCAAAGCTTTACAATGCCAAAGAAGGCCTAATTCTGAAAGTGAGAAAATGGTCCACACAACCCTAGAATCTAACTTCAGATCTGGAAAGTAGACAAAAAATACGCACTTTCAAAAAAAATAGGACCTAAAAAAATGACCAGATGTGCCCGTACAGAGCTTCTGAAGTTGCAAAATGTAAGATTATGCAGTATAGTCACCAAAAAATGCAATTTCTGCAAAATATGTGGACCAAAACTAGAAAACAACACCACCAATGGAAAATTCAGGAAGTTCTACCTGATTTCAAAAAAAATTACACCTGAATCAGAGTCTGGATGTCCAAGTTATGGGCTCGCAAAGTCAGGCTGCCAAACTGAAAAGCAAACTGGAGAGGGGTCTGGAGGAGAAATTGTGAGTCTAAATTTGATGGTCAAACGGTCATCACAATAGTTGTAAAATGCCTAGAAATGACGATCAAATGGTCATCAATTTTAACATAGTGAAATGATGGTATCAACAATAAATTCGTGCCCTTGGGTGGCATGGCAAGCTGAGTCAAATTTTCTTACTGTATGGAAATTACGTGGCACGTATGGCTAGGTTCCATGGGTGATGTGGCAGTCCTGGGTTTGCATGGCAAAAGAAGACTAACGTGTCTAATGTACATGTGCCAGTCATTGGAGGCAATAAGAAAATGTCATGTGTCTTTCCGTGTACCTGCGACTGCTATTGGAGGGTGGGAAAAGTTTCAGTCCATTTAACGCCAAAAAGGCATTGACTGACGTCGGAGACTCACTGACCCCATGCTGGAAAAAGGTACTGTAATCGTGTACTTGGGCGGGAGTAGAGGAAATAGCTGCATTGAAAATCTAAAAAAGCCACGGCAAAAGCTCAATGCGTGGGAACAGTCTAACACGTTGGGAATGGAACTGCGCAGGCGGGCCGAGAGTCTGCAATCGTCAAAAAATATAGATCTGTGGAGCTGAGTTCAGGAAATCACCTACGATGTTGAAAATCTTGCAATTTCACCGAAGGTTGAAGTCTGCGACCACATAATGGTATTCTACCACCACCGAAAATAAGACTGCTTGGACCGTCGGGAAACAAGGCTACCGCTGGAAAACTTGCACAGTGCACAGAGGAAACAAAGACTCACTGAGATTCGTAGAGAGATGCGCTGAAAATTGCCTTCGCTGAAGGGAATCTACAGGCGAAATATGCCTATCTTGCCGGAGGTATTTGAGACATCGAGTTTTTAAACCCTTTGTCCCACATACATTGTGGGCTGGCACTCAATGCTGTTAAAAAATAAATTGCCACGGACGGTGAAACAAAGAGACTATCGAAGGTGTCCCTCCCATCGATGAGGGTTGTTGCTAGGATCCATGCTGCTCATCTGCCGAGTTGTTGAAGGATTTGTGGCCACAGTGGATTTGGGTAGTATGGCCTGATCCGTTTAAAAATAACTCCTGTGGAATTAATAACAAACTCTCCAAAATGGCAGATCTGGGGTGTCACTACCCGGGCCTGCTAAAAAAAATTTCTCTGAAATTTCAACAAATAATGTGACGAAAAAATAACAAAGAATGCAAATCTGAAAAATCAAATTACAGATCTGAAAATAAGATCATACCCATACCGCAAATCGGGGCCTCCGAGTTCCGATTTGCAAAAAAAATTTGCCTCACGATCAACTTTGGGCCAAGGTAGCTGAGTTTATAGTCAATTTTTACCGGTTCAACATTCCGGACGCAATGGCAAGGTCAGATCTGATGCTAGGCACTCCCAATTTCTGTAGCACTCCGAATTCAGGCTGAGGTGATGAAGCAAGCAAGAGGTCTCGAACAGCTTGTGATGAGAAAATCTCCAAGTCACTCTGATACCATGTAAGAATTTACCTAAGGGAAAAATTCACCTAGGAACTAAGAACTCAAACACAAGTACACAGTAGACCAAAGTAGACAGAGAGTATGATAAGAATAACAATGTATTCAATAATTGGTTCATCATAAGAGTACACTAAGAGTGCCTGAATATAAAGGCCTCAGGAGAGCTTCTAGAATGCATAGAAGTTAGCATCATGATGTGTCATACAACCAAACACATGTCCACCAGATATGGGTTATCCTCCATTAAGCACGGAAGTAAGTGTGTTGATGTGAGGATAAGCTTACAAGGGTGTGACACGCAAAATAGTGTTGTAGACACCATGTGCTTAAATAGAGTTGCGTACTCTTGTGTTGTCTACATGACAACTCAAAAGGTGTGCAAACTCCTAAGTGTCTCACAAATAAAAATAATAAAATAATGTAAAATAATTAAATAATGCATTAACCTAAGTAAACTTAAGTAAGTGTAATAAGTAAATACTTATTTACACCAACAAAACTATTAAAAGATTCTAGATCGCATGATGCAAGCATGAGTTGAAAATAAAAAATAATAATTAAAAAGATAAAATAAGTGAAAATAATAATGTTATTTTAATTTCATAAAGTGCACATGGGATTAAAAGTAATAAATTAATTAAAAATAAAAGTCAAGTGGAAAATTAAATAAAGTTATTTAATAATTCAGTTAACGTGCATGAAAAGATAAAGCAAAAATTAATAAAAGTTAATTTTGAGTTTGAGTCTTGTGAGCAAGGAGTCCTCTCAGGTGAACGCACAATTAGTGCCCCGATTTGAGGAGGAAACTCCTTATCACAACTTTGGGGGTTCATTTTGAGGGACCATGAATTTTTGGAGACAAAATTTTTGGAAGCAAATTTCAGAAGGAGAATTCTAGGAAAGATTTTCAGCGAAAAGTTATTGAAGAGGAGAAAATTCTCTCACAGTTTTTCGTGGATTGCATATTAGCATCAGGATTAGGTAGGGTCTTGTGTTTTTTGATCATTGATTTATTACACAATTATCCTTTCTTGTCTTCTTCGTGCATGTGGATTGTAAATCCAAATTCTCTGTGATGAACACTTAATCATTTCAATATTGTAAATTATTAAATGCTCACTAAGATCTTCTGCATACATAGAGATTAGAAAAGTAATCAGAAACCCTCGTTTTCTAGATTAAAGAAAGTAGGATTTAAATTGGGAAGGATTCGAATTTAAAAATGAAATTCTAAATTGAAAATTTGGATGGTTGGCAATATTTCCTTTATCAGAGTAATGTGGTGATCAAATTTTTTTTTTTAAAAATATTAAGAGAGTTATTTAATTAATTTTTTTATAATTATAATTTGTATTAATTAAATAACAATGTTTTAAATGTTTCACATTATATAATTTTTTTTAATGGGTGGGGCTATCCCACGCACCCCCCCCCACACTTAATATTGAGTATAGCAAGCCGACTGTGACAACAGCTTGCGCTACGATTACTGCAATTAGCGATTTGAATATCGCTTGGTATGTTTTAAAAAAAAAACTTATATGTATATTAATGTTGTTTTTATATGAAGTTTTACTTATTAGCTTTGTTAATAGTTTTTAGATATTAATTTATAATTATTATTTTAATTAATATTAATTGTTATAAATATGCTTTGTATTTATTATTTAATTTACTAATAATTTTTGTATTATATTATAAATTTAGTTAATTTTTAATTAATGGATTTTATTAATAAACTTTATTAAAATTTAGTATTTTTATAAATAATTAATAAGTATTTTCATTAATATTATTTAATCAATAAATAATTAAATAATATTAAAATGGTTTTTTTAAAGAAATGCAAGTATTAATTAATTTAGTTAACATTTTATTTAACTAAGATTAATAAAGGAATGATCTTAATAACTTGTAAATTATTCTATTTGGAAATCGACAGATATTATTTAATAATTTGAATAAATTATTACTCACTGGTTATCTTGGGGAAAATTTACTTAAATCAAATAGGGATAATTTGTGAAAACTATTTAGAATAAGAATGGGTTAAGTGAGAAGGGTGAACTATGAAACTTAATTACTTGAAACATATGTTAACTGAAAACTAGGACCTTACTTCAACTCAACTATATGCTTTCATATCAAATCCAAACTGTGAGACTATGATGTTTTCTATGTACTGTCTGTGTTTTTGAAGTTTTTGGGGTTTGTCCTAGTGTTGACGAGTTTTAGGTTGTTACCAGAGGCTTGGGGGTTATACGATTATGATATTATGATGATTTGTTCTCAATCTTTATAAACCCAACCATGGTGATATGATTAAGTATGCTCTATGATGTGATGTGTTTACTGTTTGTTATTGCTTTCCAATCTTCTTGTGTGAAGCTGAGGTGTATGTATATGAGATACCTATCTTACCCATTTTCGAGTCTCAATCAGTTATATTTGATAACCATTTTTGAGTCTTGATCAGTTATACTTGGAAGCTTGTCAGTGACTCTCATGAGGATCATGGGAGAATCGAGAGACAAGTCTAACCACAAAGGAAATATCATGACATCTGTGTATCAGGTACAACAAACTACCCACAAGTTGTCTGTATAAAGTGGAATCCACTGTAGGAGTAAAGCAAGTGGTAGATAAAAAAACACTTGACTAAAAAGATGTGGGAGTAGGATTGTAATCAATCATTCCAAATGTTTGAAGCATATCAGGAGCATACTTCTCCTAGAGTATAACAATCCCATGTGAAGATTGAATAATCTATAGGCCCAAACAATAGTGTAGAAGTCCAAGATGTGTCATCTCAAACTACTCTCTCAAATGATTGTTGAACACCCTATATCATGGAGACTGAGCTTCCTATGATGATGAGGTAATTGACATAAAGTATAAGTATCAGTAAGTCAGCCCCATGATGTTGAATGTAAATTGTAGGATCAAAATGACACCAAGTGAACTGTGAAGCAAGCAAGAAGGAATCCATCTTCTCATACCAATCCCTAAGGGCATGTTTGAGACCATATAAAGACCTCCAAATTCAACATACCAATGAAGATTCATGCACAAAATCATGAGGCTACTCTATATAGATCTCCTCAAGAAGGTTTCCATGCAAGAAAGCACTTTTCACATCCATCTGAAAAATTGTCCATCCCTGTGAAGCTAGAAGAGAGAGTACAAGGAAAATAGAATTCATCTTGGCAATAAGGGAAAAGGTCTCAGAGTGTAATGTTCCTTTTTTAGCATTCATAGCATGTTGTTGTTGTTGGCCTATTTCCCCACTGTCTCGTAGGCTAACCAGGACATTAAAGGGACTTCGAGGCCATTTGGCCTAGATAGTTTTAGTTGCAAGTCTTTCTGATGGGTTTTGAGGCAACTTTGGGCATACTTACTATTTATAGTAAGTCATCTTGGACATGGTCGGACATCCAGTGGCAGCAGTATGTCGATGGTAATTGTTTAAAATCAACAAGAAGACTTGTTTATCATTAATAAGATTTGTTATGCATTGATCAAGCTATTTTATAAAGTTAAATTTAAATATTTAACTTTATTAATGCATAGACTATAGTTTGTGGGAAATATTTAAATTAAAAAAGTCCCCTTTATTTTATAACACATTGGAGACATAAGTTACATAAAGGGAGTTATGTTTTATCCTACATTGAGAAAACAAAGGATGGAGCTCTTGTGAGAACACTATAAAAGAAATGAAAGAGCTTCTTTTATGCATGCTTGGAAATATCAAAAAAATTGGGAAATTTTTTGGAGATTATGTCTCAATAGTTTGAAGGACAAAATCCCTTTAGGCTGGAAATCTTGACGGCATTGAAAGATATGGTCTTGAGATTCAACATTGTAGCAGTTTGAAAAAGCAAATACGAAAAAGCAGCCCGAAAAAGCAGAACCGAAAAAGCAGGCCGAAAAAGCAATCCGTAAAAGCAGTTCAAAAAGCGGATCCGAAAAAGCAGTCGAAAAAGAAAATTAGAAAAGAAAAGTAGAAGGGGCAGCATTGAAGGAAATTATTACAGCCATCTACAACCAGGTTCTTTTGTTAGTATTGCTTTTTAGGGTGTTATAAGCTCTCAGTTGTAAGTGTGCATTATACCAACATTATCATTTTGTAATCCATGTAAATGCCAAAGTCTTGGCTATATTTCATGAGCATTGTAATTTTCATTGCAATTAAGAAGATAATAGTTGTTGGTGTCATTTAAGCAATTTAATATCACTATTTATCAGCTAGCTAGTTTGCATACCAACTGTTTGTAAAAATGTCAGTTGGTTGTAGGTGTTCATTTCTCATGCTTAGATCATATATATGCACTGAATATTGTCAAAACTAGTAGCACACTCATCTTAGGTCATTGTGTAGTCCATTGTAGTCTTTTAGTACAAGATTCTCATTGATGCAAATTGAAGAAAAAGTCATTTGAAGCAAGCTGAAATACTATATCAGTCATACGTCCCTTGCATGTGAATTGTTTGATGAAATTCTTTGAGCTTTCATTAGCATTTTTTGAGGGTAGATTTGAGGAGGGTTATTACAGTGGTATCAGAGCGTTTTCCTGCCATCCTATGGAGGTCTTATTGGGAATTTGGAATAGCCAGATAGAGAGAAAAATGTTTGACAAAATGAATGCCGGTCCAGATCAGGGAAAGGAAAGATTGTTACAGTTATTAAACACCTTAGCACAGGGATAGCGATCAACAGAGCAGAGGACACAGGAACAAAGTCAGCGATTGGAGCTTATGATGCAGATGATGGCTCGTCAAATGGGGTTGAACGCTAACATAGGTGGAGGAAATAATCAGAATGGTATCAATTAGAATGGGGATAATCAGGATGGGACACATAATGGAGGTAAACAAGTTGGGAACAATTTCGGTCATGCACCCGAGCAAATTAGGACAATGAGTTCGAGGCCCATTATTCCCACATTTCATCCTAGAGCTCTAGAGCAGCCCGTACCAGAGCCTCAGACCACTGATATACAGGACCAGCTGAGGAGAGATTGGGAAGTCGGAGGTCCAAATTTTATTGTTGTAATTACCTTTAGGGAGTATATAGATGTGCAGATGAAGCATATGCCATGTGGACATGACAGGAACCAGAGTTATGAGCTACGGAAGAAAGTAGGGAAACTTCAGTTACCATATTATGATGGCTCGGGGAAGTCTATAGCAAGAGCTTGAGTTCAAAAGCTTGACACATACTCTCAAATGAACCCTATGCCTGAGGAAGAAGCTATTAAGTATGTAGCAATTCACCTGGATGGGTTAGCACACGAGTGGTGGCATCATGGTATGGTCACTATGGGTCATGCACACATTACCTCATATGTGGAGTTTACGGAGAGACTGATTGAACATTTTGATAGGCCTAAGGATCATACCTTCCCTATGATAGGCAGAAACTTGTATGAGGAGTTTAACAAACATGTTGATTCAATACAGGGAGACATTAGCACATCTTCAAGTAATGGTTTATCTGCATCATCTTCACAAGTAGAAGGGGTTTCAGATGTTGTGCAGGTTGAGCCAGTTGCATCAGAAGGTGATATCATAGGCACATCGAATTGCGTGATTGACACAAATAGTGATTCCTGTATAGTTGGGTTGGATGAAGTTACAACAGTTGAGGATATTGTCATGTTTGAGGATAGTACAGTTGATCAGAAAGTGAGCATTCAGGACATTGCAGAAAATGAGTATCAAGCACAGTTGGATGCTTCTTCACATGAGATAGAAGCTAATAGCTCTTCACTTGGTTTGGCAAGCCAGTTGAAGACAGGGGACAAGGATATTGTCATGGCTTTATCTCATCATGACAGGATGCATGGATTGATTGAGAATCACATTTGGATGATTCAACTGCAGGAGAGACAGAAAGAAGTCACAACAGGTTCTTCTTGTGACGACTTACAACAGATCAAGGAAGACATGGAGGCAATGAAGGAAAGTTACATACACCTACTTTCAGATCACGATCATCTCCTTAATCTTGCAGGCATCTATTTAGATGCATTGAAGAAGAAGGAGGAGGAGGTTGACCGGCTTTCTCATGAGCTGGAGGATACTTGAAATTCCTTCGTGTGTATTTAGTTGGCTCTCCAGGATTCTGAGAGACATGTGGACGAACTTTATCTTGAGTTGAGCTCAGTTCAGGAGTTAGCACGTATAGTAGGGACTCAATTTTCTTTTATAGTGAGGTCACATGTTGATGATTTATCAGAGATGACAGAGTTTACAGGAGAGTCCCAGGATCTGAGTATTACAGATGATAGTTATTCTAAGGTTACTCCTTTGGACAGTTTACTAGGGATAGAGTATAGGAGTTCAACCAATTGACACACTAATGTGTCTAGTCAGCTAAGAGTTGGCAAGCGAGACATTTCTATTGCATTCGAACATTTTGATGCTGCTTGCCAGTTGTTAGCAATTTATGGATGGGGTTCTCCTACTAGTGATGAGTAGGGAGGCAGTTATCTTTCCTTGACGGAGATCCACTCTTTATGGGAGGCTATTCGAATTTTGAGACAGAATTATATGTAGTTGGTAGCCGACAGAGATTATCTTATGGAGTTGGGGAGTACAGCATACGAAGCATTATTGGCCAAGGAAGATGAGGTGGGTGAGCTTACTCAGCAGCTCGAGGTGACTTCTGAAATTCTTGAGAGTACACAGTTAGCTTTTGAGGAGTCACAATTTTATTTGGCTAAGGTGACCGTGGAGTTAGAGCGACTTCAGTCTTTACCAGATTCTCTACAGTCACAAGATGTGGTGTCTGGTGATCCAAGGATGTCCATGGTCGAGATTGTCAAAGACAGTGGAGATGAGAATGCATCCATCCTTGATACTAACATTGGCATATTGGGTTCGTTCCCACTAGAGTCAGGATCAGTTGAGTTGGGTGTTGCAGCAGATTGTTGTGGTATGCCTGACATGGTGGTGGTCTCTAGTACTGATGGCACGAAGACTAGAGATGTTGTATCAAAGATCATGTGTGATATTGGTGAGCCGGCAGTTGGCATGGTTCCTGCTAGTAATACTACTCCCTTGGTGATGTCTTCGAAGGTAGTAGTCAGTTCCAACATGGTTAATGATCGATTGCAGTCTGAGCCATTGACTAATATTGGTGCATTCTATCGGCATTACACTGTGAGGTATGCTCATAAATTTAACTTTGATGACGATGTTGATGAGATGATGATACAGAGATGTACTTTGGTTCCTAGTGCTTGTCATCAGTTATGGGATAGTTTGATGCCTCAGGATGAGAATTGTGATGGGCATGACATGGTGATAGGTTCTGCAGTTGACAGCTTGATAATACATCACTTAGAGCAGGAGTTTGGGAGTGATGCTTCAGTGGTTGTTGTTATTGATTCTACACCTTTGGCTATGACATCTCCTGACTTAACTGGTGATCATTCACAATGGGTTGTATCACTTGTTCATGGTGAGTTGTTGATTGATGTTGGTTCTTTTTATCAGCATTATACTGTAGGGTATTTACATCTGTTAGCATTTGATCCTTGTGTTGAGGAGTTGATGGCAGGCAAATTTGGTTTGGGTTCTATTTCTTGCTGTTTATCTTGTGATGTCTTTTCACCATCAGCGGTGCATGGGAGTTATGGTTATGAGACAATGGTCGGTGATTTGCAGAGTTGTGTTGACTGCAGGAGTTGTGTAGTGTGTGGATTCTCCATACTTGGTGTAGTTTCATTTAGGAGCATTCACCATTGTTTTAGAGTTGGATTATACATTCTGTATAGGCCAGTGGGATGCGTTGATGGTATTTACTGTGTTGGTAGCTTGATTTTTCCACTTTACTTGGGTTCTGATGTTCTTAGAGTTTGTGTCTCATGGGTTTCTGACTGTGGTAGTTGTGATTTTGGAGTTTGGTTGAGCTGTAGTTGTCAATTTGATTATGGATTCCTCTTGGTTAATTTTCAAAGGTTGTTGAAGGAGCCTATGTTGACTGACAACAGTATAGTTCATGACTACATTTGGGATCCAGGTGGATTGATTGGGTTGTTGTTCAACCATTGCTTGGGGACAAGCAATTTTGGGAAGGGCAGACTATAATGTTCCTTTTTTAGCATTCATAGCATGTTTTTGTCGTTGGCCTATTTCCCCACTGTCCCATAGGCTAACCAGGACATTAAAGGGACTTCGAGCTCATTTGGCCTAGATAGTTTTAGTTGCAGGTCTTTCTGATGGGTTCTGAGGCAACTTTGGGAATACTTACTATTTATAGTAAGTCATCTTGGACATGGTCAGACATCCAGTGGCAGCAGTATGTCGATGGTAATTGTTTAAAATTGACAAGAAGACTTGTTTATCATTAATAAGATTTGTTATTCATTGATAAAGCTATTTTATAAAGTTAAATTTAAATATTTAACTTTATTAATGCATAGACTATAGTTTGTGAGAAATATTTAAATTAAAAGTGTCCCCTTTATTTTATAACACATTGGAGACATAAGTTACATAAAGGGAGTTATGTTTTATCCCACATTGAGAAAACAAAGGATGGAGCTCTTGTGAGAACACTATAAAAGAAATGAAAGAGCTTCTTTTATGCATGCTTGGAAATATCAAAAAAAATTGGGAAATTTTTTGGAGATTATGTCTCAATAGTTTGAAAGACGAAATCCCTTCAGGTTGGAAATCTTGACGCCATTGAAAGATATGATCTTGAGATTCAACATTGTAGCAGTCTGAAAAAGCAACCCGAAAAAGCGAAATCAAAAAAGCAGATCGAAAAAGCAATCCGTAAAAGCAGTTCAAAAAGCGGATCCAAAAAAGCAAATTGGAAAAGCAAAGTAGAAGGGGTAGCATTGAAGGAAATTATTACAGCCATTTACAACTAGGTTCTTTTGTTAGTATTGCTTAGTGTTATAAGCTTTCAATTGTAAGTGTACATTATACTAGCATTATCATTTTGTAATTCATGTAAATGCCAAAGTCTTGGCCATATTTCATGAGCATTGTAATTTTTATTGCAATTAAGAAGATAATAGTTGCTGGTGTCATTTAAGCAATTTAATATCATTATTTATCAACTAGTTAGTTTGCATACCAACTGTTTGTAAAAATGCCAGTTGGCTGTAGGTGTTCATTTCTCATGCTTAGATCATATATATGCACTGAATATTGTCAAAATTAGTAGCACACTCATCTTAGGTCATTGTGTAGTCCATTGTAGTCTTCTAGCACAAGATTCTCATTGATGCAAATTGAAGAAAAAGTCATTTGAAGCTAGCTGAAATACTATATCAGTCATACGTCCCTTGCATGTGAATTGTTTGATGAAATTCCTTGAGCTTTCATCAACATTTTTTGAGGGCATATTTGAGGAGGGTTATTACACAGAGTAATCAATACCCTCAACCTATGAAAAACCATTTGTAACAAGATGTTCCTTGCACCTATCAATAGAACCATCTGTAGCATACTTGGTATGGTACACCCATCGACACCAAACCAACTTTCTTCCTTTCGGAAGAGCACAAAGATCCCATGTGTGGTTCTTCATCAAAGAAGAGTACTCCTCATCCATAGTCATATCCCATTTTGAGCATCCTATCACTTGTGAAAAACTTTGAGGATCATTTGAAATGGCATGACTGAAAAGACCACTACCTATAGTTTGAGCATGAGTACGACGAGCATTTGTAGGATCACCTGCCAAAGGTCCAACTGCATCAATAGTATCATGAACCCACTTGCAAACTCTCAGAATATTTGGTGGAGGTGGTGAAGGGGGGTCAATGTCTATATCTTCCTTAGAGGATGTCTAATCCTATAGAGGAGTAGAGGAAGTACTAGGTAGTGAGGAAGAAACTAGAGATGGAGGATCCATCAGAGGATAACATTTATCAAACTAAACATCTCGCCTAAACAAGACATCTCTAGAATTAGGATCAAACAACCTATACACCTTCACATCCTCACAGTATCTAACAAAAAGGAATAGTCAACTCTTCTTCTCCATGGATTTTTGCTGAGCATCTGTAATAAATGCCCAAGCCTCACTGCCAAAAATGCAGAAATTAGAAACGTCAAGCTTGACATGAGTCCAAGCCTCCTCAGGAGTCATGTGTCAGAATACCAAGTATGAGGCATCTGATTCTAAATATAGTTGGCATAATTGATAACTTCAGCCCATAATGAAGAACTCATAGATCTAGACTGAATCATATAAATGGCCATCTCATGTATTGTCCTATTCTTTCTCTCTACAACCCCATTCTACTAAGGTATATAGGGAACATAGAACTAATGTTGCAAACCATGATCGATACAAAAATCTTTGAAAAATTTGATTCACATATTCGCCCCATTGTCAATGTGTATATGCCTAACAAAAAGACCAAATTGCTTCTCCACAAATGTCTTAAAGATTTGAAAGGAATCGAAGACATCAAACTTGTACTTCAAAAAGTACACCCATGTGCATCTAGAGAAGTCATCTATGAAGGTGAACACATATCAAGCACCTAAAAAAGATGGAGTGGGAAATGACATAAGATCATTGTGTATCAACTCCAATTGTGCTTTAGTACATGTGGATCTACCTGTTAGAAAAGGATCTTTGTGATGTTTGGCAAATACACAACCTTGACACACACTGTCAATACAAGATATATGAGGCAACCCAGTCACTAGCTCCTATGTACTCATCTAGTGTAGAAATTTGTAGTTGACATGGGCAAAACACTCATGCCAAAGCTTGCTCACTTTGTCTGCATGAGAAATGAGAGAAACACACCTGTAGAATCGAAGCTCTCAAAGCCATTGAACTAATAGAAGTGAGACTAATTATCAACACTCCCTATAGCAATAACCAAATTAGGATCATGGAGGTCTCAAATAACCACATCATGCGGTGAGAACTCAATTGTCTTTCTAGAGCTTGAATGACAAATTTGAAAGACAGATAAGAAGTTCGTAGAAATGGTCGAAACTAAGAGAACATCTTGTAGTGAACCACCTTCTAAAGAGATAGTTCCTAAACTGTGATTGAAAGCTTAGAGGAATCACCAACTACAATCTATGTAGTAACACTACGAGCAAGTGAGGTAACCAAATTAGGTGAGTGTGTCATATGATGGGAAGCTTCAAAATCAAGAATCCAAGAAGTTGTAGAAGATAATGCTTGTGTGAAAGAGCATGTCCTTTGCCTATAGGTGGAGGTGGAGGCTTCAGAGAAGCAATACTAGAATGTTGCATGGCCTCCTCTAATGCCTCAAGACATTTCCAACACCTGGAAATTGGATTTCTTTCCTCGCCACAAAAACTGAAAAATTCACCTGTGTACTTCTTAGTGTTGGAGGAAGACTCACCAAACTTAGAAGAATTACCCTTCAAAGAGGATTTTTTAGCATCTGATTTGGGAGAAGGCTTGGAGGAACTCTCACTACATGTTGAATATAACTTATGCTTCAATTTTTTCTTTATCTTTCTTGTAGATGTTTGAGCTACCAATGCCTTCATCTTAGAACTAGTCATAACATCCAATTGTGTAAGCTTTGACTTCTCTCTAGTAAAGCGATCACAAAAGACCTCAAAAGTAGGCATATCAAATCTATTCCCCAAAGCATCTTTCATGGAATAGAAGGTGGAAACGAAAATCTAAAATTTCCCTTGAAGCCTAGAGAGAATCAAATAGATGCACTCAGCATCAATCTTCGTCTTTCTAAAACCCTACAACATGGATCTCTATTGATTAAAATTCATCAAGAAGTCATCAATAGTTAGAGAGGAAATTGGTAAAAGAGAGGTACATTGTGCCTCTATCTGAAGTACCCTGAACTCATTCACAATACCAAACAAGCCATGAATCTTGGTCCATATATCTAGAGGAGCATCACACCCGTTCAAATGAAACTGTAGACTATCTGATACCTATAATGCAATCAATCTGATTGCCTCATCCATCTTGTTTCGGTGTTGCATGATCTCATAAGGCCTCTGAAAAATAGGTTGCACAACATCTAAACATGACCATAACTCTTTTGACTAGAGAAGTCGATTCATCGAGGTCTTCTAAGTGTGGTAATTGTGAGGGGTTAGAAGTTCTAGACAAGAAGAGGTCTTGGCCATTGTTTTAGAAGGGATTTTTGATATTTTCTGATATGTTGATATAATAACATTAAGCAATATCAAAATACCCCCCACAATGCAAATAACCCAACCCTAGCTTATAGAAAGGATGTGTGAATGAGTGAAGAGCAAAAAATCTTCTAAAATGAATCAAAAATACTTGGTACAAAATACTAGTGAAATTACAGAGAATCTAGAAAGTGCTCGAGAAGAGCTTTCGAGAACTCTTTTTAGAACAAAGAAGTTATGCCCCTCGGAAGATAAAAGTCATCAATAGACATCAAGTGCCAAAATAGGTACCAGATTAGAAAAAAATCCCCACAAATACCTACACCATTGTCTTTGTCTTGAAACCAGCTTTGCGATGCTTCTTTCAAATCGAGAAAAGACCCCTGTATGCTCGAGATATTGCAAGAAAACTGATAAAGCCCCCAAAAATGCAAGAATTTTTTTTTAAAAAAATAAATAAATAAAAATTTCAAAAAAAACATTGCTTACCAGCAGTGGTGGTGGGGCAGAGAGCCAAAGTCATGGGTTAAGCCGCTGGTGGAGATGCTAAGCAGTGCCACGGTGGCTAACCACTAGTGGAGACCGCAGTGGTAACCACAATAGTGTCGCTATAGTTATGTGACCACAATGGTATTAAAACTGCTTTAAAAAAATTGTGATTTTTGAGAAAAATAATGCCTCATAGTGTGTGTAGAGGTTGTACGACCCTATTATGCAAAACATTTTTGCCTCCTGGATTAATGTTGTCCAAAATTGACAAACTTTATATGAAAATAGGGGTTTTGACACCTTTTGAATCATTCCGTGAGGTCTATTTGGCCTCAAAGTGCTCCAAAAATCAAAGACCCCATTGTTTTCACAAGAAATGCCTGAAAAACTTCAAAAAAAAAATTTCAAACCCTAGTTCTCCTTTTTCTCTAAATAATGAACAAGTTATAACAAATCTAGCTCTGATACCATGAAGGATTTGATCAATACAAATCCAAAAAGCCCGAAGAATCCTTGTATGTAAAAACCTATCACAGAAGAAAAATATGAGAGGATGCAAGGGTTTTGCTCTAAAAATATGCAAACTGTAGTATTAGAAATGAAAAAGATATAAGATAAATACAAATGATCTATCCTTATAGAAGGAGATCGAAACCTGAAAAGGGTAACCTAAAAGGTAAATGTTATTTAATAATTACTAAATAATTATTAAATGAGAATGCAAAAGGTGCATAAAGTGAAATGTTAAGAAGGGAGTAAAGGGCATTTAATAAATGAAATGAAATTAACACTTTACTCTAATAGATCCTTCATAGGTTCTATAGGAGGATTAATAGGAGATTGACAAACAACAAGAGGAGCTTAATTAACATTTGTAGAAGCCATAGATAAAGGAGTTATGGAAGGTGTAGAAAAAATACCATGGTTAAGATCCTTAGGAGGTAAACTTAACTCGAGAATCTTATGATGCTTATAGAATTGATATGAATGAAAAAGATGATCAGGTCGAAAAGGACATGAATTAGGTAAAGAAGGACAAAAGAAGTCAATGATAGCAAAATCCCTAGGCCTAAAAGTATGATATAAACTATGATTAACTGTCTTGACTTCATCATAATAAATAAACTTTAGACATTTATGAATAGGTGAAGCAACAACATGCATGGCATTTAACCATGGTAAACCAAGTTTAACTTGAAACTGATCAGAAGTAGGAACAACAACAAAGGTGGTGTTCACAATCTTTTTGTTGGAATTCCAATAGGAAAGATAAACTTCTAGGGGGGTGGGGGGTGGAGGAGTGAATCAATACTTTAAACTTTGACCCATAAAACATTCACCACACATCCATCTCATACATTCAATGAGTAAATTGAAATATCATGCAAAGCATGTATATCTAAAGCATGTAAACAAATAAGAATTCACACATATATGACACTAGATATGATTACCCAGAAAACCTACAATGAGAAGGTAAAATTAGGGTGGGGATGGCACCCACAAATCTTCATTACTGCAGTAATAAAGTGTATCCAATGAAGGTTACAATGTTTGATCATGAAACATGATCTACCCTATGAAAGGTCTGCCCTATTAAAGGCTTACAAAGGCGGTTAGGTCTTACCCTGTCAAAGGATTTCAACACCCTATTAAAAGTGTGTATTGTTAAAGGACTTCAACTCACAAAAAAGTAAGCACCTTGTTAGAGAATTTCAATATAGACTATTAGGACTACTCAATTAAGAGATTTAAGTGATTCAGCTATTAGAATGTCTCAGCATTGATCCTATAGTTAGCACTTTGTTTCTTGATGATAGATCACCTCTAAACTAATGTATTCCTGATCCTTCTTGATCAAATGTCTCTCTATTGTTCACTATTTCCTTCTTTTGTTCTCCTTTAACTGATTCTGCAATGCAATTTTAGATCATAATGCCTTGGTCACCATGAATGTCCTGGTTTGTGCATGCAAAACTCTCCTTTATCATTCATACATTTCCTTTCATGCTCACAAGAAGTTTAGGGTTTTTCCTCCTTAAGAAGACCTGGGTGACTTAGGTTTAGGTATGAATCAATGGCTATGATTCACCCATATTTCCACTTAAACCTTCCCTTTGTTTGATTTGATGCATGTAATGCATAGGGATTCCAAATTAAGATTCATCCTTACCACCAAAATATCATAATTTAATGTATAAGTCAACTAAAAAATGGTTTACATAGTAGTTTGTGCTAATACAAACAACTATGACAAAATTGTGTTACTCAAAATCTGAAGTCTCTGATGCTCAATATATACTGATTTTGAATACTGTGACTTGGTATGCACTTCTTGCTCAACTCTTGAATCACTCGGCATATACTATTTGCTCGGCACTTAAGTCACTTGGCACATGAGTGACTTGGCACTCATTGTTGACTCAACATGCTCTAACTTATACATGTTGTGTTTGGCATATACTATTTGTTTGACATGAACTAAGTAAATGAATTAAGTGTATAGACACTCACTTGTCAAAACCAATCTAAGATCAACCCTTTCCACAAAGTTGAACCGGTAAATAAATAGAACCAAATGATGGATAAAGAAAACCATTACAAGTTTGAGTCCATACATCTAATTTATCATAAAAATCACGTTGCAAAATTTTCATAAAAATATTGTCTTCTATAATAACATTAACTAAGGAGGTAGGATCAATAAGACAACCATGAGTGGGCATCTTAGCAATCTTAGCATAAAAATAAAGGGGACCATCAAAAGCTTTAATAGTCTCAGAATCATCAAAGGTAATTAAAACTTCTAGAGATCATTTTTTCTTAGATTGTTGTCAAGGTTTAGGTTGAGGTTTAGGTTTCGGTTGAGGTGGAAGATTAGACTGAAGTGGAGATACAGATTGAACCACATGCTCCACTTGATTAACCACATGATTAAGATCATCCATCTTTGAATCATACACAATATCCATAGAATTTGGATGAGCAATAGTATTAATATCATGTGTAGGTAAAGGTTCGTATAGACTTGAAAATTTTGATTAGGAGGAGAAACATATTTATTCCCACTACCATCAAAATTATCAACAAATAAAGCATTATAATCAATAAATTCTTGAACCTTATGTTTTAAAGAATAACATTTTTTAGTATCATGACCATTATGGCGATAATATTGAAAAAAAGCTTTTAGATTAATAGGTTTGGCTACCATTGTAGCAAGTAAAAGAGGTTGAATATGAGGTAAAGTAATCATATTCATAGTTAACAACATATTCATAATAGAATGCAAAGATTCAAAAAGAGGTGTAAACATACGATTCAAATGAAAAGCAGTGGATGTAGAAGTGGCATTATGAGATGCAACAACAACTTGATCAACAATTGTTTGCTTGTTTATTTATCTTGACATAATTGTTGAAGTTTTGAACTTTATTTAGATTAGGAGTAGCATCACTTTTATCAATAGGAATATGATCCATTGGAGTGGTGCTTCAAATTGACTCACTTGTAATTGATAATGATGAAGCATTGCACAAAGTTGTTGAAAACAAGTAAATTCAGTAAGAAAAATCTTATCTCTAGTATCCTTTTGCAAATTTGAAATAAACATACATTGAATATCAATATCAGGAACAAGCTAGGAAATCTAGCCATGCAAATACTTAAATCTACCAATAAATTCAGTCAATTTGTCTTTAGAGTTTTGTTTACAATGCATCAAATTAGTCAAAGACACTTGTGGGCCAATGTTGTTTTGAAATTGTTGAATACAAGAATTAGCAAGTTGAGGAAATGAACTAATAGAATAAGGAAACAAAGAAAAAAAACCATTGTAAGGCCTTGTCAAGAAAAAATTGAGCCAATAAATTAGCTAAAGTCCTATGATCATGAGCGCAATCACTACAAAGGTTTTGAAAGGTTTTAACATGATAAATAGGGTCCCCCTTACCATTATAATTCTCAAGACAAGGCATATTGACTTGTTAAGGAATGAGAGTATGAATAATATCCCTAAACAAAGGACTTCCCATGTCATAAGTAGGGATACTAAACTTGTTTTGAGTTAAGGATGCAAGTTGGTTTTGTAAAGATGACACAATTTGAACTAAACTGATAATTGTAGAATCATGAGAAGAAATAGGAGGAATAACAACATTAGATACACTAGGTAAAGTTTAAGAAGCTACAAGAGTGGAAGACACAACTGGAGGAACACTAAGAACTATAGTTGGTAGAGGAGTAGAATAAGTAAAAAGAACAATATGATAAAAAGGTTGTGATGTAGGAAAAGACATAGCGAAACCTCATAGGAACAGAGGGAACTGATGCAGTCACCAAAGAAGGAGTATAAATAGGAACACTAGGAAGAGGAATAAAAGAAGGTTCTACACTACTAACAAGAGGAAACAACCCTAAATCTTGAGCTTCTTGAGCTAAAGGTTTAACATTGGAATGTGCAAGGTGAGTAATACTACACAATAGATTAACACCTTGGTCACTATCACGAAGAACTTTCTTAAAAGCCTCAATAGCCTAAATGGAATCTTGATTATGGTTTTCTTGAAGAAGCCAATTACCTATTTTATCAAGTTTGTTTGGAAGTTTTTGGACTTGTTTAGGAGGAACTCTTAAAGCATCATCCTCATCATGAAATGAGTGAGAAGAGTTTTGCTCCATAACATGATGAGAATCAGGAAGAATCAAAGTTTCATTCGGAATCCTAAGGAAAGGAGAAGAAGACATAGGCTTAAAAGTGCCCATAAGTCTATGACTGTGTCTAACCCTAAGATTAGAAGTAGGACTAGAAGTAATAAAGCTCATAAACCAATACAATGTAAATAACCTAAACTAAGAACACATAAAGCATACATATTTTTGTATTTTGAAAGAAATTTTGCAATATTTTTGTATTTTTGAATTTTAAAATGCAAGAGCATAAATGGAATCTAATCTTAATGAAGAAAAAACCTAACAAGTATGAAATGAAATATAACACCGCAAAACACAATAGGGCATATAATTCCATAAAAGAAAAGAGGGTAAGCATGTCGAATTCACCAAAATGAATAGGAAGAAACTAAGACCTTATTTTCAATGTGATGATCCAAATTGATTAAGCACAAGAAAGTGATCGATGCAGAAATGGACCATGTGATGAAAAATAGGGAGAGAGGAGATTATATAATATTTCTATTATGAGGGGTGTATGTTCTTAGATCCTGAAATAGATAAAAGACAAATAATAACCTTGAATCTGGAAAGTGTTTTTTTCTCTATATATAGTTTTTGAAAAATCTGCAACCTATTTCAGACTGGAAATGTTGAGATAGAGAAAACCCATAAATCTTTTATATTTTTGAAGGGAGGTCAACCTTGACCTTAATAGTGGGGAAAAATCCTACCTCGGGACATAATTCTACCTTGGAAATTTGACCTTGACCTACACTGCTTTGACAAAAAAATTGTTCATGGATCTCGCAAGTTCAATGAAGAGGGTATCTGAATATGCTCTTAAATTCGTTGTTCCACACCTTTATCTACAAGAAAAATGGTTTTACTTGTTTGATGGGGGGTTTGTCTTGGTCAAACCCTATTTTGGAATCAACCTTGAAATTGAATTGAAATTGCAGTATATGTAAACAAAGTAAATGAAATAATTCACCTTGTTTATATTGAAATCTTTGTGGAGGATTCGAATCCTTGAATCCACAAGTATTGATGCTCCAAATGGATGTAGGATGTCTCAAATCAATGGCATTAGATCTTCAACACCAATATTGAATGTACCTTTGCATAGGAAGAGGCTTGGATGAATGTGGATGGAGAAATCTTCAACAAGGGGGCTCCATAGAGATTGAATCCTTCAATGGCTAACAATAGATCTCCTTGATGAATTGGATCTTTGAACACTTGAATGCTTGAATGCTTGATAGATAGTAGATCTTCACTTCATATAGGTGAATGCTCAAATAATAATCAGATAGCTTGTGTGTCATAGATAGATTGTAGATGATAACTTTGCTCATAGATAGTGAATGTCAAAATGAGGGAAGAAGGCTTCCTTATATAGAGATCTAGGGAACTAACTCCTAGAGAAGGCCAACATAGGAGCATTAAATCCCATTTAACCTTAACCCCTAGGAATAGACTTAGATTAAATGTAACTTAAGAGTCTACCATTCTGAAACCCAAAACAATCAACCCGAAAGCGAGAAAAAGAAACTTTCTAAAGCCTAATGTCCTGATACTCCCAAAAATTGAAAAATGAACCTAGGGTCAAGGACAAGGTCGACCCTACCCTAGGTCAAGTTCAAGGTCATCCTTGACATAGGTCAGGGTTGAGATTGAGGTCAACCTTGATCCACTAGGTTGTTCTTGACTTAGAAGTCAAAGTTCTCAGTTTCATAGAGTATGTTGTTAGCAATAGGCTAAAAATGGAGATAGAGAAGCAAAACAGAGGGAAAATAGGCAGATCCATGCAAAGACTCGTTCAAGGCACTTGACATGACCCCAAACCACTACTTGCATAGATAATGATATCAAACTTGATTTGAGTGTAATATTTTCACTATTGATCATGTCTTGATCAAAATTATATGCAGAACAAGAAATAATAATATGTAATATTTGTTGAAAAAGGAGATTGTTGAAAATAGATTGATACAAGTATGATAAATGTGTTTAAATCATTATTTATCACTAATATCAAACCTACTTTTTTCTGGTAAGACAATTGCTTATATGATTTAAATACTATCACTTGTTTGATTGATGAAGAGGATTTGATAAAAAAGATGAAACAATAGCACCTAGAGGAAAGGTTGAGTTATGATATACGAAGGAGTACAAGAATCCTCTAAGATAGTGATATCATTGTGAATTAATAATCCACTTAAGGTTGCAAAGGTTGGTTACACTAAGCAAGTTCAAAAGAACAAGTTAAACAAAGTTTGTCTACCAAGCTTGATTGAATGGATAGTAGGTGCCAAGCAAAGTTAGTGTAAGCCGCGCATAAAATCAGTTGGAGTCAAATAAAAGTTCATTTTAGTTTATGTCATGCAAAATAGCGGATGTAGAGTAAATTTTAGTTGATGCTAAGCAACAATAAAATTTAACTAATGCCAAGTAAATTTTTAGAGGATGTTGAGCAATACAGTATGTGTCGAGCATCAGAAACAAGTTTATGCCGAGTGCCAACATTATTAGAAAGATCATGAATTCGATGGATTTGAGCTGACAAGTTTGTTTTATTGGATTATGTGAATCAAGTGGAAGACAAGATTGATGAGCTAGTAGCACAAAATTCATGGTAAACTATCTTGAAGTGAATTCAAAGAGGATTGAAGGAGAAGTTTCTATAAGTGATATGGAATGAGGGGTAGATTCATTGAATCCTATCTAATCTGGCCTAACCCTAAATTGGATGATGGAGAAAGAATAAAAAAAGATCTTAATTCTCTATTTATAGGGATGGCTAGTTAGAAGCAAGGGTTGTCATGTGCAAGAACCTAAGGAAGACAAGGAGTCAAAGGTATTGCTTCATCAAGTGACCTAAGTGAAGAGTTTGCATTGGCATGTTGAGCAGGAAGGCTTAAGTGTATAAATGCTTGAAGGGAAAACAAGCTATTAGAGTTGAAATGTGTGAAAGCCAAGTAGAATGGAGGACTGAAACAAAGATCCGTGATTTGCAAATGGAGTTGTAAGTTGTTATCAGATCAAAGCCTTACTGTTACTCTATAATAATTGTATTGGTCTAGGGTAGATCCTTTGGATTAGGGTTGACCTAACAGTCATTTGTAAATTCTTTAACTAGGTGACATTCCAAGTGAATGGTCTAAAGTCCTCTAACAAGGCTCACTCCTAATAAGGTGATTGAAATCCTTTGACAGGGTCACATTTAACAGTGTGTATTGTAACCTTTAAAGGGTTGGCCTTTCACATGGCATCACTTGAAAAGAGTGAAAAAAAGTAGCATGTTACTGGTGGTTTTTCCCAAATTGGATTTCCATGTAAATCATTGTGTCAAATGTGTTACTAAATCTGTTATGTTTCATGTTTACATTTCTGCAAATTGATTTGACAGCAACCTACAAGTTTTAAGTGATTGCATAATCTTATGGATACATGCATGATGATAAATGTTTTACAGGTTCACTAAGCTGTGAAAAGTTTTATTTATACATCTAGACCTTGGATAATTGATTCACTGCCCCCACACCCTCTCAGTTATTTTAAAGAATTCCAACAATATTAAATGTAGACCACCATTATACTTGGAATTGATTATATATGATATTTCAATATGGTGTATGAATGATAACCAATGTCAAATATAATATCAATACGATGATATTATTTCAAGCATTTAAATATGCATGTAAACGTATACCAATATACATTGTGTGTGTGTGTGTGTGTGTGTGTGTGTGTGTGTGTGTGTGTGTGTGTGTGTGTGTATTTCTATCACAGTATTGATTATCATCAATCACATATCTAACCAAAGCTATGAAGTTTCAGCATTCTTCATGTACATAGTTTGAAATTAATTTGATTCAATTGTGTGGGTTGATGAATGGTGTATAAATATTCTAGACTCATTTGAGATGTATTATCTCTTGATAGTGATACAACTCATACAAGTGATACCAACTATTGACTTTGACCACATATTTTAGATCTAGTCAAATTGGGTGTTATCCACATGTGAATTTGTTAAAATTCCATGTTTTATTTTATTTTATGTTTTTTTCTTTTTTATTTATATAATTTTAATTATATATATTTTGAATGCATATATAACACAAGGAATATTTATGCAATTATTATAATTAAAGACAATCGCAATGGGAGGACTTATTATTTGTTACTTTATTGTGGAAAAAAGTAAAATTGGACAATATAATATACATACATAAAACCTCAAGTACCAAGAAGACCAATAGTTGTTATTAGAACATGACAACAAGCAATTCCTAACACAAACAAAGAGAAAACTTACAACTATGGGGTTGTGTTTTCCTAGTGTAGAAAATATTCAATTTCATAATAGAATGAACAATTGTTTGAGTGTCTCCTACACTTGCACATTTTATTGTGTTACTTGAGCTCATTGTATGAGTGTGTATCCTTTCCCCTCATATGCTCATGCAACTTTGGGTGTAAGAGAAACACATAATGATGACCTTTTTTAATTTGCAATAGGAGACCTACATGGATCCTCATGACATAATAGTTCATCCTTATGTAATGTCTCACTCAAGAACCCAAGAGAAATTAACCTACTATGTTACTATTAGAATATATAGTCCACCAATATAATTGAGAGGTGGGGGGGTGAATCAGTTATCCAACTATTGTCACAATTATCAACCTTAATAAAACTTAACCATGTGAGCAATGTAAATATAAACCACAACAAGATACTTAGGCACAATAACACTAGATATGTTAACCAGGGAAACCATTGATCAGAGGGAAAACCCCAGTGGGGATGGTACCCACAAGATGATGTACTAATATAAATATTCCTTGTTAGAGGATGAAATTTGTGAGGAGTCTATAACAACATCCAATACATATCAATCCTTGTTAGGAGATTTTGAATCCCTATTAGGAGATTCCAACCCTATTAGGAGTTGTAGAAGGCAGATGGACCCACTGTCCAAACAACTTCAGGGGCAAGACCAATGAATCCACTCTCCAAATGATCTATGTATTATTCCTTGTAGAATAAGAGAATTGAATAGTACTAATCCTTCCTCTTTATTTGTCTTGTCAACCAAACTCCTGCTCCTTGTGACCTTGTTACTGGACCCCAAACATTACATCTAATAATCCCTTGGATCACTTACTCATATTCACCAAACACTCTTCTCCTTTTTGCACTAGAACTTGTTCAACATACTTACAAACAAGGAAGACATCTTTCCTTTATACCATATCTTAAAAATAATTCCTTGAGTCGGCCTTGAGGCTTTCCTAATTAATTATAATAAGATAATTTATTATTTTAGAATTACAATAGCACTATCAACTCATAATCTATACAAAACTTCACATTACGATACTAGGGCTTGCACACTTGCTGACATCACTGTAAGATTGCCTTCTGTCATTGGCTGATTCCACATCACCACAGTATATCTCCACTAGAAGATATAATAGGATCATCAAAAACTTCTTTCCATGCACTCTGTCTCTACACTACTCTATGTAAATCACTTATAGATTTCGTACATCTTTGACTTAGACTATGCACATATAACCTCGTCATCAAGATAGTGGGTACAACATGTCCTTAAACATGCTTCACTTGTACATCAAAATGATGTCTGTACAAGTATGATCTCTATCTGCTATTCTGCCAAACTTCATAGAATTACTGCTATGGTGACATCAATGACAAACACAAGCATGAATGCAACATGTCAGTTCTCTCCAATGCTTGGGAATACCATCAAAATTCATGCTAATAGTCTCCCCCTTTACATTGATGGCAACATAGATGAAAAACATATAAGTTCCAAGAATACCAAACAACTCTATTGTTGCTGGTGTTGCTTTCATCTTTTCAAATCCTCTTCATCAATCAAATCTAAAATCCTCTGGAACACTACTATGTTCTATATCTTCACTATGTATATCTCCCCCATAGTGATATTCATGAATCTTTCTACATCTCCCTAATAGAGATATGTACAATTTTCTCTCCCCCATTCAACTAGAGGATTTTTTTCATGCACTCTTCTCCCCCATCGACATCAATGGCAAAGGCCTCATTATGTCAATTATCCACTCCAAGTTTACAACCAACTCAAGTGTCCAAAGACACTATTTAATACCAAATACTAAGAGTCCTTAATGACTCTGCTCACATAGATACTCCCCCATACCAGAAGCATCAACATTTAGTCTAGTCAAACAATAATGCTTTGTACCACTGGACTAATGCAATCTCTACATCATCTACTCTAAAGTAGGTAGTGACATAACCCCAAGCATACCTATTAAGTACTCAAATGTATCTGTAGGTAAGGGCTTCATAAAGATATCTGCAATATGATCCTTATTACTCACATACTCCAATATGATCTCCTTCTCTGCTATCTTATCTCTCAAAACATGATAATTAATAGATATATGCTCAGTCTTAGAATGTAATACATGATTACTTGTGTTATCATAGTATATGATAATAGGTTCTGAAAATTCTATCCTAATATTTTTTAGCATCTGCTTCATCCACATCACTTGATTATAATTATTTGATGTTGCCACATACTTTGCCTCAGCTGTACTTTGCGAGATACAATCTTGTTTCTTGCTCAACCAAGAAACCAATCTTCCTCCAAGAAAGAATGTTACACCATCGGTGCTCTTTCTGTCATCCATACTGTCCAATCTGCAACTAAAAATGCACATAGAATGAAATCGCTCGATCTATTATACCATATCCCATAATTAGATGTTCCCTTCAAACATCTAAATATCCTTTTTACTATTGCATAATGATACTCCTTAGGATCAACTTGAAATCTAGCTACAATCCCAACTGCATTTGCTATATTTGGTTCAAAGCCTCAACGGGCCGTTAGGAGTTAATATTGAAATTATAGAATGTATGCAAGCTGAGTCCACTACCCAAACATGCAATACACAATAATATCCAGTATACATAAGAGTAGATAAAAACCTCTTTACAATTTGCTAATATCTTCAATATTTGATTTGACCTTTATAGCGCACTATGCCAACTTCACATACTTTTTCTTTGCACTACTTTGATAGCAAGTTCACATTACAAAAAAATTGCATTCAATCATCACATCATATTCACACTTGTACACAACTTCACATTTCAAAAACTTTCCTCTATACCCTAATATTTTATTATAACCAGCACGGTCAACCTTCATACCTTTACACGTTTGCCAAAATACAAAACTATACCTTGCTCACTTAGTTAACATCTAGGATATCATCCCTAATTAGTCAAGTAATTATTTGGTTACCAAAACAATTCCTTAACATAAAATACTTGATTCCTTATCTTTATCATTTTTAGTCGGCTCATTACTACAATTGGAAAAACTGCAGTAACTCTGTCTATACTACCTTGCGCACATACTTGTGGTATTTTGACATATTGTGCTTGATGTAGTTAAGAGCACATGTGCCAATATTTCCTCTATGAATTGCACCAAGCAAATCTCTAGCTATACTACCATATAAACTTTGTGATACTTATGCTGTGAAGACTAGAGGTGCCATCACTAGTTGATAGTCTCAACTATAGGCAAGTGAGGCACCAACCACACGTATTCCATCTTAGGCTTGTAATTGACAAGAGGAGTACACATATACCATTTCTAGTCCTTCTACTAGGGTTTGACTGGCTGGATGCCCAACTTGTGAAGCAAATGTGGTGGTAAATCAAATACTCATAAATCAAATGTTTGACAAGCTGGATGAGTCAGATCAAGCTAAACCTGCATATCTTCCAATGATCTAATATTCATGGTATCTATAGAAAAGAGATCTTTGGGAGTCTTGGTGTTACATTTGAAAAAACACAATGCATTGACACCCTAAATCTTGGCAAGGGGCACACCCTCGATAACAAACAAGGGTGACCACCACAGGTTGTGTTGATTCATGGAGAACCCATTGATTTTTTATGATCATTGTATGGTTACAAGTTTCCTTAAAATTTACATGTCTAATTTATGTTGGTTTTGAACATAGGGTTTTTAAGGGGTTGAATTAATAAGAAATGTCCCCTGACAACTAAACAAAAAGAAAATATTTCTAAATATCATCATTTTTTAGAGAAAATATAAGCAAACTAGCATAGTTACAAACTAGGGGTACATATTTAGTAATTTCATATTTATATGGTGTAGGATGAGCATGCGCATGATGAGAAGTAGACTTGAAAAATCAACCTAAGGTAGAGTACAAATTTAACATGCAAAACAACGAGTTGCTGAAGCACTCATACACCATTTTTAAATTAGAAATAGTTCGAGTATCATAATCTACACCAAAATCATACATATCTAATTATATAGTTAAGAATCCTTTATTTGGTATGTATGTACTTTAGCATTTACTATTTCAAAATACAAATATCCTGAATTAATTATCAACATCTAGGTTTGTAAGAATTTGGTATAGCTATGATACCATGAAGAATTTGCCTTAGGACAAAATAATGCCAAGATCAAGAAGCACAAGACTAGCACAATATGGACCAAATAATGTATGATCAGAATAACAATATGAGAATGAATATATGATTATCTTTGGATATCAGATCATTCGATAATAAATAAATTGATGGTGTATTGATGTTGATGTACACTAGGAGTGCCTGAATATAAAGGCCTCTAGAATGCTTCTAGAATGTCTAGGAGTTAGCAATATGATAAGCCTCACAACTAAGCACATGTCCACCAAGAGTGGATTATCCTCCATTAAGAATAGGAGTTAGTGCAGTGATAAGAGGATAAGCCTACAAAGGTGTGTCACGTAAAATTATGTTGTAGACACCATGTGCTTAATTTAGAGTGCAAATAACTATGTTGTCAATATGACAACTTAGTTAATTATGCAAACTCCAGTGTTGTAGACACCATGTGCTAAAATAGAGTTGCTAACTCTTGTCTTGTCAACATGACAACTCATATGAGTATGCAAACTCCTAGGTGTCTAACCTAATAAATAATAAAATAATGCATTTATCCTAAGTAAACTTAAGCAAAGTGTAAATAATTATTATTTACACTAAAACCCCCCCTTAAGTGCAACTTAGGGGAATGCACTTAAGCTCATAAAAGCTATGATGAAAATGCATAATGGGTCCCGGCTTGTAGGCCATGTTAGGTACCCAAATACAAATGCAATGCAATGAAATCTCTCTACAAATGGAGAAAGAGGGAAAACCACATGGGAAAAACCCTCTCCCAAAAAGAAAGATAAGTACAATAAAGAAAGATGCATGAATGGATGGAGTAATCAAGACCCCCCCCAGATTTGAACCATCTTCTACAAGTCCATATACACTCAAGTTCAGGCCTAAAGTTGAGATTTGTGGTCCACCATAATCCTTAAATGAATTTTCCTTTGAATTTGATGCTCACTTGAATAATCCCCCTAATAATCTTATAAGTGATGTATACATGAGAATCATTTTTCCATCTCCAATACTTTGCATACAAATCCTTTATTGTCAAATACATGTCTTGGAAGATAAAACTAAAAATAAAAACCAAACATGCATGTACCAATATTCAAAGCATCATCTAAAGACAAACATAATATATTGTTCAATTTTATCAAGACTAAGCTTTCTTTTTTTTCCTCAAGTGAGAATTTCATAGTCACCATAGCCAACTGGCAGCAAAGTTAAGCCAAAATAGTATAATTAAAAGCATATCTTGGCAACCTCAATGGTTCTTCATCAAAGTCTCCTAATATGAGCTAGGTAAACCTAGGGAATTGAGTAAATAAACTACCATACATCTGAACCAACTATAAGGCTTCTTGTGAAACTCTTTGCTCCATTCAACCTATTAATAGAGAATCCCTTGATGAAATCCCCCCCTTAGTAAAGGATCTCGTGATGATGAGTGCTTGAAGACAAAAGTAAATCCAATGCCGACAAACAACATTTCTCCTTTATGAAGAAGATACACCAAGTATAGGTGCAAATATGCTTCCTACTGTGGATAGGAAGATGGAAGAGGGATCCATATGTAGTATGTTGTGAATGTTGCCTCTGAAGTCTACTTATGTGTAGACAAGTCCTTGATGAATGAAAATGCCACACACCAATATGGTGAATGCCCAAAAGAAGGTGCCAAACAAGGTAACATGTCCATGTATGACATTGAATCAACCTCCAAAGACAATGAAGCATCCTTATAGGAAGATGTAGGAAGAGAAGCAATGTTGCTTCCCCTCAATGATGTATGCACACCCATGATAGAAGCTCCTTGATGAATGAAGAAGCTGCACCATGAAAGCTAAATGATATTCCTCCTTGTACGAAGAAATGGTACCATAGGTGTAGTAGAGAATGCTCCCCAACTGATAGGAAGAATCCTTAGAAAATATGATGTCTGAGGAAACTGGAAGACAATCTCCAAAGATTGATATGTATCCTCTAAAGTGAAAAAGTCCTTCTCCATCTACTGTAAAGAAATGTTTGCAATCATTTTAGTCTTGAAAGACAACTCAAGTGGTTGAGGGTCAGAGTGATCCCTCACAACAAGTGAAGAAGAAGTCCCTACAACAAAGAGAAGATGGATGTCATTGATGATGTCTCCCACATCTTCAATGTGAGACTCCACGAACAACAATGCAATGTCTGGAAGGAGGTCATCCCATGAAGCTGAAGTAGGAAGACATGGTATTTCCTACTGCACTGAATCAGGAGCATCTACAGCTAGAACTGGATTAGTAGAATCAATAGGAGCATTAGGATGTGGGATCTCGTCTAGAGTTGGAGGTACCATAACTAGAGTGATTGGAGGTAGAATGCCCTCTAAAAATGGAGGAATTGAAGGATCTCCATATGCTTTCCAAAGAGCCATCCAAATGTCATAAGGATCACTGAACTTATCAATGACATCAAAGCAATAAGGATTGACACTGAAATAAATGATATCTACAAATATTTTAATAGGGGTACGATCATCAAAGGGCAGTTCTTTGGAACATATATAAGGAAATACTTCCTTATGCCCTCTTCTTAGATGATCAATGATCAAGGCACTCCATTTGTGATAGTTCCCCTTTGTCAACCTCGATCTAACACCAAACTGACATGTGAAATAAAATTCCATGAGATCAATAAATGTATGCACCCCCCAAAATATAGAAATAATCAATCAACCCCCCTAATATATGATTTGGCACTTAGTGCGATTATAATAGGCACTTGCCAATTTTGGCCATAGTGGTCTTCTGATTTGTTGTTTACAACCTTGTCTTGAAGTTCAAATCTAGAACGTTGCATTTTAGCTCAAACATACAAAAATTTTGAAGTAATACAATGCAAAGAAAGGACCTATTTCTAAAAGTGATATTTCTATCCACACAAGCCTATTATTTGATTGCAGATTTGGAAAGTAGATGAAAAATTATGCACTTTAAAAAAAACAAAACCTGCTTATGTGTCTAGATAAGCTCGTACTAAGCATTTGAGGTTGAAAAAATTGGGATTTGCGAGTTGTAGAAAAATTCAAGAACAAAGATATCAAACATCCTGCAACAATGTGTAGATCACGAAATTCTACCCCAAAACAAAAAAATTATTCAGAAAAGGGAGAGAAAAAGGAGTCCGTTCGAGGGAGATATTGCTATTTGAAAATCACCTTTGTAATTATTTTTTCCTGAATCGCCGCTGTCATGCCTCCAAAAATCAAATGACTCTTAATTTCACCTCAGATGTTTGATTTTGATGAAACAAAAGTCAGTTTGGGGTTTTTTTGACCATTTGAATATGATGCAAATATCAGATTAGCACCAACAAGCTCTAACCTTCACATGCAAAAAATCTCTCCTACTAGCCTAATGGCCAATTTTTTTTCAAAAAAAATGTAGATCCAAAAAAAATTATAGAGATACAAATAAAAAATGCAGATATGAAAAATAATTGCACAAATCTAATGAGATCATACCAATTTCACAAATCTGGCCTTCGGGTTCCAGTTTGCAATTTTTTTTGGCCTCATATTTGACTATGGCCTAGGGTAAGCAAAATTATAATCAAAATTCACCAAATTGACACTCTGAACGCAATGGTGAGGTCCGCTTTGGCTCTAGACACTCCCATTAGTTGTGGATACTCCAAATTTGAATCGAGGTGTCCTTAGAGAGGTGAAGCAAGAACGGTCTCCAATGGCTATGAAATGATGCTCCTATGGCTCTGATACCATGTAAGAATTTGGTATAGCTCTAATATCGTGTAAGAATTTGGTATAACTATGATACCATGAAGAATTTTCCTTAGGGTAAAATAACACCAAGATCAAGAAGCACAAGACTAGCACAATATGGACCAAATAATGTATGATCAGAATAACAATATGAGAATGAATATCTGATTATCTTTGGATATCAGACCATTTGATAATAGAAAAAATGATGTTGTATTGATGTTGATGTACACTAGGAGTGCCTAAACATAAATGCCTCTAGAATGCTTCTAGAATGTTTAGGAGTTAGAAATATGATAAGCCTCACACCTAAGCACATGTCCACCAAGAGTGGATTATGCTCCATTAAGCACAAGAGTTAGTGCGATGATGAGAGGATAGCCTAGAAAGGTGTGTCATGTAAAATTATGTTGTAGACACTATGTGCTTAATTAAGAGTGTGAATAACTGTGTTGTCAATATGACAACTCAATTAATTATGCAAACTCCAGTGTTGTAGACACCATGTGCTAAAATAGAGTTGCTAACTCTTGTCTTGTCAACATGACAACTCATATGAGTACGCAAACTCCTAGGTGTCTAACCTAATAAATAATAAAATAATGTATTTATCCTAAGTAAACTTAAGTAAAGTGTAAATAATAATTATTTACATTAACAAGGTTGACTTCTACCTAAGTGGAGGCATTTATTTTAATTACCCGAGATTTACTTGAGGGGATGTTTATTTTCCCTCACACTAATATCATTACGAGCTAAATTGATGCAACTAATAATTTGTTTTAGTTCATGATTTGATCAATGTTACAACAAATGTGAAAGGGATCCCTTGATGCATTCATATGAAGAGGTTGATTTTCATTTCTGGACTCCTTGCCTTTTCTATTACACTTCTTCTTACTTGCACATTTTATTACTAGCACTTTTTACTCATGTACTTGAACCCACAAATCACTTTTATCAATTACTAGAATGACATGTACTTATTAATTAACAAACCTATTCAAACCTTATTGCAATTAGAAGAACAATAGATAAACCCAAATAATTAATTTTTCATACATTTTGAGAAAATGAAGTTGTAAAAAAGATTTTTGTATATGCTTTTTGAACAATGAGAAATTAACCTCACCAACTAAGAAAAACTTGTATTTTTAAAATGAGGTGGCAAGTTCAATCTCCCAAGACAAATTTGTTCTCCCGCCCTCTATAATAATATCCATCACAATAAGATTAATTTTGTATTATCACAAACATATAAGTTAAGATAAACATTATATTTAAAAAAAAAAATTACAATGACTTAATAAAAATAACAAATAATAAATATAAATAACTTTTTAATTTTTAGAAATGTTTAAAATATTACTCTTAGAAACTAACTATATATTACTTGTTTTTGAATTGAACAAGAGACGCAATGCGTCATAATTCCTGCCCAATGCATAATGGTTGTAGAGGTGTAGATGAGTGAGAATAAGGTTAAATAGTTATAAATTAACATTGTGAATGCATTAGTTTTTGCCTAGAAGTGCACTTGTGATATGGTAGGATGACTCATATTTTGTTGTTAAGTTCTTGTGTTATTATATATTTGGGCATTTAAGCCCAAGAATAAGAGGCCAAAGTCCTTAATATGGCACTAAGTACCTAATATCATACTACGATCAATACATATGCTTTAGACAAATTTGCACCTTCTACATTGACAACTTAAAATATGTGCAATGAGGAAAGTTATCCATACCAATATTTGAATTATAGAACTTGAAGAAGTGACGAAGCATTTGGAGTATCACATTATATGTTTAAGCATGTTATGCATGCTACTAGAGAACCATAAGTAGTTGGAAAACCCCCCCAACGATCAATGCATATAAATTTGATGTTGATGAATAAATATGATGTAATAAATAAGAAATAGAATATAGCTATTTAATTTTATTACATAGTTTATAAAAACTTAATAATAATTTACATATCTTTTAGAATTGAACTATTTCCTTTTTGTGGTTATTTCCTTTAGTATGTTTTTTAATGTAAAATATAATTATTAATTTAATATCAAAATATACATTTAAGTTTTAAATATATTTAAACTAAATGATAAATTGTTTAAATATAAAATATTAATAATAATAAATGATATAATTTACAAATTGTAACACTTATCAATTATACATATTACAAACACTATTATAAAATATAATTAAAAAAAATATTTTTTTAATTTATTTGTACAAAAGTAAAATAATACTAATAATTTAACAACTTTTATTAAAAATTCAAAGTTTTAAAAAAATTAGAAATTCAAATAGAAAGATATAAAATATTGAAATTATATTTTTATTGAGAATAAATATTGATTAGACGTGTGGGGTGGAAGATAAAATGATTGTAAAAAATAAATCTTATCAACTTGTTACAAATGTGGAAATAATAAAGTTGTAATTAATGCATTCATTAATGCAAATGAAGTTGTTAGAAAATATCTGTATTTTGTTGAGGAAAATTAATTTTCTCTCCCACCAAAAATAATATGGATCAATAGAATGATTAAAAAATGTGATTTATAAAATAATGAAAAATTAAAAAAATATATAAACATTTGAAATTTCATATAATGTTTTAAATTCTTTGATTTGATTACTTAGTGTAAATGTCATAAGTATTCGCAGGAACTAATATTCCTGCCTTTGGCAAGAACTAACAAAGGTAAATGATTATAATTAAAAAATAGCCATCCTAATACAGAAGTTTTCCCTTTTCGATTTTTTTATTCAGTGATATGAAACGCACATTTCGACTATGTGAGTACTGGACTCTAAAACTTCCCGGCTTCACTGTTGTGAGCCAATTAACTTCCTTTTGAAACCCGCTGTTCGCAGATGAACAATAATCTTACCGACGCCGTTGGAAGCATTCTCAATCCTTTGCGTAAGGGAGGCGCCAGTTGCTGCTTTTCAGACGCTGAATCGAAAAATGTCTTCTCCCGTGAGCCAAACATCTGAAGCCACTTCAGCAGAAGCCGAAATACAGCTCTGCTCTGAAGTTCTAAAGCAGACGAGTCTCGAACTCCCGACTTATTTGAGATCTTCCCCCTCTTTCAAATCTCCTCGGCTATCGTCAAGTCCTAAGAGCTTTACGAATCCGACGCCTCTTAATGACAAAATAATTCACGACAAAATGGACGCAGATCCTCTGGCCGACGACGAAATTAGGCCTCTACTCTTTCCTCCGTCAGCTGACGATAACTCTGTCGTCGGAGTTGTCATCGATGCAGGTGTTGTTCAGCCTTCAAAGATGTCGATATTTTCTGTGCCTTATGGAAGGCCTAGAAAGGTAAACACAGTTAATTTATGTTGAAAACCTGTAAATTTTCTGGCATTAATTTTCAATGAAAATGCATTTCCATAAAGTCCAAGTCTTTATTTTAATTTATATTTTCAATAAAATGCTAGGCAAGCAACATTAATAAACCTTAAGTACAATATCTTTTAACTCACTCACTTATTTGACGCACTGGGCTACTTCTCTGCAAACTTTCAGGGCAAGGTCTTGTGCAATTGCTTAGTCTATTTTGACTAATAGTCATTGCATAAGTCTTTAAGAGAAATATTAGAACTAGTGACCCATGCAACTGCTTATTTTGAAGCAGTCATTTTTTAATATTAGTTTTTCCTTATAAAATTTGGAGGAAAATATGGTGATAAAGGAAAGAGACAGAATTTTGGGGAAGTAAAGAAGGGAAATAAATTGAAAATACTTGGCCAGTTTTTTCAATAAGCCGCCATTGTTTATATTAAGCACTCTCTTTTTTTTTAATTGCATATTTTAATTTTCTAAATAAAAGCTGCTATACTATCCTTTTTCCATTTTTATTTATCTATGGGAGCACAGCTACTGCTGAAATTTGAGCACAAAATACACTTAAGCAATTGCATGCAAACATGACGTTAGTCTAGCTTATTTAAATCAAGTTAGCTTTCATATCTATAGATTATCTTCAGTATTTCATCTTGTATATTTTATGTGTAATCTGTAAAATTCTTACAATTCTTTCATCAAAGCCAAATGTTTTGATTTATCAAACTTAGTCCTTATATATTTACTGTTCGGGTTACAAATATTGTATTGGATTCATGTTCATGCTATACCTCTAGATGTCTTCTATGTTTGATCTTCTTTTAAGAGTTTATTTCATAGTTAAAAAACTTGGGCTTGACATACTATAACATTTTAAAATTTTTGGTTTGATCAAAGACTTGTCAAATTTTTGCCAAGCAAACTTCCAAATATTAAAAGTAATAAACTAAATTTTAGGATTCTCCAAAAATGAAGCTAATCCAAATCTCTATTATAAAAAGGATAAAGATGATATGATAATTTTGATATTGTAGGTTGATGTTATCTAATAATAGGTGATGATCATCTTATAGATCAATGCAAGAAAGATTTAATCAGAGAATTTGAAATGAAAGTTTTAGGACTCCATTACTTCCTAGGACAGGAAGTATGGCAGAACACTGATAGCATCATACTTAATCAAGGAAAGTATACATTAGACATCTTGAAGAGATTTTGAATGTGGTACTGCAGACCTATGTCTTCTCCTATGGAGACTAATCTACACAAACTTAAGGAAGCAGCAATAGAATCACGCTTCATAGATTCTACTCTTTATATATAGATGATTGGGTCTCTTATGCACTTGGTAAATACAAGACCTAATATTTGTTATGCTGTTAATGCCTTAAGTCAGTTTATGTGTGAACCAAAGGAGATTCACCTAGTTGCAGTTAAACACATTATGAGATACTTACAACGGGCTCAAGTATGAGAAAGTTGGCTTGGACTTACATGGGTTCACAGACTAAGATTGGGCTAGAAGTGTTACTAATAGGAAAAGCACTCCAGGATGCTGTTTTAGTTTAGACTCAGCGATGATATCATGGGTATGCAGAAAGCAGGCATTAGTAGCACAGAGTTCCACAAAAGCTGCATACATTGCAACAACAATGGCCTCTCGGGAAGTAGTTTGGCTTAGAAAGTTACTTGTGAGATTATTTGGTCAACCCATGAATCCCACTATTATTCACTGTGATAATCAAAGTTCCATCAAGCTTTCTCTGAATCCAATTCTTCATGACAGTTCCAAGCATATTGAAATTCCTTATCATTATGTAAGAGATATGGTAGATAGGAAAACTGTCAAGTTAGAATACATTTGCATTGCTTATCAGATATTAGATATTCTTACCAAACCTTTCTCTCAAGTGAAGATAGATCACTTTAGGAAAAGACTTGGTATGGTTGAATTATAATACAGTTGTATTCATTAATTATTAATAAAATAATTGTGTTAAAATTATTATTGTCAGGTTATTTACCGTTGTGGGCTTCACCATTTGTATTCATTATCTAAGAGGTGACGATCTCTGAGATAATGAACACTTGTATAAAAAACATTATGAGAGATGACAATCTCTAAGATAATGTACTGAACAGTAGAGAACTACTATCAGATCTGTATGAGTTCAAGATCACATTGTGATGTAGACATTTCTATGCCTATGAGTCACAACTTGGATAAAGGAAGAACTAATCATTCTCTGGATTTTATCCTGTGTACTAGTAGAACTTAAGTCAAGATCATAGTGTGATATAGGCCTTCTAGTACCTATGAGTCAGAACTTGGATAAAGGAAGAATTTAACCATTCTCTGGATTTTATCCTGCATTATTGCATTCCATGCAATATTGTTATCACAAGTATAAGTGATAAGTCATATCACAGATTTAGTAATATGACATAGTATCATGTGTTCAATGATACCACATGCTTAGAAGATTCAGATATAGATTATCAATCTATGCTTATTCATCTTAATTGATGGTGCTAGATATGTTATCTCTTAGTATGATTATCAAGTTAAGAGGCAGTGTTAATTTTGTAATACTGGTCTGATTCAAATCGTACAGATCTGATAATGCACGAAATCCCTTACTAATAAAGGCCTATATATATAATTGTCTTTTTCCTTAGTTGTGATCGACATCTCCTGGGGCAATATTGTTGAAGACTAAACTTGATCAACTTGGTTAGTTTAATCACTAACAAAAATGTCTTCCTCCATTAGACGTCAATTTCAAGAAAACAATTAAGGCTGACCCAAGGAGAGACATGTCCTTTCTAGGGACATACCCCTTGGTTGCTATATTTATGTAGGGTGTGATTGTGGATAAAGAACACACATTGAACCTAAGTCTGTTCCTTTAGCATTCACTGCCTCATATGACTTATAGCAGAAATATATATTATTGCAGAACTGTACATCATAGTAAGAAGAATACACCGTTTGGTATTGATAAAGACCTTTTTCAGCAATAGTAAAGGCATTATATCCGTATTGACCTATCAAAATTTGCAGAAAACTTACTAAACAATTGTGGTAAGAGTGGAGGAAATTGGTTGATGAGATTGGAAGCTTGCAAGAGCGGCAAGGGCGGCAAGTGCATGGTTTTAATGTAGTGCATCCTTGTAGGCGGTAGTCTACTAGACTTCGTCGGCGTCAGATGGTGGTGAAAGTGGAATTTCCTGGAGGGGATTGAAGGGGTGGACATGGCGCTGTAAAATTTTGGCAATGTTGACAATTTTGGGTTAATGAATATGAAAGTTGAAAGAATAGCTAATGAAGCAGAAGGCTTTTTGAAACTAGCCTAACGAATATAGATGATGTTTTGATTGAAGGCTGTTAGGGATAGGGTTTTGATGGAGGAATGAAGGTTAATCCAATGAATGCAGTAAGGAGAGATGGAGGATGAGGTAGGATGCACGAAAATTATGGAATATGCTTGGTTTTCTTGTGGAACAAGTTGGTTGGGTGACTGTGAAGATTTGATCCTGCAAAGCGTCAGCAAAGGGTCATGGGTTTTTGCAAGAATTGGAATCGGTGAACAGGAAACATGAAAGTGAAGGCGAGAAAATTCGAAACGTGGGGGGTCTATTTTGGTTGATGATGTCATAGGTAAGACTGTTTGTGTATAGGCCTTTAGTCTCTTGGTATAAAAATGGAGGGTGGTATAGGGAGACTTTTTTATGATATGTAAAGGGATAATGATATAGGTTGTAGTTTTAGATAGTGGTTAAAGTCATGGGATGTAATGCCCACTTTTGATGATCTTTATATGTAATGCTTTCTTTAAAGATGAATAAAAATACACTTATTATTAACCAAAAAAAGCACATGTTTGTAAAATTATCTTAAAAAACAAGCTTAGAATTGCATTTTCAATTTTCATAAGTAGACTTTCCTTTCTCTATAGATAAAAAATTTAGCTTAAATCGTACCTTGTTGTCACATTGTTATAACTTACATACACATTAATATATTACAATTTCCATAAATGAAAACCATGGGCTCAATTTGTTTTTAACTTAACTTTTTTTCCTTTTAAAACCAGGGTGGACATTTGAGGATGGAATCCATAGTGGAGTTGATGGATGATGCCCACGGGGGTTTGAGCACATAGCAACTTTGTGGGGTTGGAGGGTAGAGCCCCTAGGAAGGTTTGGGGGCACATGCCTTACCCTATCACATTATAGGTTGGCTTGAGGGTGGATCCCCAATGTCAAGAGCAAATTAAGCTTTTGAGACATGCAAACCTTCATAATGCATGCTTGAGGATACAAAACATTCCAAATGCTCAGAATGAAAATGTTAAAAAAGAAGGTTGTTCACATGGAAACTATTTATGAAGAGTTTTTGATGTTGCAAGTTTTTCTCAAGTTATTGTTGAGTATGTTGCCATTGATGTCAAAGGTTGATGATCAAGGTTGTATAAATTTTAGAGAATTGGATTAAGCTGTTTGAGGTGCTTGAGCTTGTTGCTTGTCAAAGTCAACAGCTTAGTTGTCCATTCTTTGTGCCAAATCAGTCTTAATGCCATGTCAGATATTATGTCCTGTCAAACAAGTGAATTTACAAAGGATCGACCCCTATGTTTTATATATATTCATCAAATATATATTGGTTTAAGAGTTTGAAAGATTTCTTTTGTAATGTTTGAAGAGCATTGAATATATGTTTGTAGTGTATGGATTTTGGAAGCCAATGTTAAATATGATCAGATTTGTGTGTTATCGGGTTTTAATGTTGCTGAGATATGATATATTGGACTGCTGTATCTTTGCTTTCACTTATTGATTTCTGTACATGCAAGATACTTGGATTGATCATTACATATATGATAGTGTGGAAACATGTCTCTATGTGAGACACATCTCATGACCGATCACTAACTAATCAATATATTAATTGATATTTATGCTGTTTAATCGATCCTCGTTATCGATTTAAGTTATAATTAATATTAACATTAAGATAAATAGTAACAACAAGTTTAATATCAAGAGCATCATCAATAATTGTTATATCAAACTCAACCATGTATATTACGTCTATTTAATAATATACATTACAATATAAAATATATCTATATATATATATACATATAGATATATACATCTATATATACATATATATACATATATATGTATATGTATATATATATCTACATCTATATATACATATAGATATATATATATATACATATGTATATATATATATACATATGTATATATATATGCATGATTGTTAATTTACTAATATTAATCATGTTTTGTGATAATTATAGTCATAACAGCATACAAAAGAAGGATAGTAATCAAAATGCTGAAGGCTGATAGGTCACTTATGCATTTGATTTCATCGATAGGAATATCCGACCGAAGCTACAATTCATTAACGCTCCCTCTTAGCTAGGGAGAATGATTACTATCCTCAAGTAAGCACAATAGATCCATATATTGTGTGAGAGATATCACCTCAATGTGATGTCAAGAGTTTTGGCACATCTATGAATATTAGGTCTCATGATATCCACAATAAATAATGTCACCCCACAGTGATATTAGTATTATGGCATACCCACAAATATCAAGAGTTTTGGCACATCTACGGATATCAGGTCTCATGATATCCATAATAAATAATGTCACCTCATAGTGATATTAATATTATGGCATACCCACAAATATCAAGTCACATGATAGTATCGTAGTAACGAGACTCGTCGCGAGTCATGCGAGTCACCCAGGTCGGTGAGTCGGGTTACCTCTGTTAGGTCAAAATGACCTGTGACCCTGACCCGCGAAGTCATCAAATACTTTATATTTCTCTAAGGTATTTCTATTAATATGCCCTAACTCACCGAGTCACTGCCAAGTCATGACCGAGTCTGGGGCAGGTCACGAGTCAAGTTGTCCTTGCTGAGTCAGAGCCGGGTCTGAGTCTTGTTACTTTGCATGATACTCACTATACACACAATATTCGTTATGGTATGTGCACATGCATCAAGTCACATGATGCCTACCATAAGGATATCTCTTCATGGCATATCCACGGATATTAGGTCAGATAATATCTACCATGAAATATCTCAGTAATATAACTCCTTGTGGCTATCCTTAAATATTAATTCTCATGATATCCACCACTCAGTTAATATCGCTTAAGATATATCAACTATCATGACATGTCCACTGATATCAAGTCTTATGATATCCATCATAATAGATTTTCATAGATATCACCTCATGTGATACACATGATATACACCATTATGGATTTTCAAAGATCTCACCTTATGTGATATCCGCCATTATTGTGAGATCGTCACCTCAGAATGATGGTAAGATGTACAAGTGTTCATCATTGAGAGATTGTCACCTCTTAATGATGTTTACATGGGCCCATTTAATCATTTGAACAAATGGACTCACACATATGACACCCACCATGAAACATATCAGAGGGTGGATCTACCATGGCTCATCCTAGAGAGTGGAAACAAGTACTTTCACCTCAAATTTTTGCCTTAAAGGGAAGAATGCATAAAGATACAAATAATAGGCCACCGGTGCTGAAATTCCCTTTCAGCCAAGGCTTCATTCTCCAATGTATCAAACTTATCCCGAAAGTACACAAACTTCTCTCTAGCATGAGGCTTGGTGAGAATGTTGACCATCTATTTTTCTGTAATAATCTACCTCAACTAAATGTTAGAGAAACCATCTCGACATGGTCTACACCCTTTGAATCAATATCGTTAGATGTTAATTGAAATAGATCCTTAAATTGCTCCCTCTGTCACGGAGGGACCTCTACGATAGAATGAAGCGATGTATTATCTGCATTATCTGGATAAAAAATATCCACTCTATTTTGATCAACTTTTGAACAAGATCCTTCAAACCCATTCTCGAAGGCTTTCGCAGCTACAAAACTTGTGGCTGCTTCAATCTCTCAGAGCAATGTCCAAAAGCATGTCTTCATCAACGTTCTTGGTGTCCACCAATTGATCATGAACAATGACCTCTCTTGCTGCTGAATTGAGAGAACAATCTTGCCAATGTCGTCCATTAAAGCAAAGTAAAGCGGGGTTTAGCCATTGTTGTCTTTAAAATTCTCTACATGGTACACAAATATCGGTAGGTTTGCGATTACATTTTTTTCAAGCTCGACTATGTGAAGTCTTCGTGTCTCAAGAAGGCCAATCAGCAACAGTAAGACAATCCACCTTGCTGGCGATTCATTCCTAGCACTGACGAGGATTTCATAACTGAATGTAGTCTAGCACTTTGCAACACCTTTTCTACCGCTAATTATAGTGTCATCTATTCCATCTCCAGTTAGCATTCTATTATATTTGTTACCTAGCATATTAACACATTCCTTATAAGCTTTAGTAGTCACATGGACAATCAATCAACTTTTACCATGGTTATATTGCCCTGGGGGACGACAAAATGAGGGGACAAGTTTCCAAGGTAGGGGGACAGAGGGGCCTCAATTTGGGGACGGTAGGGGACAGGGGCATTGTAGTACTTAAAATGCTAGTTAAGAAAATATGTATTGCAATATAAGATATAAAGATGTAAAAGAGTGAATACTTGAACATTGCATTGAATTGGAACATCGAACATTGAACGTAGAACATAAATAGTCGAATCAGCAAATAGTCAACACTGAGACATCCCTCCATCGTTGGCGAACTATGGTGGCGCTGCTGGCGATGAGGGCATGGAGTCCTCAAGTCCCCAATGCATCCCTATCTCCGAGATGTGGGGCAAAAGGGGGGGGGGACCCATCTCCATGTTACTATGACTTTCACTCATCTTTGCAATTGCGTTAATAGAAACAATAATACTTGTATAATCACCACTACTATCCTTTGCCACTCTCACCACATTTACCATCAATTTCACGCCCCTGGCTACATGAGCAATCTTATATCCCCACAATACATTTGAATAGTTTGCTTTATTGTCAATCATTGAGTTTTCTAAATGGTTTAGTTTTGGCATATTGTTTCTTCCAAGTTTGCAAGTCTAATTGATTCAAATTAGTAGACCATTCTTGATTGCAACATCCTTCAATTTGAAGAAAATGCCAAATTGTAGTATGTACTTATGAGTCCACAATATTTTGGATTAGCATCCAGTCATAATGCCCATCTATTGTATATGGTGGCTGGAAAAGCTAGTTAAAGATTATGCCACCTAGATAGAACTCTTCAACATCCTTAATCTCACACTTATGCTCTAGAAATGCCTAGTAATTCTATAATTTCTACCACAAATATATTCTTGTCTAGACTCCTTTCAATAGGAGCCAATGCTATGTTGTTTTCCTGAGGAACCCACAACATCAAACCCAATACCTGCTAAGAAAGTGAAACAATTCTTTCTTGCTTCTTCCTTTTCTGAAGAGTTGAGGAATACACCTCCCTATATGATGTGCTTTTTTCAATTTAATACCCTTTTAATAAAGATAAATATTTCTTGTGTCCATTGTCTCTTCAATACTTATCGTGATGTCCACCCCAATACTCAAGCCTGATTTTAGTCTTTCAAGGATTAACCAATGGGCCTTAAGACATCATGATATTATATATATGCCCTCAATTATTTTTCCTCATGCGATGATGTTCCATCTGTAGATTCAAGTATGAGTGAACAAAATGAGATAGCTCCTTCCTTATTCTTTGCCCTAGCCCTGACTAATTGGAACAACTATATATCAACCGAATCCCTTCTATCACCTTCAATTATATTCCAGCGATTTGTATCAGGCAATATAATGATTGTAGACTAGTTTGTAAAGACCTTGGGTATTTATTTATTTGTTTTCTGACATAGTATCATCAAAATCTTATATTTGATCAACTATCCAAAGTATGAGATCTGTGTTTGCTAATGTTATACAATCCTCCTTGAGAGTCCTTGTTCACTTAAGGAATTGATAGATCTTTGATATTAAGTCATTCCTCTATTATTTCTCATGCATCACCTGTGGAAGGTATTTAGTTTTAGCCTCAAATTATCTTGCTTGGTAATATGCACAAGCATGGAGAAGCAACAATTCTAGTCTATTCCCTACAAGAGCTATATACCAACTCAATCTCTGTTAAGCCTCATGATCATAGGCTACCATGACAAGTATGGTATCATTTTTAATCACCCAATGAGCTTCCCTTGATTTCCAAATCATTCACAACACAAGATTTCGGACTTAATCATCATTCGTGCTGTAACGCTCTATGAGATAGATTATTTTTGGGGGTTTGAGATGTAAAATTTCCACCCTAATCTTAGATTGAATCGACTGCTTCTTTAATAGATGGTCCATAGTATCATAACAACTAGGGAAGTTGAATCAGATTAGCATCCAACCATTCCTATGTTGCAACCAAGGAGGGATGCAAAATCTCAAGTTTATAGGCTGAGTTGAAGGAATGTCTAAAGTGGTTGCTATTTCAGATTCCCCACGTGATATTATTGAGTCTGAACACAACCGCTTCGAAATTGATTGGTTTTAATGATGTGGAAAGTGCAATTGTTGATGTCAATATGACCTTCGTCAAATTTATAGCAGAGTCCTCTTCTTGTCCTTTTCCTATATGTGTCCACTTCTTAATTTCTAAAAGTTTGTGAATGTCTCAATTGACGAATAGTGAAGTTAGAGGGAGAACCTACAAACTTGAAGATCTAACATGGGTGCTTTAACCAAGAAAGAAAAATTCAAGTCGAACCTCCCTTTTACCAAACGGTCAACACAATCAACCTATTGGCACCTAAAGTAGCTATAGGATAGTTCTATTCTCAATGTAAATTAAACTCCCATTGGATTTTCTCAATAGTCATCTCCATATAACATAAGGCCTTCTCAAAATATTATTTCTTCCAATTTGCCCCTATGCGATATAATCAAATTAATTTCCAATGTGATATAATTAGATTAATAAGTAGGAGATATTTTCCACAAGTCAAATTGGGATATTTCTATTAGGATTTAACGGTGTAGTTTTTGAGTCAAACTCATTGACTCGTGTTTCTTGAGTAGTGATTCACATGAATCCATCACTCATGAGAATAACTGAAACACTTAATGCTCATTTGATTTAGGCGATCCTCACAAAGGTGAAGCACCAAGACTTCTTGGGAGGTCACCCATCCTAGTACTACTCCAACTTCTTAGTGCTCATTTGATCTAGGTGATGCTCATAGAGGTGAAGCACTGAGACTTCCTGGGAGGTCACCCATCCCAGTACTACTCTAGCTTGAGTGTGCTTAACTATGTGAGCATCACCTGGATCCAATAAGTGCTAAGTGTTCCATTTATTCTCATGAGCGATGGATTCATGTGAATCACTACTCATGAAACACGGGTCAATGAGTTTGACTCAAAAAATACACAGTTAAATCTTGATAGAAATATCACAATTTGACTTGCTGTGGAAAATATCTCCTAATCAATTGATGAGCTTAAGGGGCTTTCTAATGAATGGTTCATAAGGCACAACACTTGGTGAAGGTTTTGCAAATGGGGTCACAAGCAAAGTGGTTTTAACCATGGCGGAAACTCCGTAGTTAAGTGTGCTCAAGCTAGAGTAGTACTGGGATGGTGACCTCCTGGGAAGTCCCGGTGCTTCACCTTTGTGAGCATCACCTAGATCCAATGAGTGCTAGGTGTTCCATTTATTCTCATGAGCAATGGATTCATGTGAATCATTACTCATGAAACACGAGTCAATGCGTTTGACTCAAAAACTACACAGTTAAATCCTGATAGAAATATCGCAATAATCAGATTCATTTCGCACATGAGGGATGTCCATAATATGATTCTAAAATAGAGTTTATGCACAAGTATATATATTTGGGACGCCATATTCAACTCCTTTTGTGTCAGGAACAGTGTATGATGGTGATCAATGGCAATGGGCTAGCAATCACTAGTAATGGAAGGATGAATTTTCCCCTTGAATAGACACCCAAATTCTTCAACTCATAGGCGACGTAATAATCAAAACCTCCACCTTGACAATTGTCACTATGCATCATGCCCTGTTAAGATTAGGACTTTTCACGGTAGCGCTGAAGTGTTTGCTTCTGAATTAGATTTGTTTCTGGTTAACTCTTCTTCAAATCCTTTTAATTGCTCATAAATCTCACAAATCCTACAAAGGAACTTGGCTCTAATATAATGTTAAATTTGATCAGATTTATATGTTATCGGATTTTAATGTTGATGAGATATGATATATTAGACTGCTGTATATTTTCTTTCCACTTATTGATTTTTGTACATGCAAGATACTTGGATCGATCATTATATATATAATAGTGTGGAGACTTGTCTTTGTGAGACATGTCTCATGACCGATCACTAACAAATCAATATGTTAATTGATATGTATGTTGTTTAATCGATACTAAATATCAATTTAAGTTCTAATGAATGTCAACAACATGATTAATAATTGTTATATCAAACTTAATCATGTATATATGTATATTTAATAGTATACATATGGACTATATATATACATATATATTTGATTGTTAATTTACTAATTATTAATCATGTATTGTGATAATCATAATCATAGCAGTATGCAGAAGAACGATAGTAATCAAAATGCTCTAGGCCTTTAGGCCACTTGTGTATTTGATTTCATTGATAGAAATGATCCGACCGAAGCTACAATTCATTAACAACTAGGGTCATCTTCCCTTTTTGGCAAGGACATTTTATTAATGTTGTCGTTTTTATTTGAAACAAATAAATTTATTCTTCCATCTTATTTTGGAGTGGGGTGACTGTTGGATATGTGCTATCGATAGCTGTGTAAAAAGATGGCATTATATAGTCATGCCTTTCTAAATGGTTTGGGTGGTGAAATATTTATCGTTGATAAAATAGGTTTTGATTTTTTGAATGTACAGAGATAGAGATTTGAGAAAAGTAAGGGCATCGGATGTAGTGAGCATGTGATTTGAAAATAGTTGACTTGTTGTATTTGCAGCATACAGGTTACAAGCTGTAGCATTAATTAATTTTTTCAACTGTTGATCTTTTTATAAGTTGCAGCATTATAAACAGGATGATAAGGAATCAATAAATATAGCAGCCCAACAATGTCTTGTTGGTTACTCATCAGGGCTGTGGAAAAGTTTGGACAGTATGTAGCTAAGTCAAAATGTTTGTCAAATTTTCGGCTTCATATTCGAAATTTGGCAAACCCCAAAAAATGAAAAAAAAATTCACTAAATTCGTTTGAAGATTTGTACGGAAATGCTTCCCTTATCATTTTGCATAAAACAATATGCGTTTGAAGGTGTCTGAGGTTTACTGTTCAACCTAGCACAACAATGACTACTCATCTTTGGCATCTGAAATTGCCGTTCATCTTTGGTCTTTGAAGTTTTCGTTCATCTGTGGTTGCTCTTCTCCTCTGCTTAGCAATTTGAAGCTTGCATTTATTTTTTAGACTGTTAATCCTGATGCCCAACGATCTCCCAGTAGCGGCAGCTCTACCATTACCAAACTTGCCTAGTCATCGACGGTCGGCTATGTTGGAGTAAAGTATTTTTTTATTAATTAAATCATATTGATTTAATTATTAAGTCATTTATTATCTCAGGTTTACTTAAGCTAAACTTTAGGCATATAATAATTAATTCTTTTATTAATTATTATCATGCAACCAAGGTTAGCTACCTATTAGGGTTTTGATCTCCTTTTATAAGGATTGATCTCCTTGTAATTTATTCATTCACTTTTGATAATAGCAATCTCTCTTTTTGCTCATTAAGAATGTCTTATTTGTGGATCTGGGGATTCCAGCCGCCATAGCTTTTGCTTCTCTTGCTGTGACAGGGGTTTGCATGCAGGTGATTCTTGGGAGCTGTGGGGTTGATCTTTCATCAACTTCAATAAGCTATGTAACATATTTATCAAATTTTCATTTTGTTTTAGAGGTTGGAAGTTTATTAGTTTTCTATTTATTCTTATTCAACAATAAAATATTATTACAAGTTTAAACATTTCTAATAATATATGCTATTTTTATTAATTTTTTTCAAAGCAAAATATTTTATGTATTGTTTTTACGAAAACATATATATATATTGCTAGTAATATATTAATGTTTTGTATGTATATTTTATTTCTTTATTATTAGTAATATATTAATGTTTTGTATGTTTAGTTATGATTATTAATATTTTTTGGTAAAGTATTTTTTATTGTATAAGATTAAATAGGAAGATTATTATCTTTTATTTTGTTTATTAGTAAAGAGAAATAATTTTTTTATACTTCAATTTTATATTTTAAATAATTTAGTTGATTTTATTTTGTTATGTTTTAATATATGATTTATTGCACATGTTTTTTATGGCTCATATCTTATAAATGATATTTTCTATGTAATGATTTCAAATCTATTTTGTAATGTCAAACTATTTTGATAATTTATTGTATATGCAGTTGGAGAGATGTTTTGTTTGTAGATTTGATTTGAAAAGTTATTTGCATTTGTTAAAACTTGAGCCCCAAAAAAACAAAGATAAACAACAATAAGAAAATAGCCAAAACTGAAACAATAAAACACCATAAATACCTTAGGAAAACCCTTCCAGAATGAAGGGAAAAACCCATCAACCAATATAAGATCTTCTTTATTGATGATAAATATTCTAGTGTACATTGCATATCGCTTGATGCGATATATATAACCTAAAGAGAGACTCTTCACATCCCAACCAAAGGTCTGTCCAATTTCCCAAAACGTGACTCTTTATTACAATTACAATTACAACTCTTCAAATTTCCATGCCTCAACACATGTTTAATGACACGCGTCATTACATTTAATATTACAATTTAAACATAAGTGTCCTTTTCATCTGAAGGTGACAATAACTATAAGAATGTCCATATTTCCAAAGATAAAGATCTCTATCGCAGCTACAATTTTCAACACTCCCTCTTAGCCAAATAGAGATATTTAAGCTGAGCAATCACACAGGACTATAGTCAAAATGTTAATGATAAAATCTCATCATATAGATCCTATAAAATTCATGGAATCAATCAACATGAAAACTTGTAACCAGTACTCATATTCATGGAATCACTCAACATGACAAATTTGAAACCCTTACTCATATTCATGGAATCATTCAACATAAAAACCTAGAACAATTATTCATTGTTAATAATCATAGAATCACTAAACATGACAAATTTGTAACCATTACTCATATTCATGAAATCACTCAACATGAAAACCTGGAACAATTACTCATTGTTAATAATCATGGAATCTCTCAACATGAAAACTAGGAGCAATTACTCATTGTTAATAATCATGGAATCACTCAACATGACAAATTTGTAAGACTCAAAGCTAAGCACGGACTGTCTCAATGTGAATTCTCATGGAATCTCTCAACATGACATCCAACCCCCATCACAGAATCTCACAACGTGATGACATCATGGACTATCTCAACATGATGTTCACTAACACATATGAAAGATTTATCATACCTAATCTTACAATCTCATTCACACAAGAACAAAAAATAAGACTTAGTTCCATTTAAGTCTCAAATTCAACCATATCTAGCTTGTTTCCAAAATAAGAGAATTTGACATGCATAAACTCACAATTTAAACTATTTTGCAAAACGATTCTCAAAATTACAAGCATTAGAAGCATGTATAATAAAGGCAAGGATTCCATAAATACTCCCTCTTAATCAAGAATTATTTTGATCAGAACAATAAGCAAGATGATACAACCTTCCGACTGAGCATCTCCCTCTTAATTATAGCAACATCCTCTTCTCATTGTTTTTCTTGTTGCATCCTGCAACAAGGAGAGTTTAGTAAATCTATTATAGATAGAAATGAATACTGGAATAAAACATACTACCAATTGTAAAAATTACGATAAAATACTTATCTTTATGTAGTCTTACTCTCTTTTTATGTGTATTATAGCCAATACCCATCCCTCCGAGAAGATAAACAATGCATGCATGTATAAGGCATGCACTTCTAACGAATCCAAAACTGGTGTAAAATCAATAGGACGCCTTATGCAAATAATTGTACACATCTACTCTGCCTGTAGATGTATAGCTTTGGGAGCTAAAGAATTCTAGCGAACATGGAGAATTTCTATACTTGTAATAATCCTTAGTAGACATCCTTTTGTGAAGATGTAGAAGAACTACTCTGTCATCACTATTGATCTCCCTCTAAAGAGAATACATCTTCAAGCGATCTTCTGTTTGAAAAGAGGATATAGCAAAGCGAGAGGTAGATGACCAAGGATAGGAAAGCTATCGACCGACATGGACTAACATGAAACGCCTATTTTGAACCATTACTTATATCACAATAATATTGACAAATCATTGATAATGTAACGTTCAAAGACCCAAGCGAGTTAAAATATGCAGCTACACTTGCCATCAAGTCACACTCTGACTGTCAAAGTAATCGTGAACCAATCGGCACATATAGAAATCTAACAAAAGATTCGATGATACCTAGAAAGATAGAAAGAGAGAATAAAGACGAAACCAAAATGACAATATAAATGAAATTGATAAATGTCGTTGGAGCAGAGTGGCCTTCCGACTCAGCCTCAACTTCAAAAAGATACAAACAAATATTCGAGAAAATATAAAAAAAACTTACTGTGAAGACGATACTGGCAAACTCTTTAATTAATTATCGACAAATGACAAATACGAACCATTACCAGTCTTCACCATCAACTTTCGCTCTAATAGCTCACACACTTGTCAATTCTCTCTGATTAAACCTATTTAGTGTAACTGCAAGGACTCTAGTAATGTAGAGAGTCTTGGCACATAGCACACATGATGCTATTTCAGAATGAAATGCATAGAACAAAGCTCATATTTGTACAACTCAACAATGATGAAAGAAATGATCTTAAGATGTGATGCCATCTCAATATCCGAAACTCATACAGAATGCTTGGAATGCTACCGAAGTGTAGAACCACATCAGCGAGAGAGCTACCGAGGTTGCACACAAGTTGTAATACTCATTCTAGAGAGTACTCCTTGTCTAAAACTTCTTTCTCAAGAACATAATTGAACATGTCTGCACTGCTCCTTTTATTGTTGTTGGGGAAAAATTTAGGATGCAATGATCCCCTTGCATGCTCAACAATGCCACCAAGGCCAAGCACAAGATCATCTTCATATTCTCCTGCTTTGCTCGGAGTAGAAGCCAAATAAATAGGGTCTATTGTATTTGAGATGCCGCTCTGCTGTACCTACTAGCCTTGCTAAAATTACATCACTTTGAATCGTGGGCCACTCGAGGCCATCTTATGAATGCTCACCAAAAACTTTGATTTGTATTCAGCGTATCAATATTGTATTCAACATATCTCTTAAAGGCTGCTATCTAACCTGGCTCTAATACCATGTTAAAAATTGAGCCCAAAAAAACAAAGATAAACAACAATAAGAAAATAACCAACATTGAAACAATAAAACACCAGAAATACCCTGGGAAAACCTTTCCAGAATGAACGGAAAAACCTAGCAACCCAATAAAAGATCTTCTTTATTGATGATAAATATTCAAGTGTACATTGCATGATGTGATATATATAACCTAAGGAGAGATTCTTCACATCCCAACTGAAGGTCTCTCCAATTTCCCCAAACGTGACTCTTTATTACAATTACAATTACAACTCTTCGAATTTCCATGTCTCAACACATGTCTAATGACACATGTGATTACATTTAGTATTACAATTTAAACATAAGTGTCCTTTTCAGTTGAAGTTGACAATAATTGTAATAATGTCCATATTTCCAGAGATAAAGATCTGTATTGCAGCTACAATTTTCAACAGCATTAAACCTATAAACATTTAAAAATTATGTATATATATATATATATATTTTTGAAATTATACAAGGCAAATTAAATATCGATTTTTTTCAATTTTTTTGGCTTGTCGAACTTCATCTGAACTACATAGCTGTCAAACACGAACTCAAACTTGAACCTTTGACTTAGGTATGTAGGATATAAAAGTCCACAGTTAAAAAAAAAAATATAGAGAGATATCACTGAAGAGTATGCAGCTGAGTTTGTGGAAGTGGTGTAGCAAGAAAATAGGATTGAGCAGAATATACACAATAGGAAACTCCGTAGTTAAGCGCGCTCAGGCTGGAGTAGTACTGGGATGGGTGACCTCCCGGGAAGTCCCGGTGCTTCACCCCTGTGAGCATCACCTAGATCCAATGAGTGCTAAGTGTTCCATTTATTCTCATGAGAGATGGATTCATGTTGAATCACTACTCATGAAATATGGGTCATCGAGTTTGACTCAAAATCACACAGTTAAATCCTGATATTCATATCACAATTTGACTAGCTGTGGAAATTATCTCCTACTTATCAATTGATGAGCTTAAGGGGCTTTCTAATGAATGGTTCATAAGGCACAACACTTGGTGAAGGTTTTGCAAATGGGGTTGCAAGCTTTGGGTTTAACTAAGGAGGAAACTCCGTAGTTAAGCGCGCTCAGGCTGGAGTAGTACTGGGATGGGTGACCTCCCGGGAAGTCCCGATGCTTCACCCCTGTGAGCATCACCTAGATCCAATGAGTGCTAAGTGTTCCATTTATTCTCATGAGAGATGGATTCATGTTGAATCACTACTCATGAAATATGGGTCATCGAGTTTGACTCAAAATCACACAGTTAAATCCTGATATTCATATCACAATATGAAATGTGTTAATTTTTGGTGATTGAGTGGAGCTGCTGGGCTTGAAAGGAAAAGATTGGTATAGAGTTGCTGTTTCAGTTTCAGTAATTATTGAGTTTTGCATTTAACGTTGGTTCCTCAGCTGGCTGGAGTTGGTGCTTCAGTTGTTCAAAGTTGGTGTTTCAAAGAGGGTCGGTGCTCACTTTTGTAATTTGGGTTGTGCCCATTTTTCCTCAATAATAGCTATTGTATGTTGTGTTTGTTTAGCTGAAAGGATTTTCCACAAGGAATCTGGTGTATGTGTCTTGATGGTTGCTCTCATTATGTTTTATGTGGTTTATGTATTTAGATGTTCTAAAATACTCACTCCCCTGCCCACCTTCCCAGTGTTGCAGTGTGCTCTTCAGTTACTTGGTGATTAACTTGTAATCCTAAGTGACTTGTGAGTATTCACAAGCCGTGCAAATTTTCTATTGTTTTTTCAAATGTGGTTTATAGTTATTGTAAACTCTTTAGTGAAGATCTAGTTAATAACCATATTAGACCTTTAGTTGATTATTTGATATCCTTTAACTTGTTCTACATGGTTTGTTGTTGATTCTGTAAATTCTTTGCAAAAAACCTATGTTATTGGGTTCCATTGACCAACCATCCCACACCCTTTATTTACTTCTATGTGTATGGTTTGGGTCCGGGTCCGGGTCTAGGTCTGGGTTCCTCACTAGTTAAGAAAAAAAGAGAAAAAGAAGAAAAGTAACTTTTTAAAAACAAAAAATGCTTGCATGCATAATTTCGTCCCTATGTGATAAAATTTGGAAATCGTCACATGTCGTTAAGGCTAGCATTTTCTAAAATACTGACTTCCCTGCCCCCCCTTCCCCAATATTTCCAATTTTCTCTTTAGTTATTTGGCGATTAACTTGTAAGCCTCAATGACTTGTGAGTATTCATGAGTCATGCTAATTTTCTATTATTTTTCAACTGTGGTTTATAGTTATTGTAAATTCTTTAGTGAAGATCTAGTTAATAACTATATTAGACCTTTAGTTGATTATTTGATAACCTTTAACTCGATCTACATGGTTTGTTGTTGATTTTGTAAATTCTCTTCTAAAGCATATGTTATTGGGTTCCATTGACCAACCATCCCACCCCTTTATTTACTTGTATGTGTATGGTTTGGGTCCGGGTCCGGGTTCCGCACTAGTTAAGAAAAAAAAGAGAAAAAGAAGAAAAGTAACTTTAATCAAAAATATTTTAATAAACAAAAAATGCTTGCATGCATAATTTTGCCCCAAAGTGATAAATTTGGAAAATGTCACACATCGTAAAGGCTAGTTTCTCAAAGGCCTTAATTTGGGCTTGGTAGGGATGGGCTTTGCCTCTTGACCCTATCATATATTGGCACAGGGAATGTGCTACGGATGTTGCCCTCAAACCTTGCCAGGGGAGTTGCCTCTTGATTCCATTGGGGTTGATGTTTCCAGACCTCTGCGAGGGTTACTGCCCCTCAATCCCATTGGGTTTTTTGAGACCATAGGCCCCCATGAGGGGTGCTGCCCCTCATCTTCGTTGGGGTCTCCAGTTCCCAACCTCCTCTAGTTATTATGATTACTTGTCATATAAGAAACTTGATTACAATGAGGGGATTTGGAGGAATTGAGAACTAATTCATGAGGGTGACGACTTAGACATTCTTCTGATACTTGTCGAAAAATATCTTTACATGGGCAAGCTTATACAATATATGGCTAGTGAGAATGGAATTGTAACTTATTGTGGTTTGATTGAAGCAAACATTGAAATTGATGCTTTTGATGCAGAGAAATATGAAGACTATTAAATATTGCTTGTAATTTTCATTATGTATTAACATGTGGCAAATCATTAAATTATGAGTTGCTGTGTTTTCATTTATTTTGCAAATTATGAGATATTTTAATTAATTTATTTTTTAATTGACAATTGTGAGTAACATTGTTTTGTATTATATAATTAATCATAGACCCTTTTTGTGTTGAAAATGTTGATTCAGAAATCTATATAATGTTTGATGTAGAATCTACACGAATTTCTGATATTTTGCTAATATTGTGTTTATATCATAATAATCAGTGAAAATTCAAGCCTGTAGGTCATTAATAGTTATATCTGGTATTACTATTTCTCTATATACATATACATATAGGTGAACTTTTACCTATGTTGGCTTACTCTAAGGTCAAACCTTTACTTGTACCCAAGTAAAAATACCAGATTGCCATGCCCAAGCCTTGAACCCATACCTATTTCTGTACTAGGTTTGGTACCTTAGTTAAAAACATGCTCACATAAATATCAAACCTCTTTGATTGTATTTTGTATATTATGCATTGCTTTGCAAATTCTTAATTGAGCTTTTTGTTGTTATATGCCCATATCTGTCAAGTTGTGGGCTGCCTTAATGTAAGGATTCAAACACGGGCCATTCTTTTGGATGCCTTATTTTGATTTCTTGGTAAGATTTTATAGAGGTTTTTGCTCTCTGACAATGGTATTTCTTCTACATTTGGATAATAGCATAATATCTGAAGGAATCATGGGATAAAAGTAGTGGGAGAGTTTATATAAATTCAAACTTAAATGTGATATAGCACAAAAAAGAGACACAGAGTATCCAGAAACCTTTTCAGCATGTGACAGATTATAGACATGTACAATGGAAGATGCAAAAACTTTTCGGGGTTCTTTTAAGTTACAGGAAGGCTCCTTTTACATGCTTTTGTTAGGTGTTAGTTGTAGCAGCACTGTTGCTGGTGTTGGCTGCACTGCCATTTTTACAATTTTGGTTTATTTTGTTAATCTTAACTTCTTTAACATTTTTATCAAAAATTGAATATTTGGTATTTAACTATATAAAGGCGTTGTGTATGTACTATATATAATTAGGACATATTGTTTTGATGTTTGTAAAGCTGGACATATGTTTTTGAATCTTTATTAGATGCGAGAGTATTATGTAAGTAGAAGATATGCACTTTTTCAGAAGGTTAATTTGATTATCTATTTTACATTTATCGTTTCTTTACATTTCAAGCTTCTGAAGTTATAAATATTAATCTGTTCAACTTTCATGTGAACTCTATTGTTGTGTATTAAGGATTTTATAATGTATATGTCAATATGATGAGTGATTATTGTGATTTTATCAATTTATCATATGAATATTTGAAAATTTCTTTTATTTTAAAAAATTTCCTTTTTTTTTTTATGGCCATCCCCTAGCATCCCAAAAATGGCCTTGAAAAGTCGATCCCCAAAATGTGTGCCCATGCTGAGAACTTGGTGGAACATATCCACCCACACATGCTTTCCTATGCAAGCATGTGCAGTAACATGCACACATGCTCTCTCTCACACACACAGATGAACACATCCTCACTGACGCATGCACATGCTTACACGTGCATGTGCATACATGCACACTGTACACATGCTGTGTATGTGTGCACAAGTGCTTGCATGCTTATAGGTACTTACTCTGTCTCTATCTCCTCTGTCTCTGTCTCTCTCTATCACACACACCCGCACCCACGCACACATGGTAAACATGCTGCACCTATGTTCTATGTAACTCTTAAAATTTATTTAGTTATGCAACTAATGGAATCTGCATAAAATCTACTTGCATTTGTTTTGCAGGAAAAAAGGGACAAACTAACAGAACCAAAATTTTCAAGCTTTGATGACTTTCTAGTATGGGCATGGGGTGGATCAAGACATTCAGGAGTTATTTGTATGGCCTTCTCATCATTTATCTACAGTATAATGGGGCTTTTGGTGGAGTATTTTGCAGGTTTGCAACTCACATCAGAATCATGTTTCCTATAATAGCCAACTTTTTCTAAGTGTTGGCTGAATTGGAAGCAAAGCAATTATTTTTCACCACTACTTTGGTGTTATTTGGATTGAACATTATGTTTAGATTTATGGATCCTTATCTACTCTGTCCATTGGTCTTCTGCAAAGCTAAACATCTCATTACATGCATCTATGCATTCTAACATTTAGTACGAATGTAGACAAATTACAGAGGAAGGGCCATTGCTTGGTTAGGACTCGCTGAAAGATTTGTTCAAATTTTCTTTTGAGTGGAATTTTGGCAGAACTATCTTTTATTGATAACAGTCCTAGATAGGTGCTTCTCTCATTTTTGCTTTGACTTTTCTGTGCTATTCTTGAATGACACAGATGCATGCATGTATAAGGTTTAAACATAGCATAGGGGTTCGTCTTGTAGAATTTTTAACTATGCATAGATAAGATAGATTTATCTTATCTTATCTATCTAGAACTAAAACCTTTTGAATTTTTTCCTACGTCCTATTATGTCATGTATATTCTATGTGCTGCATTTAAATTCTTTTTCATTTCTCGTTTATTTAGATATGAAGAAAACAAATTGAAAATAGAATATGCTTTCAGATAGGTCCTAAACTACATGAAAGTTTTGGACAAGACAGACCTTATTCTAATGATCTATGTCATATGTTTATTTGTAAATAAAACTTATTTGTTGCCCTACAGTTAACTTGATCTTTATCTCTTATATAACTATATTTAAAAATAGTTCTTTCCTAGATATTTAAGACATTTTGTGAATCTATCGAGCATGTAATTTCTAGACTTCTAATTCTTCTCGTGAACAGAGTGAGCATACTATTCTTTATCTAATGGGTCAAAGATTTTGGCTGAAAACTATGCATCAAATTGGTATAAAACGTCATATAATTATATGCCTGCTCAGGCTCTCTGAAAATAATGGTGGTTGGTTTATAGAAGTGATCTCAAGAAAAAAGACTAATTCTCTATGACCATAAGTCATAACTAAGTTTAATTTTTTAAATGATCAACAGTTACAGCAATTCCATCTTCCGAAACTATATTTATAAGGTGTGCAGTCATCCTTGTTGCTTCTTTTATTTGGATCAGAAGGACTGGACAACCTCTGATTGGATTACCTCATGTTAGAGGCCTTCTGGTTGCCAGAGCAGTTGCAGGATACCTGTCTCTTTTAGGATTCTTTTACAGGTGAGCTCTCAAACTTTCTCTTAGTTATTTCATGGATATAACCTTTGCTCGGGGACTTTCATAATAGCTTTTAGGTTAGTTTGTTCTAGAGCATGTTACTTTTTATTTGTATTTATACTAGATTCAAATAATATTTTGTTCCATCAATAAGGTAATTTCTATTTGACAAGCTTTATGTGTTACTAAAATATGGGGCTTTTCCCACATTTATAGATCATTGATCGCTTGAGTTTCTTGGGAATCTGTTGTTAATTTCCATTAAAAGTTGTGACAATGTAAGTTTAAGCCGATTAATGTAATGTAACCAACTAGAAATTTTTGTATATGATTTCTGATACAAAACACAACTTGGAACTGGAAAAACAAAATGAAACCAATAGCTTAAAACTTGTTATCAGAACCCTCAATGGCTGGAAAACAACTTCAATGTCACCTGATTTAGCAAAAAAAATAAAATTTACCTATGGATGACTAGTAATCTAAATGATGATGCTGGTTAAGGTCTGTTGTGAAGGGTACAGCCAACTGTTAATGTTTGGTAGTTTCAGTTGGATAAACTCATGAGACTAAACTGAAGTTATATATATATATGTATGTATGTATGTGTTTGTGTGGTTATATAATTAATTTTTATATTAATAAAATAAAATGAATTGACATGTCCCTTGAAGGGACATCTCTCTCCATGTATCATCCACAATATAAAAAGAGAGAGATCGCTGCCCTCGAACAACACATACCAAAAACATTATGGCAGTGCTATTGCATATGCAACATCCTCCAAAAATCAACATGCTATTAGAGCAAAGCCTGGAAGGAGGATATCAACGAAGACATATATATGAAAAATCAGTCTTTGAAATGGGAGAAACAAGTACAAGACAAGAAATTAAGAATTTATGTTAACAGGCAAATTATTATAAGAGGAAATGACCTTAAATGAAGTAGCATATATCTGCGGATTATTGGTTATCAGCACCCAAATATATAACACAGAAAATAGAAAAGATATAAATATAAACCCGAATCCATTATCATAGGGTCTGTTTATTGCCTTTGTTAACATTGGGCAGAAATGATTGTGTAGTGTGATGTGTATGAAATAATATTTGAAGATATTAATGTTTCAAATGGTAATATTTGTGAACAAATATTTTCTTGCAAACTATAGAGAAATATTTTAGATATTTGTTCGCAAACTATAGTGGAGAGAATATTAACTGAAAATGAGTTGGTCAAGGATTCCATGGCATAAAAGTCTTATATGCTCCAATCAGAAGTTAGAATCTCATAAATATGTTGTTGCAGCTCCCATATTTGTAGGTCAGACGATGATGCCAATAATATTGCTTCTCACTAAGTGAGGTGAGAGCGCAGCTATCACCGCCATGAGATGGTTATCGCTATGCATTCTCAGAATACTGTGATCAAATGAGAAGATGCCATGGTCTGTGATCGGCCTCTACCTCTGTTTCACAAGCATTATCTTTGGCAGCAAGTGTTGATAGAGCCCTGCAACATTAAGTCAGGTCTCACTGCTATGGAGAAGATGTAAGGAGAAAGTATGATCTGAAGGTGAATTTGAAAATCTCGCTGGAACATGACATACATCTGCCGCAAAATCAGAGTCACGAGACGTGACGTGGAGTATGGTCATCAGACCCACATACCTAGGAAGTATGTGCCTCGAGAATTGAATCCACCAAGGATGGACGGACGACAATACACAAATGTCCAGTTGGCACACATAGATCTACACAACTACCCATTGCTACTTCACTGTCAGACACTGATTATGGGAGAAGTACATGGATAAGTAGTTAGAACTGGAGTTGAGATATTAACTCTTTCAAATAGGCAGATCAACAACTTAGCCAAGAGTGGCCCTAACATGAATATATATATTATGAGGACTGTCACCGATGGAAACTAGTATATATAATCACAAATATATGCAATTTACTTTTTGGGAGGAATAGAGGTAAAGTTCACGCGGAAGTATGTGAGAGTTTGGATGAATAATACTATGTGACAAAGACCTTGAACCGATGCTATCCAACAAGTGATCCTACCAAATAATTATTATGAAGTAATTGGTAAATACTTGCTTGTTATTAATAGAGACCAAGACTTCATTATATACAAAAAAAAATGGAACGATGTTTCCTTAGGAAACGGTTGTAAAGAATAGAAACATTCTATTCTAGCTGAAAGAAGGCTAAAAAAGCTAACAGATAACTATAGCTAACTAAATATTAGAAACATTCTAATATTTACAATATATTACAAATAGATTACCATAAACTAATAATAGATGTTTATCTATTATCGTAATACTCTCCTTTAATGGTTAATCTATGCACAAAACCAAGCTGTTCTTTGAATTTGACAAACTTATCAGGACCAAGAGGCTTGGTGAGAATGCCTGCAGTCTGATCTGTTGTAGGAACATATTGCAAATCTATTGTCCCGTCTTCAACCAGCTGTTGTATGCAGTGACAGTGAACATCCACATGCTTGGTTTGTTCATGGAAGATTGGATTTCGGGCTAACTTGATAATGCCTTCATTATCAACAAACTAAGTAGTCGGTTATCACATTTCGCAGCCACATGACCAGTTTGAAAACAAATCCTGCGCCTAAAAGAGATACCTTCATAAATTAAGTCATGTATCCAACAACCTTTCAAAGGTTTTATCTTAATTTCAGCAGGAAGCCAATCTGCGGTATCCATTTTAACTAAGATACGTGCATATGTTGAGGGATAGAAGATTGTGAAATTCTCATACACTAGCGAAAAATTCCCCAACAAATCGCAAATTGCCTCGAGACAAGACTCAAACCATAAATGAAGAGGGAGACTCGGTAGCCTTACCCAGACTGGTGTTTTGTGAAATACTTCAGAGCAGGGGTTGAAATCTGGGCCAAGGTTTCAAAATTTATGCAAAATTATCTTCCCAACACCACACTTGGTCACAGAGAATCATTTTTCTGTCGTGAATATTTTCAAAAACTAGAATAAAGAAACCCTTGGCAATAGGGTAGATAGAACAAAACCTGTGAGCAAGGGTTCCCACTTGACAGAAATCCATGGATGAAGTTGCGGCAGGCTTGGCTAAAAACCTCTAAATTTTCCGATCAAACTCATCTCAGAAAAAACTGAAAGATTGTGAATAACCTCCTTATTAGCTGCATCAACCAAATCAACAGAAAAATCTTTAGAGGAAGTTGGTATTTGTCTGTCCATCAGCTGGTTCGACCTCTGCAAACCTAGTCTTTTTATGGGACCTCTTTTGGGACCGCTTTGCTGTACTGCTGACACAACCATGGGGGTTGTTGGGCTTCGTTCTGGAGCCAATACCTGACAACAACGGGTTGGGCATTGAGAGGGGAGGGCCTCCGACACACATGATTACCATTCAAAAAAAACAAAACTGAAACTGCTGGAGCCTGCACGGCCTTGAGCTTCGAATGCCCATGGCTAGATGAGCCACCAGGTTCAAAATGAATCTGCTTCTGCCTCACACACACCAAATCACTCCCCACAGAGCAAGCAAGGTCGGACAGTAAGGAAGTATAGGAGGAAGGAGAATTGGGAGGAAACCTAGCCCCTGAAGAATGCAAAACTGCCCGCAGAGCCATAATTCTCCAATTCAAGGGTTTGTACATGACTGTTAAATTTTAAGAAAATTATTTTCCTTACGTTTCTGTATCATTCTTATTGGAGGTTGTAGAGCATTGATGATTGGTAAACAAAGGGACATTTTTTAGTTAAGACTTGGTTGCATGTATATTGCTACTCTTTGAAACACCAGAGAGCCTAGTTAGGTGTTTGCTAGAGCATGTTTGTATGCTAATGCCCATCTTCAATATCTTTGCTTCTCTTAACAACAAAGCCACATAAATGTTAAAAAAATACATGGTTTTGTGTTGTAATCTGATAAACTCCTTACATTATAAGAAGGTTTTAAGCAGCTGCACGCTATAAAAGTCCTGAGAGTTCTTCTCTTCCTTTTGTGTGATTTGTTTTTTGTGTTTTTCATTCCTTTTGAAGGCCGCCAAAAAATGAACATACATTGTTCCTAGTTACACATATAAGTTTGTAAATTAATAATTTAATAAAGGTACTTAATTCGTTTTATTCTAGAATTTAGAATTTGAGCTAATTGTTGAGCTACTTATTTAGACAAAGGGAATAATTTTTTTTCAAGTTACTCATATAAGTTTGTAAATTAATAATTTAATAAAGGTACTTAATTTGTTTTATTGTAGAATTTAGGATTTGAGCTAATTCTTCAGGTACTATTTCTTCTCTAATTGTTTCTATTGGCTCACATTTTGTAACTATGTTTTTTTAAATTTTGATTTATGTGGAGCTATTGATGGTTACCTAGTTAATAGTGCAAATTATAGATGCTTTTTACTTTTGTTTCGCTCCAGTCTCCCAGAATTCTTGACAGGGAAAATGTTGGCTGCTTCACATTCTCTGTTGCAGCATTCAAGTGTTGCCCTTGCATGATGCCATTGTGCTAAACTTTACAACCCCATTTATGTCAGCCATTCTTGGAAGGGTCATATTGCAGGAGAAATGGGGAGTTATAGAAATTGGAGGTATGTCGTACATTTGAACCATTACAGCAACTATTCCTAAGCCATCTAATTTCCACTTTCGTTATGCAATACTTTAATCAATTGATTACAGCCCTTCAGAAATGTATTTGACTTTAGCTTCACATTCTGAGAAATTTTGATTGAAATGATATCCTAGTTGATATAAAGAGTTATAATCCAGGATTAAGCAACCATATGCCTCACTGTTTATGTCTGGATCTTATAAGCTCAAGATGTCAAGATGACAGAATTTGGGGAACTTGGCCCCATTTAAATGCTGCTGTTCTTGTAGGAGCTGCAGATTCTAGGGTCACCTGCAAAAATGAAGATGCCTTCCACAAGACAGTACGCAGGATAATGAGCTGCTTGATTATATAGGCAAGACATGATGGAATAAGTAAAACTAACTTGAGACAACATCAAATGCCCAACACAAATATTTAGGTGATGTTTTAAGAAAAGCTAACACGAGAAAAACATTGAATGCCTAAGGTATTGCGTGTTCTTATCTTAACAAGTAAGACTTCCAGAATGCTAAGTAGGACCTAAGATAACATGTGAATATGTACCCTCATTAGGTGATTAGGTACCAGACATTATTTACTCTAACAGGTATTATTTCTTAGTAAAAAAGTGTGGGAACCTAGATTGGATATTGGAACTGTAATGTTGCAATGTAGTCTGCTCCAGGCTTATTTTAGAATGTTACTGCATTACAGGACCTTGTCTTTAATATGGAGAGCCCCATGAGAGTCCCGTGTGGGCACTTCATCCAGTCACAAGATACTTTGGTTCTTGGCCTTCAAATGCGAGACTGTGAGGTCAAGATTCATCATAACAGTAGAGATGGCAAAATATGCTAATGAATTGCAAACAGAACAGTCACCTAGCTCAAATATTTGTAATAATTTTTCAAGTAACTGGAATTTTTAGCGGGTAAATTGCAATTTATTGAAAAATTACCAATTGCCTGCCACACATTGATGTTTTATTGGCGATATCTGAATTCGATGTTTTTCCTTCGGTAATTTAATTGCTATTTTTCATTTATTTTTGAATACCAAGTTTTAATCAGAGTAGTTGTAAACTTCTTATCCCTCCTCAGGTGCATGTATCCCTATGTTTGATTTGAATATGTTACTGCTACAGTCTGGATACAAGTCGAATATTGTACCACTGCACTCTACTATTGTTTCATACTGTAAAGTGTTAAATTAACTTAGAATAATTTATGTAGCAATTCTGTGTCTATATTGCTTTTTATGTAATGAAATTATCCTCTAATAACTAAGAAAATTGTGTTAAATAGAAGTGTGCGTCTTATATTAGTGTCATATCCAGCCATATCAATATTGGGGTCTTAAAAGAGAGTCATATCTGTATCCGATACCATATCTCTATCCATGTCCATGCAACTTTGGTTATAATAAATAACTTGAGAGTTATTCTGATTGTTAAGTTCTTACTATTTTAATCTTGAGCGATTGAATTCTCTTTATATGCTCCATTGTTGAGTGAACCCTTATTCAATTGAATGCTAGCATGGAGTTCATGGCTTTGGAGGTTTATACCTTTTTGCATGCTAGGACTGTATTGTGCAATTTGGTCTTCCAACTACATTTAGGATATCAATGCATCATAAGATCTCATATCTCTTGCGATGATCTAAGAGATATTTTAGCAGTCACTCTGTCCAGGCCTAAAATACTTACGAGTTATAACCTTCAAATGTGAGGCTTATAGGTCAAGACGTGTTTGTGACTTTGGAGATGTGGTCTTTCTCTTTTGTGACTATGTTTACTCTATAGTATCAGTACCAGAAATGGGCATGCATCCTATATATATGTGGCTTCAAGTCCTATACTCCTAAGCTCACTGGCATGTCTTCTTTGTAGTTTGTTATATCTTCTTAGCTTCATTTCCTTTTTGTCATGGCTGCTGACAGTTTTGTATCATAATCTCTTGTTTGCATTTTAAATACTTCACAAAAGAAAATTCAATTCCCAAATTTTGTTCAACTAGTTCTAAGATTTAATGAGTTGAAATAGTTCTAAATCAGGTCGGTTTTCATTTTAGATCCAGCAAACCGTGATACAACATTAAGTTCAAGCCGGTGAAGTTATCTATATTTTACCTTCACAATAATATTATAGTCTTCAATGATCGAATAAATAAAATGTTTGATCTTTGGTAACTTATTTGGGCCACCACAATCCCCTTGTTAGCATTAGGAGAACCTGCATTGATCATTTTGTTGGGATGAATGATAATAACGTTGGTTCTTCAAGCTTGAAACTTTCAATACATAGATGACATCACTGTCTTTGTTATGGTTTTTGCTCTTGTCTTCATCAGCTACATGCTTTCTTGAGGGGTTGCAAGCTCACAAGGCTGTTTCATATGACTTTATGAATTAGAGTTTAGTCATTTTAGGTTTACACATTGTTTTAATATGCTTTAGAATTTGTTACTTTTCATAAGTTTTGAGTGGCTTTAGTCTTCTAATTCTCCATTATAACTGAATGTACTTTTTGAGTTGTGTTGATCTCTTCCTTGTCATTGGTGTGGCCTTCTCCTTTCAACCTTTCTCGTACAGACTAATTAGATGTCTAGTTTTCTTGGTTCCCCTCGCGGCGTTACTGAATGGTTGTGGGTTTGTGCTGCGTGTTCGTCTCTGCTCTGCTCTTTGTTGATGCTTTTCCCTGCTCGTTGTTGGTCAGCCGTGGTCGTTCGTGGCTCTGTCTTTCATCTTTCCAGTGGTGGTGCTCATTGAGCATGTTTGGTGTTGGCTTCTATTGTTTTTAAGCCTGATTTTGGTTTCACTTCTGGCCTGTGCTTGGTTGAGCCCTGTCTCCTTTGGCTCTTTCACAAGCTTTTGTGCTTCCCGCGGGTTCCCTAGACTAGTTTTTTCTTGTTGTGTAGCTGCTGCTCCTCTCGACTTGATTTGGTGTTTTTTCTGCTTTGCCTTCTGTTTGTACATGATTTGTGCTTGGCTTGAGCATTGTCCTCATTGTTCTTTCCTAGTCTTTTGGGCTTCCCATGAGAGCTATCTTCTGTTATAGTCTGGCCTTTGTCTTTTTCCGTTATTCTGTGGCTTGCAACTGCCTTTCACGAATTTGGCTTTCTTTCTAGTTCTGTTTAATTGTTGTCGATGCTCTCTGCCTGCATCTGCAGTTGTGTTTCCTGTCTTGTTTGGGCCTTCGTGGTCTCTTTTTTCTGTGGGTTATTCTGGTGTGCTCGGGCCTGCTTCTGTCCCATTTTTTCCTATTTCTTCCAGCTCCAGTGCTTCGCTTTGCATCAGTTGTTTCCTTCACATCTGGTTTGTCTCTCCCTGTAGTCTTGCTGCACTGGGCTCCATGGACTCTAAACTCTTTCTCAACCTCCGTCTATTACCTATTAGTGACTTATAGACCAGATGGTTAAGATTGAAGCTCAAAACCAGAATCTTTGGGACATTGTTCACTTCCTATCTGCATCTTTGAGTGATCTAAAACATGTTTATTCTAATTCTATGCTTATCAGTGACTTCTTTGAAATGTTTACCACAGAAACAACAAACATCAAAACTCACATTGACTCCATTATCAAACTGTTTGGGGAAATTAGTATCATCAAGGATAAGCAGGCCACACTTGTTAACAAACAAACCTCTTTGATTTCGGAAACAAAGCAATAGATTAAATCTTGGGGCTCCATTTGTAACACCGCCAGCGCTGCACCTCTTTTTGTTGTGGAAACGATTGTATAGGAGAAGTTGATAGATGAGTCTGTTAGGAGCTCAATTTGGGAGTTCAGGGCCATTTTCTCTCTTTCCCTGACCCCATTCTGGGTTGATACTACTTCCTCAATGACTAGTTAGGCATCTCAGATATTACACTTTGTCATCGGTAGAAATTGTGTATCAGCCGACGGGTCCCTTCGGAAAGGTTCTTGTATTAGCCGACGGGTCCCTTTGGAAAGGTTCTTGTATCAGCCGACGGGTCCCTTTGGAAAGGTTCTTGTTATGTAGTCAACGGGTCCCTTCGGAAAGGTTTTTGTTATGTAGCGACATGTTGTATGTGGTTGACGGATTGCTTCGGGAAAGTTCTTCGGAAAGTATTTATAACCCCTTCGGAAAGCATTGTATTCATCTTATCATTGAAGCATAATGTAATGTTCTGGCCTATGCGAATAATGATAAGAAGAGTTCTACTGTTCGTGTTCGTGTTCATTGTCTGTGTGCAATTCTTAATTAACCGTATTTATAACCCCTTCGGGAAGCATTGTATTCATCTTATCATTGAAGCATAATGTAATGTTTTGGCCTATGTGAATAATAATAAGAAGAGTTCTACTGTTCGTGTTCGTGTTCATTGTCTGTGTGCAATTCTTAATTAACCTATGCGGTAAACACACTTGACGAGGTTTGGGTTGGTCCTGATGGTGGTGAGAAAGATAGGGTTTGTGAGGTAGGTAATGCAATGTTGGCAACATTGAAGGAATAAAAGCCATTAAAGCATAGGTCAATCGAGTCAATTTCTTGTGCGGAGAACCACGGGGTAGGAGCATGGTTGCAAGAAATGAAATACCATACTGTGGAGCTACTAGGAGTAGACCGATGATGAAAATAAGGATAGAGTATTAGAAGCTAGAAGGGAGAATCAACCAAGGTCAGGGGCATATCGAACATGAAAGCATGACAATATCACATGGTGAGAAGGCGAGAAAGAACAAATTACCACAACTAAGCAAGCCGTCCAAATTCACATGAGTGCATAAGCAGGCAAGTTGCAAGAAGGCATTGCTGAATTGCATTATGAAGGAAGAAGCCTTTGGTATACCCTAGCTGTTTTCAACAATCATTGCACATAATGACAAGGAATTCGTTATTGATGGATTCCAGGATAGCAAGAAAGAAAAAATGGAAAGAGGCAAGGGTTTTACTAGTAGTTCTAAGATGAATAAAGACACAAAGGTTTTACCTTTCAGTGTGAAAATTGCAGGAAGAGAGGATGTAGGTGCTAGTATAAAGAAGCAACTAATACCCAAGATTCAAATGGCTGCCCAAAAGGATGCTGGTACATTACAGACTGTGCAATTCAAATGCTTGAATGGTTTAGAAAGTAGAACGTGGTGTTAGGAGATGACAAATGATGATTTTATGGTAGGGAAAATACAAAGGGAAAAGGTACAATGGGCCATAAAAATGCCTATCTTTTTACATAAGAGATCAAGAGGAGGCTTTTAGAATGATGATAGATACATTTGATAGATATAGTCTGTTGGTGTACTTTAGGTCTTCCCAGTTTTGAGCTCCTAAGTGAATGGTAATCCAATGCAAAATATGTCAAGTCTAGATTGCCATTAGGATGGCATTTCTTCTCATTCACCCCTGTGAGCCTATCCATGCGGGAAATGGACCAAGTCAAGCACTATTAGTCAGCTAGATGATTCTAGGATGAGTGGACAAGTGGCAAGCTTTTCCTAAGATGAGAAGAAAGCTAAATGAGCTTTATCGATACATCTATCCATGCTCAGAACCTGCTTGAAGTGAAGAACAGGTTCTATGTACATCAGAGGAAAAGATTCCATGAAGATCCAGAGCTAGAGCGGTGAAGAAGCAACCAGTTGAACGAAGAGATCATGGAAAGTGTAGACAAAAATTGGCGATGCGTTTCGGGTCATTGATGTGATCAGAGCAACGGTCGAAATCGTGATCAACCACGTCGGGAGGAAGAAAAGTCGAATATCATATAAGTAAGGATTTGTGTGACTAAGCATTGAAGAGTCAAATCTCCAGTCATAAAGATCCATGTGGTAGTGGACCCACAACGAACCAAGTGAAGTGGTTAAGCGATTGAATCCAACGACCCTCGCTTTACCGCTTTAGCTAGATGCAAACTCTTTGATCTTCACAGTGTAGCGAGAACCGTAGATCTCCTTCTACCTAATAAGTTGCAGGCCCAGATCATCAATTCATCCTGATTGTCCAACAAAGCTAAAATCAACGACTCCAAATGAAATTTGGGCCAATTTTGGCAACAATTGTCTTGTATTCACATCCGGAAAGAGGACATGTGGCATACTTGATATAACATCTCTTACGGCATCGATATCCTTAACAAGTGTTACACATCATTCAATTAACAGAGATTGAATGGCCCTAGTCGTGTTTTGAGCCTAAATGTTAAAGGACAAAAAGTTTTGGAGAAAATCTTTGGAATAATAACACTTGTCCACACTCAAATCCACGGGCCAAAAATTAAAAGGATCAAAATTGACTTGAAAAATCATCCAAAGATACGACCAAGGTAGTGAACATAAGTTTGTAAAGGATTTTATGTCTCCCAAACTTATGCCCAGAAAGGAAGGTGTATGAGCGCAAGTGCAACTTAAGGGTGCTCACGATGTTATGTCCAAAGTGGAAAGCGTAAAGGTGTACGTCCATGGATAGTTAAGCGTAACATTGTATGGCTCAATTTGAAGACTTCCAGGTTACACTTTGTTGCCAAAAGATTGAACAAGAGGCTCCACATGCCGAAATCTTGCAACCGCAAGCCAGAGTTGTTAGAGATGAGAAACAACGAGATGATCCCATGTGGCAATGACATGGGGAAGCACCCAGGTGTAGTATGACAAAGCAGGTGACAGGGATCAGGGGACCAATCGCAAATGGCCATGTGTCAAGAAGAGTCAATGAGGGATTGACTAAGCTTGGAAAGGGACTGATTTTGATTCAAATATATGAGTATTGTATATCAATAGAAAGAGGAAAGATGAGAGATGCTTTGTAGCAGCAGCAAGATGAGATTTCAAGTGGACACTTGTCATGAATAGATTAGATCCGGGATTCCTCATTCTTCTATATCTTCTCTTCTTTCTCATTGTAGGGGGGTTGGTTCTAGTCTATTGAGCAGAGTTGACAATATCCTCATTCCAGGTATTATGGAGTTGAACAATGTAACTGATGCAATGAAGGCCTACAGAGCTAAATCCGTAACTTCGAAGAAGAATTGATAAACTGTCAAAAGCATTACATTCTCCTTGCAAGATGTGACAAGTGTCACCCCTCCTTCCTCTCTCTTCTTCTAATATTTTGGCCATACTTGGCATTCTCCTCATACACTAAGGCTTTGTAATGGATGATTGATCAATCAATCCTATTTTTAGAACACATCTATGCTTTGTGTAGTAATCATGAAATGTAACTGGCTAGTTCTAAAGGGCCTATAAATGTAACTTTTTGAGAAGTAATCTTCCCCCAGTAGTTGGGACTACTAAGTGAGACTCGAAGTTGTAGAGAGAGGGTTGATTGATGAAAGAGTTGGGAATTGTCTGAGTCTTGATAGCTTAATGGGGTAAGCAGTTCTCGTGACTGATTGTCACTTTGATTCTTTCATTGTCACCTTACTGCCGAGCCAGGCTTGTTAGTTTGTTTGAGGATTGGAATGTGAACTGGTTGGGAAGTCACTGATAGTGGTTTTCACATGGACTGTGATCCATTTAGGTTGGGAAGTATTCCAGTTTTCTTTGTGTTTGGATTTAGTTAGTTTAGATGCATGTAGAAGTAGATAGTAGCTTAGAGATAGTCCTAAAATTTGCCTGAGTATCCTATAGTTATAGGTCACTTGATTCTTCCTCTATTGCTCTCGGGTTAAGAGCATACCTTTAAGTTAGTTGTAGGACCAGAATAGATTGAAAATCATTCTAGAGGGGAGGTGTACCCTTAAATTTAGGGGTCTTTGATAGAGCACCTACCTAGACCCATTCTGCTGGTATCAGTTTGTTCCTTTAGTTTTGGGCAAAGAGTCGAGGCTAAGACCATTTTCAAGAAAAGGAAAATCTGTTATCCAACATGTAGGAGCGAGTTCCAATAACTCGACACAAACATCACCATCAGTTATGCAATGAGTTATTTCACGAGATTGTTTGGGATCCCTAGTAGGAAAGGCAAAAAGATTGAGAGTAGGGAAAAGAAAATGCCTCAGAAGGATAAAGAAAAAAAGATAAAGTGAGTTTCATGGAATTTGACAACCAGAGATGGACTTTATGGGCAGTACAACCTCTAAGAGCCATGGTATCAAGAAATTTGTAGCACCTATTGAGTGACAATGTCTCATGGATATGGTAAAGAGAAGACTTACTAGTTTGAGCCGAGCCTTTGATATCACCCTTCAACAAATATTGTTGATGAATGGTATTTGGATGCTAGTGCTTGATTGGGCATCTTTATTGGCGAAGCGTATGTACGAGTTTATGACTTTTCAACACAGGACATTCTATATGCCTTACTATGCCATAGGGTTTTTTCTGGAGGCCACTCATATGTAGATACGAAATGATAAGTTGAAGTATAAGCCGAGGCAGCCTAGCACTAGGGGAGCAACCCACTTTCTATTGGTGACATTTAAACACGGTGTTCCAACAAATGAGAAGAGGAGCTGCTAGGTGTTGTTAGAGTTAGAGTGTGGAGTTGACAGTGGCTAGGAAGATACTAGCGAGACATCATGAAACAATGGAGGTAGTGCGATGGATGGAGGGAATAGAAATGGACATACCACTCCTTCGGGTGGTAGGGTGTAATACCCTAGCTGGGTATTGTCTTCAAACTCTTAAATGAAAATCACAGAATAATGAACAACAAATACTTGCAACTAATTATATCAAATATTGAACAAATAACCAACAATTCATCCAGTATAATAGATTCCAATAATCTCAAGTTTGTTATTGTATTATACATCAACAATACAATAACTACTATTATCACGAGAAAATCCAATCCCAAAAAAGAATTACAATCAGATTGGAGATGCTAAAACAAGAGATGCAATGAAGCGCAAGTGAGACACTTGAAATGACGCCTCCATTGCGATTGGTTTTCGTCCATCGTCTTCCGACTTGTGGGTGTTTGTCCTCTAAGCTGGCTGAAAGCTGAAGCTTCTAATTGACCCTCCAAGAGAGCTCAATATCCAAATCAAATCCAAGCAAATATCCTAGCATGCTGAAGTGAGCTCCTCCTCTTTTTAAACACAACTTGGTGACCTTTCATGTCCCTTTGCTTGACTCATCATTTTCCAATCCCGTCGTTGTCCTTTTGCTAGTTTGTCTCTTATTGACTCCCCCTTTTAATATTGAATTGACTTTAATAACTTTGTATTAAGTCCTCAATAGTTAGTATTAATATAAATGGGGTTGGTTAATTAATTTTCAAATGTCCCAAAAAAAGGGGACATTATAGTCCTCCCTCCTTGAGATTGTTTGCCCTCTAACAATCGTGTGCATCTGATTGTGATACTTGGTTCCCATATCAACCTAATGAAAATTGCTTTGACAATCCACTACGCTACTCTGGTATGAACAAAGGACTTAGAACTGCAAAGCCATTTACCAACTTCCCATAACAACAATACATCAAGCGTGCTAATACTAGGATCCCAAACCATGTTGTTATGACCATCAGATATGATGAGATAAAAATGTATGAAGGAGCTATGTAGATCACAATAGATTGTGACGACCCAACCTAAATTGTTGATGTAAGAAACAAGATGCTCAATAGTAGAAATCAACACCATGGGTGCATAAAGGAGAACCCCTAAGTACATAGGTGCCATTGTTGTCAGTAAAATCTAAATTGTAGCCGATGGATAGAATTGTATCCGAAAGGGCGCGTGACAGTTGAGCCACCCCTTTCGGAGAGTATATGTACACTGTCCAAAAGGGACTTTGGAATCATTATTGTAATCATATTTTTGTAATCATCATAATCATATTGTAAGCATTGGAGTCCATATTGTGTATATGAATAAAGTATTTGTTCTTTGTTATATCTTGCTATACTACATGCGATAAGTATCCTTATGATCAAAACATTCCCTATTATCAAAACATAACTCTCAACAATTCTCCACCAAGATCTATTCAACTACTAAAGCATGAAATCCATCCAACTCATATATAAGATGGAATCTGGAACCATGTATGGGCTGATCAAAGGATAAGTGATAGTAGTCAATTCACCACACCAATCCTATGATCAAGGTTCACTGCTAGGAATTGCAACTGGATCCAAAATTTTGAAGTCGAGATCATCCTCTTCATGAAAATCAAGAAGAGCTCCCTCATTTATCTCAAAAAGTGGATTACTGGAAGTCCTATTAGCATCTACTTCAAACAAAGGGTTATCTACCAATTGAGTGTGATTTGAAATTTCGGTGCTTGGTCTTTTGGGACAGCTATCCAAATCATAAATCTGCTGAATGCTATCAAGTTCACTAATTACTTCTTGGAAAAACTCCTACCTCTCTTTACACTCATGTTCCCTGGTGTGATTTGTCTCTCTACCCTAATTTTCTGCGTTATGAAGAGCAACCTATGTATCATCCAATACCTCTTGAGCATCGTTAAGTTCCCTGCTGAGCTCCACAATCTCATTCTTTCCTTTACTCAACTGATCAGCATATAATCCAACAACATTCAGAATATAATCCTTGTCGGAAAGCAAACATAAATAATCTGATTTCATAGATTCAAGGGTTGTTTTGACTGCCTGCAAATCAACAGCAAGTAAATCTCCTTCCACTCCCTTATGGAGACCCTCAATCGTTCTGTGAGTGATGTCATAACATACCAAAGATGCCACAACCATGTTTTCCCTAACCTTTAGCTGATCTTTTAGGGTGTGCATCTCATTATTGTTTGTTCACACAACTCATCGTCTTGTAGTGTCATCTTGGACTGTTGCTCTACGCTAATATCATGTGTATAAGAAACACATGGTTCATCACACCTCTTAAGAATATAATCTTAGGCCTCAATTTCCTTGTTCCTTTGATTTGCATGCAAATGCAAATCAATTGCTATGTTATCTTTCTCATGCAAAGACCCATCATACAAGGATTCCAACATGCTATTACTTTGAGTAGGACCAACCTCATCAAATTGTTTGCCAACTTCATCAAATTGTTAGTCAAGAGTAATCTCCAAATCACCAACATAGAAACCTCTACGTTCCTCATCTATATTCTTCCCATTGCTTGTCTAAATTACTTTGCCTTCCTCCCATTGCTACAAATCCCACAAAGCCTCCTAGGAGTTCCTTTAACTGGTAAACCCATGTAGATTAGCTCACTATCCATTATGCGATTTTGAAATTTGTTGATTCTATGCTTAATAAGTTCATCCAAAAGCTCGAAGGCTGCAAATGAGAGCATCAACTTGAACAATCCTTTGCAAATTTAATGTTCCCTCCTCCAAAAAGCTAACAAGGTTGATTGCAACATCTTGCAGATTTTAACATCTGCACAAAAAATTGAGGATCTAATGGCGTGCATGCAAGCTTTTACTTTTCCTGAATGGTGCTTCCCAATTCCAAACAAGAAGCAATAATAGCTGAAAAATTAAATTGTTGCATTCAAGATTAATCATAATGTAAATGATTCTCTTCTCTGCCATAATATCTAGAATCTGAACTCTCTTGGCAAAAGTAGGGGCTTTGTCATCATGTAATCCCTCAAGTTTTTCACAAGCAACTGTAGAAGTTTCCTCAATGCATCATCGATATAGGCTGCTATAGGAGTGGTTATTTGCATAATCTTACTGTACTTAAGGCAACTGCAAGACTGACCTGTTTGTTTGGATGCTCTAAAAATCTAATCTCAACCAAAGTTACCAATGAAGGGTGTAAAGCCCAATTCAGGGGCCTACAATCAGCCTATTCTACTTTGGTCAACAATGTTTCTATGATCTCCAAATTCGAAAGAATGGCTTCTAATGAATCCATGGAGTCTAATTGTAATCTGGTCACATATAACCAATTTCCAATTTCTTTTCTTTCTGTGGGTTTCGTAGCTGTTCACCATTAAAGGAGTCATTACATTCTGAAGAAAACACTTGTATCAGCAACTTTTGTGATGGGCTGCTTAAATCACCATTGTATCTGCAACTATGGATGTGGAAACTTTTGTTTGTTTACTCTTCTTGAGTCACAGTTTACTATTTCCCAAAGGACCTTGCATTCTTGTTTTGGTAAATAAGAAACAAGGGAAATCAATCACACAAGTTCTGCCAATACCTCCGCAACATTCTAATCTGCTCACTCCAAAACATGCTCTAAATGCTTATAGAACCTGCAATGAATTCCTACGTCATTTAGAATTTCTTTGTCCCTAGTGTGATAATAATAATCCTAAGTGTTCTTTGTGCATAGCTCAAAGAAACAACTTCAGCAATGTATTCATTACATCATTTTGTTTTCACGATAGAAAGGACTGTGTGCTTAAAATGTGAGCACACTTTTATGAATCATTATATCCAAGATTGCCAAAGAATGAGGTCTCGAATGATGGCTCATAGCTCTCTATTCATGGAGTGCAAGAGTTTGTAATGAAGGCTCTTAGTTTTGACCTAGTTTGTGCCCATGCAAGTACACCATAAAATGAGAGATTCAAAGATCCAATATGTATGCAAATGGAGAAGAAAGCTAATCTATATGATAACAATGCAAAACAATGCAAGATCTAATCTATCAATGCAAGATCTAATCTATGAAAGTAAGCTCTAAACTAATATGAAAATGCATGGATGAGATATGATAATGGAAGCCATGGATGCATGAGAGAAGAAAACTAGAAGATAAAAGTTCTCCACAAAAAGCTTTAATAATCAAACTCTTTCAAAAATCGCTCTCCAAACTTGCAGCATAACAGTAGCATAAAGTGTGAGTATGTAAAATGAGGAGAGAACTCTCTCTTATAAAGAAGATTGGATGATCAAGGTTAAGAGGCAAAAAGATGTAATCAAGGGTGAAGAAAGAATGATCCGTGTGAAATAAAGATCCACCAATGAGAAAATAGGAAAAGAATTAAATAAAATCCCACTTAGAAATATGTGCATTTAAGTGTAGAGGAATTTATAATTTTAATTTATTTTATTTCCTCTTTAAGTGGGGATTTATTTAATTAAAAGGGAGTAAGTTCTTTTAATTAAATAAGAAATATTTAATTAAATTAAAGAGGGGTTTTTCTCTTAATTAATTAAATATGGATGAATTATTTAATTAAAAGAAACATTTTCGTTTAATTAAACGGGGACTTATTTTATTTAATTGAAAGGGAGATTTTCTTTTAATTAAATAAGACTTAGGATAAAATGATCAACTTTAGTTGAAATAATCAAATTTGATCAAACAAATTGTTTTGAATTGATTTAATAAAATATTGCAAACCATTGATTCAGGAAATTCATAAATTGATAAATTGAATAATGGGGTCCCATAGTCTAGGTGACCATTTTAGGGTGCATACATTTGCCCCTCTTTGACTAATGTGTGGTCGACTCGGAAACACATGTAGTCAAAGAAAGAAATTGAAGTGTGAGATTGATTTGGGATCACAAAACAACCCAGATGTGTGCTCGATTCGGGAACACATCAGGACAGAATACAAATAAATTTTGACTTGAAAAAGTCGAGGATAAAATTGATAAAATTGAATCAAGATTTAAGTTTGATAAGTACTGCCCCCTCATGATCGAAATCGAAATGAGGGAGAAGCAACAAATTGATAAAATTGATCAAATCGAATTAAAGATAAGGTTTTTGATGTAAGATGAAAGATATAAGAATCACAAAACCATGGTAGATCATCAAGCATGAAATATTATGCCCTAAAGTTGAATCAGAAGAAAAGATGTGGGGTGAAAGTAAATGGAAGATAGAAATTTGGAAGAGATGGAAAGAAGAAAGGGAATTTGCCTAAGAAAGAGAATGCTCCGAAATCAATCAACTGTTTAAGATGGAAAATTTTGATTGAGATCACGAAAGAAGATAAGGAAATGAAGATTAAAATGCAACCACAGTTGATTAAAAGTCCACAAGAAAGATGAAGGGTAAACCCTCTCAAACTCGTAATGCAGCCTAAAAATGCAAACTAACTTGAAGCCTAACAATGCAAACTACATGAAAATGCAAAGGTGTACTTGCAAAAGAGCAACTATAAGATAAGATTTTGTGTTCATCATTCATTAGAGAATGTTAAGGAACTTATTTTCATCATTGGGCCATTATTAACAAACATCGGAAAATTACACGATCATCACTAGTCACAAGTGCAACTATGAAGATATGAATGTGATTTATATCGGATTGGAATGTGGAAAGATTCTAACATAAGCATAAAAAACATAAAGGTCAAGATGACTTTGATGTTAGCTTACCCAATTTAATGTAGTAAATAAAATATATGCCTCATGCCCCAAGTCTTCTAGCTATGCATCCCGAAGAGACTTAGGAACAATGACACTCAATGAAAATCAATAACAGTCAGCACACAAAGAAAAGATTATGACATAGCTCAAACATTAAGTGTTTATGTTTAAAAAGTTAAGTGTGTTAACTGATATCATGTTCCGAGGATAAGGATCGAATGCTTGCAAACAGGTAAGATTACATAACAAAACTGGGTAAGATCAAACCAATAAGTGTTGCAAAACATTCGATGTCATGGGTTGCATTGAAAAATACAATTGGGGTGGTGTTGAAAAGCATTGTTTGCGAGGTGTCCTAAAGACTAACGCATCCAAGAGACTGAAGCTAACACAATTATGCCCCCTAGACAAAGACCAATTCCAAACCAAGCCAATAAGGACACGACATGATGGAGAAAGGCTAAGTGTCGAGGACGCGCTAAGAAATAGGGGTGCAAAGGCCTCAAGTAGCGCCTATTTCTAGGTGTTCACCACTTGGATTTTTTTTTCAGGACGACTTCTAATGTTTTTTGTATATTTGCTACCAAGGCACCTATTTCCATGTTTTCACCAAGGCACTTTTTCTATTTTTTTGAATTTTTGAATTTTTTGAATTTTTTTTGTATTTTTGGAATATATAATTTGTTTTGGAGATACATCAAAGCGCCTATTGCTAGGTTTTCACTAAGATATCATTTTTTAGGACATTTTACAATTTTTAGAATTTTCACAATATATCATTTTTTTTGAATTTTTGAAATATATGATTTTTTTTTGTATTTTTTTAGGATCAATAAATATATACAAATAATATACAATGCCCTTAGACAAAAACAAGGACCAAACTCTCAAGCAAGATCACAACGTGCAGTCCCAATGTTTAGCAAGGTGGAGGACAAGAGTGATTAACAAGCTGGTGGAAGAAATGAAAGACAAGAGAATGAAGGAGAATAAAGGGAAAAAATCGTCAATGGAAATCTCCTCAACAGTACCCAAGCTAGGAAAAAATTGTCATGTAAAGCACATTTGGACAAGAAATGAAAGGCCAGCATAGGATAATTCACGAAAGCATAATGTAAACATGGGAAAGATGCAATCCAAAGGAGTAGACATGTCAAGAGGCTTCATAGCATCGTATTTTACTCTTTTTTATTAGATCAAGACCAAAGGCGTGAATGAGAAAATGATAGCAAAAGACTATAATGAATGGAGGAAAATAGATATGAAGGCTAAACATGAAAGGAAGGAAAACAAGATCATCATAAGATTGTTCACATGATAGCGAAATGTTTGTGTATAGGTCAACATTGTCAAGATCAAAGAGAGAAGAGAGAATGGATGAAGGATGTAGAAGAATTATGCACGATGCCTGATTGTCAGGTTTTCATCATGGTACTTATCTAAGGTGTCACAAAGGAGTGGTTTTCACCATAGGACGAATTTATTTCTATTTACTTTTGTTACCAAGGTGCCTGATTACTAAGTTTTCACCAAGACACATTTTCAAATATTTCATTTTTTTCTTTCTTTTATCAATTATTTTGAAATTTTTTAGAAGAAGTCAAGCTTTTTAGACAATGCTCCTTGAAAGTTTAAACCATGACATGCAAAGGAGTTGAAATGATATGCTCAAAGATGCTGATAGGGAAAGGAAGATGGAAGACAAAAATAGAGGATATGGCTTTATGCAAAGCGAGTGAGATTGGAAGATGGAATCAAAAGCAAGATCAACTTCAACACACATCTTGAAGGGTGGCAAGAGGATGGAGAAAACGTGAATGAACACTTGAAGAAATATGATGAGTGGATAGAAGAGGTTGCGGTTTAGGTGCATGGAATAGAAGAATACTTTTGGAAGAAGATGAAGTGGAATTCTTTGAAAGCTTGAGTGTCAATTTCAATTGGTGTTCAACATTAGACTCTCTAAAGAGAGACTTTGGAATCCATATAGTTGTAGGCCTCTTTTCATTTCTTTTTGATGATTTAGAGATGATATCTTCAATGATGGATTTTGGAACCCATACTTGTCTTATATGTCGATTAAAGGAGACATGGTGGTCTTCTTTTTTATATGGATTCTTGTATTGAACATTCAAGTTACTTCGAAAAGACTTGGGACTTGTGGAAGAAGAAGGATGATATAATTGGTTTAGGCGAGTGGGTGGATGAAAAGGATTCAAGGATATGCATCTATGTTGATCTTGAGGAAAGATAGGAGAGGGAGGGACGTAAGGACCCGAGATGGATGATGAATTAGGAGAGTTGGGAGGGGAAAGTGAAGGCACATAAGGACCCAAGATGGAAGGAAGACGTGAAGTATTTAGCATTGGTGAGGGAGGTCCAACGATGGATGTGGAAGATGCAAAAGGGTAATCAATAAGTTCATCAACATCTATATGACAATCAAGGACATCAACATCTTTAGAGTGATCATTAGGATTTTCAATAGGATCATGAACATCTTGAATAGGAGAAACTTCTTTGCTAGGAATATTTGAAGTTGAGAAGACTTAGGAAGAGTAGAAAGTGAAAGGCAACATGGAGTGGTAGAACAAGAAGATGGAAGACTTTGATATTGACAAGGATCTTTGGATAGCATAAGTGTAGAGTTTTTCTCTTGATTTTCAATAGGCTCAATATTGGAAGTAACAACACTATTTTTAATAACCTTAATGGAAGTATCATCTTTGGGAGGCGCAAATGTATTAAGGTCATTTTGATTGTCAATAAGCTCAGCGGTGTAAGTAGTAGCTTGACCTTGCTTAGGAGAAGACTTAAGACATGGTGGAATGAATGAGGAAGGGCATAGAGGATGAAAATGACCATGAAATGGATCAGAGACATCATGAAAATAATTAGATGACATGGAGGGTTCTTGATCTTGATCTTTCTTTATATTCTTTTCTTTATCATTTTTAAATTCCTCTCGACATGAAGCCACTGTTATCCTTTTGACCTATTAGTCCAAAAAGACAAGATTGTGTTGCTAGCATATTTTTTTTTTCTCTGCACTAGATAGTTCATTTTATTTTATGGATTATGAATTACGTTTTATGACGAAAACATAAAAGAGGCAATGTATAATACAGATACAAAATGTTTTCTGAAAATGTAAGTTCATTTATTAAAATGTCCATAGTGTTTCACACATGCTGTGAAACTAACCAAAAAAAAAAAAAACATCAGAATCAGACTTTTACATATAAATGCAAGTACAAAAGGAAGTAATGTAAAAGTAAAGGGTTCATAGGTGCCAACCATTGCCTAGAATGACTGGCTTGCCGCTGTTTGTCTGTACACTTGCTTTTGTCATTCCGTCTTGCCGTGCTCCCAGTCCAGATCCTGCAGATGCAAAAAGTTTGAGTTAGATCAAAATGATCTAAGCAATAACCGACAAGCTCGACCTTTATCTCATACATTGCATTTACATCTAAAAATCTCAAAAAACAAAATTCTAATCCATTTTTTCTCTAACATGTTTGTTTCCTGTGCAGCATCCAAACTCTCACAAGTACGCGGATATAACCGTAGGCTCCCACGAGGGTTATTGAGCCTGGTGTACTTGTAAGAGATTGGAGCAACTAAGGAGGTTGAAAAAATAAACTTTTAGAGTCCATGATATCAAGCAGTTAAATAAATGTGATACTGATCCAAATCAGGAACCCATAAAAGATTTGATAAAGCATCCATCAGATGTTCTTGAAGCACAAAATGGGACTGCATAAGAACTCCTAAGACAGGATATAATCATGTTTGTCTTCTCTTAAGCTCAGAAAGTTCTTTACAGCTGAAAGAAAGAAACAAAAACTATTTGGAACCAAAGGTAGCCTTTGGATTCAATGCCTCTGATTCCTCAGGAGGTTGGTAGATTCAGCAGAAAAAAATCCTTCTACGAATAAGAAATCTTGGAGAGATTCAGGAAACTTTTTTCCAGAATGGCATAGTGCTAAAAGAAAATACATACTACCTTAGGCGGATTGAAAGAAAATGGATAAAAGAAAGATAATATGCAAGAAAACATCAGATCTGGTTTTTTTTTTTTAAAAACCCAGAAAGGAGAATATCATGATTTATTTATTTTTGCACTTGAAGAAACATTCTGCCAGCAAAAAAACCAAAATGTGTTTTGCAAAAGTCACCTGCAAATATATGATGAAACATGGCGTTTTTGTTAACAGATGGAAAAAATGCATCTAGAAAAGAAAATCAGAAACCTGTTTTTTAAAAATGAAAACGTCCAGAATAGTGATTTCTAAAGTAATAATTCATACAGCAGGAGGAAATTGTGCTTCCAGCACGAAATAACAACTGAAAAAATACTGATGTATACCAAAAACGTGCTTTGCAAAGGTTACCTGCGAAGTATGTGATCGAAAATGGCATCATTAACTTGAAAAATACCCAGAAATCATTGCTTCCAGCACTAAGCCATAGTGCAGTCAATAGTATGATGGCAACTTCATAATCCGAATGCTCTTTCAGGCGTTGTCATGGTAAAAAAAAAAAAATTTCTTCAGCAAACCCTAGCCGACCCCTTAACTTGCAGCTCTCCAGGCATTTGCATTTTTGCAAATGATTTTAGGTTTGCAACATGAGATGTTCATAAAAGAAAGTCTCATGTCAGATTTCATAAAATTTTGAAATCCGACATTTTGATGGGATTTCTTTTATTTATTTATTTCACAAATGTTGTGTCATGTATAATGCCGTGGGGGGGGGGTTTAGTGAGACACTTTATATCATAGCTTATTTAAAATGTATGCATAGTTTTGAATAAGTAAACTATTTAGTGGTCATTTAAAACCATGAAAATAGGTTTGTTTATTTTTAGAAAATGCATTTAAAGACTAAGCCATGTGTATCTTGTCATGTGATGGAGATTTTTGAAAATCATGAGTCAGTTTCAAAATAGGTGCAAGGAATATAGGAGACCAAGGTCGAATTTGACCTTGTCTTATCAGTTGGAGAGTCTTCATGGTCATTTGGAGAGTTTTATGGGCAGTTTATGATGAGTCATAAGGTTGTTATGACTTAGGAGATATTTTTCAGAAGTGGAACTTTATGATGGAAGTTTCTAAGCCCTTTTTCTGAGGCTTTTTTCTAGCATCCGACCTCAGAGGTTGTGGAAAGTGATTAAGTAGGTGAGGAGCTCATTTTTTGTATGGAGTTCAAATTGGTGATTTGAAAAGAACTTAGTGAAAATTTTGTTCCTGGGTCTTTTTGGCATCATTTCTTTATAGCTCATTATCACTGAAAATCAATATATTTAGCAGGTATTTCTTCCATTTTGCAGAGTTTTTTCCTACTCATTACTGCATTCAGTATGACATGTGATTGATGAAACAAAAAATGCAGATTTTTTTCCTTTTGAACATTCTGTTTTTTGTAGTTTTTTGTCTCACTTACTTTCATCTTTCTGCAAGTGACTTTTAGTGCAGGTTATTAACTGTGTTGTAGAGGTGACAAATACTAACTTGTAAAAAAAAAAAAAATCTTTTCTTGCTAGTGTTTACACCGTTCATACCTGTTAATGAAATATTTATGCACAAAGGTCCATAATAGGTTGTGATTTTCTTTCTTTGTATTTTGAAAACAAGTACTTGTCACAGAGCAATTTACCTTCTTTAAGGGTTTTATTCTTATGTTCAAGGTCATTTTTTCTTAAGGATTATCTTTTCTTCCCTTTTCCCTGAAAGTAAATATTTTGTTGTGTGAGAAAGTTAGGAGCCGGCCTTTTTCGGAGATTCACTTCTTATACAGTTCACCCACAGCTTAGAAGTGTTTCCATTGTTCCTCTTGAATTTTTTTTAGGTTTTATCAAATTTTTTTTTTTAGGGTGTAATTTCAAGAGATAACAGCCACTTCTAAGGAGAAGGAAGCATGTTGGAATTGTATGGAAGACTTTGGAATAGATGATTAAGGACTAGCTGAAGTAGACATTATAGCGCATGCAGGCTTAGGCTCTTTAGGTTTAGATTTATCAAAAGCATTTGCAGCCAAGTGAAGGTTAGCTTGGGTTTCTTTAAGAGGTAGCCTTTGAGGATAACTATAGGGAATTGCATGAAAAGCATTAGGATCTTTGTTGGATGAAGGATTGGTAGAAGATTTGAGAAACTCAGAATCATTAGGGGAGTTATGGATAGTGGAGGAAGTAGAAGATAGAAGGGGAGCATCAGAAGACAAAGGTTTAACATTAACATGATCTTGCTCAAGAGTGTAATCTTTATTTTCAGCATGAGGATTCTTAGAAGAGGAAGTCTTATGGCATTGATGTTTTATTTCAGCACAAAAAAATGCTCTCTTCTTCAAAAAATGCAGATTTATCATTTAGGTATTGTTCATAAAATTTATCAATGTTGTTTTCAAAATTCGAGTCATATGGATTACCATCAATATCTATCCGTGACTCATCCCCTTTAAGCACAAGCATAGGACTAGGAGGACTTTTAGGACTCGTAGGAATATAATAGTCATCGTCATCATAATCATTGTCACTATAGGCATTATACATAGGCATATCACAAGACTTTTCATGTTGTTCATTATGGTATGTCTCAATAAGAGGAATAAGACCCTTTGTAGAAGTAGAAGAAGAATGATATCGTGAAGAAGAGGTAGGTGAAGATCTACACGAATGATATTTAGAAGAATCATGGTAAGACTTGGAATATGAAGAACGCGAATGATATTTAGAAGAATCACGATAAGACTTGGAAGATGAAGAATGTGAATGATATTTAGAAGAATCATGATAAGACTTAGAAGATGAGAAATGTGAATGAAATCTAGAACAATCATGGCGAGACTTGGAAGATAAGGAATATTTGGAAGAAGGATATCGTGATATGATCTTGCGTATAATCCTAACAAGATTGTCTGATTTTTTCCCTTTTTCCATCATTTTTGTCATAAGGTTAGCAACCATATATGTATTGGAGTAACAACATTTTTCAAATTCAATAAGGAGGTCGAGTTCATTTGTGCTCAAACAAGGGTCCCTAACAAGATATTCAAGATCCATGGTTTTAGAAGAAGAAGAATCAAGCATGGAAGAAGAGAAAGGATGAAAAGAAGAAGGTAGACAATATGATAATAGGAGGAAAAGAATCAAGAAGACATGAAGAAGAGGAAGAATGGAAATGGGAGACTAGAAAGACATGGAAGATGAAGAAAAAAGAAGACCAAGAGTCATTTTGTGAAATTTGATACTGTTTGAGTTCATTTAAATGTTGAGCAACATGTAATAAAACTTGTAACCAACATGAAAGAAAATGAACTAGTTGATAGGATAACCCTAAGAAACGTTGGTACCAAATTAGGATAGTAAAAGCACTCACTTGTCTAAGAAAGAGATGATAAGATAGAATTTTGCAATAGGCATAAATCAACACTGCCATAGAGGTGCCCACAACTTTGGGTGAATACCCTAGCACATATGGACCAGGAGGATGATTTACCCAATTTTTAATTAATTGAAATTGAATTTTGATGAAAGTGGATGAACAAGAGATTACTAAGACTTTCCAAGCTTAATATCAAAGAATTCCAAGGTATATCTTTCTCAACAAGAAAGGTCTCTAACTCACAAACTCCAAACAAGGTCACTTGTGAAATCAATGATTACTAATTCAAGAGGTCAACGCATAATAACCCAAAGTGCAAACAAGCTTCTAACAATAGGGTAAGTAGCCTAACCTAAACCTGATCAACCTAGGGAGATTGGAAATAAAAGGACAATAAAGTAGTTTGATCATAAAGTCTTGACTCAGGAACTTAGATTTTGTTTGTGTTAAATGTCCAACTAGGTGTATCAATAGATTTTTAATCATGAACCAGGCACACAAGACAAGAAGGATTTCAAGCAAATGTCTTTAAACAATGAGCAAGGGACAAAGCAACCTTGCACATGAACAAAAATAGTGTCGCAGTATCAGTCTAATCCCTAGAACCATTACTGTGTATATTCTCAAAATGTTTTCCAATCACACACAGTCTTAGAAAAGAAAATTTGGCAGCACTATGGTTCTTAGTAATGTTCAACTCTACAGCTTTTGCAATCTAGAGTAGGTGAAATCCAATCGCGGTGCACTAGAGTTTTGACATATTTCGAAAATTTAATTAATCGGAGATACTGAGGAGATTTGATAGTGCAACACAAGACTACACTCGTGAAGATTTCCCTCACAAGAATATTTATATAGCGGTTGCTACTACCACGTCAAAAATGACTATTACTACGTCCACGTAGTTGACCCAATAAAGGGAATGTTCACTACGGTTAACCCTCTCTAATCAAGGAAGACTCACAAAGTTGTACCACATGGGCATTTGGTTTGGATTCAAGGGTTCTAAGTTTTTGATGTGCTCAAAAGGGAACAGAGCATACTCCTCTAGTCTCTTCACTTTACTCAAACATAGCAAACAAGATTCTTTGACACACTAATTTGAAATCACTTCACCAACATTTTGGAAAAAAATCAACAACAAACACCACCAATCTTAAAAGAGAAATTACTAATGGATGTTGAGGACAAATCCAAGCGGAATAGTGAGATAATAACAAATATCCTTTCCTACCTACAAGGGGATCCGTTGTTGAGAGAAGTTTCGCATGTAAAGCAAACAAATGAAGTTCAGTCTCTCAAGATCTCCCAAATAGTGTTCATAGGGCCTAATTACTATGTAAAACACAAATGCGTGAAAGCAAATTTAAATCCAATTTTAGAGCATCAAATGAAGTGTGAATCTATGAAAGCATGTAAAAACACTCAAGCCAAACACATGAGATGTTCATTTTAGTTCCAAATCCAAATGTTATAGAGATCCAATAAAATACTTGATAATCCTTGCAATGTGTCTTTTCTCTATTGTACCTTTCATTAACACTTGAACGTTTGCTCGCAACGAACAAAGCAACAAACAAACATAAGATATGCAATATATAGCCAACTTATGCAAAACTAGGGTTGGATTTGGAAATCTGATTTTTAAAAGTGATAATAATTAACAAATAACCCAAATGAAAGCTCACATCATACATTAATCCATTGTGAAAATTAAATGCACGCTATTTCATTAAATGCTCTTTTTTAATATTGATTTTTGACCTAGTCATCAAGATTGGACTTATATGATATGAACTCGTATCCGAAACCCTAAATGCAGAAAAGAGACCCTTGTCAAAAATCAAAGAGCTTTCCAAAAATGTTAGAATTTTAAAAATATCTTTTCATTTGTGCCCTAAGGAGTCATTTTGTCAAAATAGACCAATTTTTGCAAATTGAATTATTGAGCCTTAATATGATCTTTAAAATCAAAACACAAAAAACCAACCCTATTTAGAATTCAAAGACCTTTCCAAAAATACAAATTTTTTCGAAAAATGTGTTAATTTGCGCCCTAACACGATTTTTCATGAAAAATCAAGAAAAAAATTAAAAAAAATAGAAAATACCTCGGAAAAATCTGAAAGTTTCACTAAAGCTTCTCTGATGTGTTGCCAATTTGCAAAAAAAAAAAATCAAACCAAAACACCAAGCCGTTTGGGAGATATGATAAAATCTTTAAGATCTAAGGTTTTTCGTCTCCAAACAAATCCGTACAAGGGTGTTAGATCTAAAAATGTCCAAAACCAACAAGTAAAGGTGGGTTGCCCCATGGTGGGTGCCAAAAATGTGTGCTTAAAATGTGAGCACACTTCTATGAGTCATTGTATCCAAGATTGCTCAAGAATGAGGTCTCGAAGGGCAGCTCATAACTCTCTATTCATGGAGTGCAAGGGTTTGTAATGAAGGCCCTCAGTTTTGACCTAGTTTTTGCCCATGCAAGTACACCATAAAATGAGAAATTCAAAGATCCAATATGCATGCAAATGGAGATGAAAGCTAATCTATATGATAGTAATGCAAAACAACGCAAGATCTAATCTATCAATGCAAGATCTAATCTATGAAAGCAAACTCTAAGCTAATATGAAAATGCATGGATGAGATATGATAATGGAAGCCATAGATGCATGAGAGAAGAAGAGTAGAAGATAAAAGTTCTCCACAAAAACTTTTAATATTCAAACTCTTTCAAAAATTGCTCTCCAAACTTGTAGCATAAGAATAGCATAGAATGGGTGTGTGTAAAATGAGGAGAGGACTCTCCCTTATAAAGAAGATTGGACGATCAAGATTAAGAGGCAAAAAGATTTAATCAAAGGTGGAGAAAGAATAATCCATGTGAAATAAGATCAACCAATGAGAAAATAGAAAAAAAATTAAGTGGAATTCCATTTAGAAATATGTGCATTTAAGTGTAGAGAAATTTTTAATTTTAATTTATTTTATTTCCTCTTTAAGTGGGGATCTATTTAATTAAAATGGAGCAAGTTCTTTTAATTAAATAGGAAATATTTAGTTAAATTAAAAGAGGGTTTTTTCTTTTAATTAATTAAACGTGGATGAATTATTTTATTAAAAGAGAGGTTTTCTTTTAATTAAATGGAGACTTATTTTATTTAATTAAAAGAGAGATTTTCTTTTAATTAAATAAGACTTAGGATAAAATGATTAACCTTAGAAAATATTGAAATAATCGAATTTGAATTGAATTTATTTGATAAAATATTGCAAACCATTGATTCAAGAAATTGATAAATTGATAAATTGAATAATGCGGGCCCATAGTCTAGGTGACCATTTTAGGGTGCATACAAGGATCACTTGCAACAAATCTTTATGCTTGACAATTATTCCATTGGAAACACTATTCATTGCACAACAATAATAGCTAATTTCACTTTCAACAAGTTACCAAATTATAATATCAGCTCCAATATTGTAGGAATAGGAGATCAATTAACCAAAATTGACTCCCAAGGATCGTGACGGGAAAATTTTCAAATGACGGGAATATGATTATTCCCAAGATCCAAACTTGTTTACAATGTTTACAATAGGCAATTGATGAAATGTTTAAAGGAATATATTTAGTATCTGTCAATAATAACTTTGGCCTTCAATCTTTTCTTTAAACCCTTCAATACTTCAAAACAATTGCCACTCCTAATAGCACAAAGCTTACTTCACAATAAGAGGAATTTCAAACTTAGCAAGACCAAAATTATACTTCAAAGAAGTGATGATTTTTTTCTTTTTCCATTTGTTCTCGTTCGCAAGAATACCACTAGTCTACTATTAGCGAATCAAATACCATTATCTCCCACTTATTGTCGTTGTCAATTCCTCAATGGTGCACAGATTACCTTAACGCTGTCGTTGGGTCTGTTGATCCTACCCACACAGATGCAAGCATCACATAACCAACTGTTGTAACGATAATATACAAGAAATGAATTAATGTAATGTCTCCACAAGCTCCCATCCAGCTGAAAAATGATTCCAGTCCAGGACAAACGACAACAATATGATTACCATAGGAGAATATGAACCATAGGAGAATATGAACCATATACCATAGGAGAATATGAACCATCAATTGACTTTCTCAAGAGACTATTTTGTTTGTTGCCAATCCGTTGTTTTTAATGTTAGGATATTTATTATTAATGCAAACTTGATTGTTATGAAAAAATGCCTACTTCCATTTTGTGTGGGCTTTACTTGCAAGCAGTTGTTTAAATATTTCACCTGTTGAAAGATTTCTGTCAAACACAATCTTCAAACCTTCACTTGGCACTTAACACCCATGTTACCAATGCTCTGCCATTACTTATTTTTCTTCCACACCTGGACACATTCTTCCTAGGTGCAAATGGTAATGAAGCTTGGAGATGTCTTTGCCAAAAATATTAATAACGACAAAGGTGGTATTTCTCACCTAGACATTGACTCAAATGAAACTCTATTTATTGTAAGTGCTCTTCAAACATTATACTATTGGTGCCCAATAAACTTGCTTCTACTTGTAGTGCGAATGACATATGGATGGTAGCCGCTCAACCTGTTGCCAGAACTGTTCGACTCCTTACCTTCTACTCTCCTTGGGCCCAACAAAAGCAATACATGATGGAGCTGTGATACTTGTTATGGAGTTCCCATTCATGTTCGACCCACTTCTCACGACTTGCAGATATAGGAGAGAACTCTACAGATATAAGTTATAGCTCACCTGATACAGAGAATCAACAAGCCCTATCAAATGTTTGTCTAACATTTTTTCCAAAACTTCTTTGTCCAATGTCAAAATTTTGATATCCGCCTTACAGAACCACAGTGTGAATATTTGGGATACTGTCAGATTTCTAGAGACCATTCGTGTTCTCTAGACAATGATTTTATTTATCACCAAATTTAGTTAGTTGCCACACCTTGATAAAACATTACAAATGCCTTTATAATATTTGCCACTTCGACTCCTTAGTCTTTAGTGTAACAAGAATTGTGGCTAGGCGATCATTTGTCAGTCGGTGAATCGAATCGACGATTTCTTGGCATGAATTGCCACGGATCACATGAATCGACATGAATCGCCATGAATTGGTTGCAAAAATTGGGCAGCCCAATTGGGCAACTTAAAAACATAAAAAAATACAACCTTTTTAATGGTTTTTTTTTCTTCACATTTCTCTTTCTTATAACTCTAAAAGGCCTTCTATTTGTTGAGTATGACAAAAAGAGAGGAAAAGTGAGAGATAGACTTGAGCTAGAGCTAGAGCAGAGAAACTCGTCTTTTCATTTTGTTTACATATAGACATATGTTTCATGGATCTTCATTTTACATACATTTATGATTTGATGTCATTGGTTTTATGGATCTTCATCTTACATACATTTATGATTTGACAACATTTATAATTCTATATATTGTAAATTTCTGCAAATTCTTTTGTTCTTGAATCAGACTTATAGTTCAGTTTTGAATTGCTAAGAATGATCTTTTAAACAATATATATATTGAGATTTGATTGAGGCAGATATTACTAATGTTTACCGTAGGTCCAGCCCTTTATATTCGATCTTCGATGATTAATAATATCTCTGCTATGGAATTCGGAGGAAGTAGAATGCTTGGAAGATCAGACTGCTGTGTATGTGTGTCATCCAAACTGCATTCACAACCCATACATATATCCTATCTAGAGGGTATGTCCCTCAAGGGACATAACCCTTGGCATTAACAAACAAATTGTTATCCTTGAGCCGACGATCTTTGGTAAATAAATTAGTTACGACTAAGTAAGTTAACCAAGAACCAAATAAGTTATTTGTCTAGAAATTGCCAGCACCTTTAGAGACAATATATATTAAATTGATTGCCATTCATTAGGATTATATGTATAGAAGAGTAGGTACGGTCTATACCATCAGACCTGTAGGTTTATCTAGGTTATATTCTTAACCCTCCCTCTTAACCTGATAATCCTACAGAGAGATATCATATCTAGCAACATCAATACAGATGTTTAAGCAAGAACTAATACTCTATATCTGTCTGTCTCTTCTTAGTATGTGATATCATAGAACACATGATACAAAGTCATATTACTAAATTTGTGATATGACAAATCACTGCTACTAGTGATAGACACATGTTGTGACTCATAGAAACTGGTATTTCTATATAACAATGAGATCCTGAGTTTAAGATCTACCAGAATACAGGATAAACGTGGAGAATTCTAAGACTCTTCCTTTATCCAATTTGTGACCCATGAACATAGCAATGTCAATGTCACAATACGATCTAAAACTCATCTGAATCTTATAGTAAAATCTACTGTTTAGTACATTATTTAAGAGATCATCATCTCTCATAATGCCTTTTACACAAGTATTCATTATTTCAGAGATCGTCATCTCTTTAAATAATGATTACACATGGTGGAGCCCATAATAATCAATAGCCTGACAAGCTTAAAATAATTTTATTAATAGTCAAAAGAGTACAAATGGATTACAGCTCAACCATATCAAGTCTCCTTCTGAAATGTTCTATTTTTACTCTAGATAGAGGTTTTGTGAGTATGTCTATTGTCTGATCTGCAGTACATATGTATTTCAATTTTACGGAATTCCTATCTACCGTATCTCTTACATAATGGTAAAGAATTTCAATATGCTTGGATCTGTCATGGAAGACTGGATTCATTGAGAGCTTGATGGAACTCTGATTATCACAATGAATAATCGTAGGATTCATGGCTTGCCCAAATAATCTCACAAGTAACTTCTTCAGCCATACTGCTTCTCGAGAGGCCATCGCTGTTGCAATGTATTAAGCTTCTATGGAGCTTTTAGCTACTGAAGACCGCTTTCTGCATATCCATGAAATCATAGCTGATCTTATAAACTGAAACAACATCCTGAAGTGCTTTTCTTGTCTTTAACACTTCCATCCCAATCTGAATCGGTGAATCCATGCAAATCTAAAGCAACTTTCTCATATTTGAGTCCATAATTAAGAGTGCCTTGTAAGTATCTCATAATGTACTTAACAACAACTAGGTGAATCTCCTTTGGTTCACACATAAACTTACTTTAAGGCATGAACAACATAGCAAATATTAGGTCTTGTATTTACTAGGTACATAAGGGACTCAATCATCAATCTGTAGAGAGTAGAATCTATTAGAGGTGATTCTGCAGCTGCTTCTTTAAGTTTATGCAAATTGGTCTCCATTGGAGAATACATAGACTTGCAATTCCACATTCCAAATTTTTTCAAAATATCTGAAGTGTACTTTCATTGATTAAGTATGATACTATCAGAATTCTGTCGTACTTCCAATCTTAGGAAGTAATGGAGAAGCCCCAAGTCTTTCATCTCGAATTCTCTAGTTAGATCTTTCTTGCACTGATCTATAAGATGATCATCACCTGTGATTAATAAATCATCAACATACAATATCAGCATTACCATATCATCTTTATCTCTTTTATAATATAAGTTTGGATCGGCTTCATTGTTGGAGAATCCTAAGCCGGTGAGATATTTATCAATCCTTTCATAGCAGGCCCTGGGAGCTTGTTTAAGCCCATAGAGAGCTTTCTTGAGCTTGCAAACAAAAGCGTTAGGATCATAGATTTCAAATCCTTCTGGTTGCTCCAGATAGACTTCTTCTGAAATTTTTCCATTTAGAAATGCTCCTTTACATCCATCCGATGTACTTTCCATCCCTTAGATGCGGCAATTGCTAAGACTGCTCATACAGAAGTATATCTGGCAACAGGAGCAAAGGTTTCTTCATAATCAATCCCTTTTTTTTGAGAAAGACCTCTGGTTACAAATCTGGCTTTATATTTCTCAATACTCCCATCAACAACATGCTTTGTTTTGAATATCCATTTGGAAGAAACAACTGATTTTTCTTTTAGTCTTGGAACTATTTCCCAAATGTCATTTTTCATAATTGATTGATATTCTTCTATCATAGCTTCTTTCCAGGCTGGATGTTTAATAGCATCAGAAGGATTGGTTGACTCTATTTTGCATAAATCAATCATATTTGCTGTATAACCAGAGAATCTTTTAGGTCTTTTACTTTCTCTGACTGATCCTAAAGGTGCAGCAAAGTCTTGTGTTGCTTCAACTGTTTTTATGGCCTAAAGTGGTCTTTTCTTTGAATTTTCCTCAAGGTTCATATTTTCATCTTCGACCTCTTCTAAGTTCTCCCTCTGGGATTCAGATTCACTAATTCTTTCAGAACTTGATAAAGGAGAAGGTTCAGTGGAACTTATGACTCTTTTGAATGCAAGATCTTTTTCAAAGATTACATCTCTGCTAAGTTCAATAGTTTTTTGTCCAGGTATGAAAATTCTATATGCTTTAGAAGTTTCACTATACCCTACAAAGATACCTTTCCTCTCAGATGGTTCTAATTTGGTTCTCTTTTCTTTTGGAACATGAATGTATACAGGACATCCAAAATTTTTGAGATGACTTATATTGGGTTTTACTTTTGGTAAATAATTCTTCAGGGGTTTTATCTTTAAGATAGGAGTAAGGGCTTTTGTTTTGATTATATACAGCAGTACAAGAGGTTTCTGCCCAAAGATAGTATTCAAGATTTTGGTCAAAAATCATAGCTCTAGCAGCTTCTATAATTGTCCTATTCTTTCTTTCAGCTACCCCGTTTTGTTCTGGGTTATAAGGAATAGTGTACTCCCTCTTGATCCCTGATTCTTTACAAAACCTTTTAAACAAGTTTGAGATATATTCTCCTCCATTATCTGTTCTAAGGGTTTTAATTTTATGTCCTGAAAATTTTTCAGTTGATGCTTTGAATTCTTTAAATCTTTGTAGGATTTCTTCTGATTTCTTGCATTTAAAAAAATAAATCCATATTTTCCTAGAGAAGTCATCTATGAACAAGATATAATACCAGAATCCTCTAGGAGAGGGAATGGACATAGGTCCACATAAATCTAAATGAATTAATTCTAGTACATTATTTGTTTTCCTAGTACTATCATGAAAGGGACTTCTAGTACTTTTACCCAGAGCACACCCTTCGCAAATATTAGGGTGATCTTTATTTAATTTTGGTAATCTGGTAACCATCTTTTCCAATAGTTGATAAGGTTTTAAAGTTTAGATGCCCTAATCTTCTATGCCATATTTCGTTTGAATCTTCAGCTTCGTGAACTAGGGCTTGAATGGATCGACTGGGTTTTGTATTCAATTCATACAAATATCCCTTTCTTTGACCAATTAATTTAGCTTTCTTGATGGAAGAGTTCTTAGCCCAAGTTAATACTTTGCCATCCATGAATGCAACATTGTGTCCATCATCTTCAAGTGCTGTAATTAAGATTAGGTTTCTTTTAATCCGTGGTACATAGAGTGCACCATTAAAAAGAAGAGTATTTCCTATTTTTAGTTTCAAAGTGCAGCTACCAATTCCTTCAATTGAGTGTGCAGAGTTATCACCAATAGTAACTTCACCGTTAACTTTCTTTGATAAGGAATCTAGAGTTTCTTTGCATCCCGTTATATGTCTGGAAGATCCACTATCAATTACCCATGCTTTATTTGAGATTTTATTTGATAGAGAGGAATACAAAACATAGTTCTCAAGATCATAAGTATCTTCTTCTCTAATGACATTTGTACAATTTGCCTGTTGTTTGGAATTTTCTGGACAATTAGAGCTATAGTGTCCAAATTTTTCACATTTGAAACACTTTATTTTAGATAGATCTTTCTTGGGCTTTCCATTTTTCTGATTTCCCCTTTTTTTCTTGAAGTACTTTTTCTTGCCTTTATAGGAGTTTGCATTAAGAACGTGAAGTTCTTCATCTTCTACTTTTGGTTTTCCTCCTTTCTTTAGTTTTCTAGACTCTTCTTGAAGACAATCATTCTTGAGTCTATTAAAGTTCGGAAGCTGATCTCCAACATTTATTCCTTGTGCAAACGTTTCCCATGATTCTAGCAATCCATCTATGGCCATCAGCGTTAGTTCGGTGTCATTAATGATGGTTCCTATGCTTGATAATTCATCTCTAATGCTGGCAACTCTTAAAAAATAAGAGTTTATCGATTCTCCTTTATTTGGATGTGGTTCAGTTTTTTTTTAGTGCAAGAACCCTAGTTGCATTGTTTACTTCATATGCATTTCATAATGCATTCATCATATCGTAGGCAGTTTGGTGTTTCGTAAGCATAGGTACAATATCATTTTTAACTCTATCCAAGATGATTTGAATGGCTTTTCTATTTCCATTGGTCTATATGGATTTGTGAGGTTCAACTGGGGGCTGTTTGGATGCTCCATCAACAAATTGTGTAACATTGTTCTCTTCAAGAATCATCAAGATTCTGAATTTTCAGGCTTCAAACTGTTCCTTCCCATCGAATCTATCCTCGGGTCTGATTGTATATGCCATTGAAAATGGGAGAAAACTACTGAATATATATGAGGTTTGATTACTGAAATTTTGCAGAGCCCTAGATCTGATAACTTGGCTCTGATACCATATAAAGTTTTGCAAATTCTTTTGTTCTTGAATCAGACTTATAGTTCAGTTTCGAATTGCTGAGAATGATCTTTTAAACAATATGTATATTCAGAGTTGATTGAGGCAGATATTACTAACGTTTATTGCAGGTCCAATCCTCTATATTCGATCTTGGATGATTAATAATATCTCTTCTATGTAATTCAGAGGGAGTAGAATGCTTGGAAGATCAGACTGCTATGTACGTGTGTCATCCAAAAGGCATTCACAACCCATACATATATCCTATCTAGAGGGTATGTCCCTCAAGGGACATAACCCTTGGCATTAACAAACAAATTGTTATCCCTGAGCCGACGATCTTTAGTAAATAAATTAGTTATGACCAAGTAAGTTAACCAAGAACCAAATAAGGTATTTGTCTAGAAATCGCCGACACCTTTAGAGACAATATATATTAAATTGAATGCCATTCATTAGGATTATATGTATAGAAGAGCAGGTACGGTCTGTACCATCAGACCTATAGGTTTATCTAGGTTATATTCTTAACATATATCTATGTCATGACTCATTATGATCTTATGATTTCTATTTACTTAAGCTAAAATTTATATTATACACATGTGATGGATTTATCATTTATGTTCCTTGTTATGTATGTTAGATTCTATTTGATGATGTTATAGCTTGTTTAAGTTATATTCAATAAAGGGTGCATGAAATAAGTTTTAACTTTTTAAAAATCTTTGAATTTCACGGGTTTTTAAAATTTGTCGATTCCTAGCTGATTCGATTCTGATTCATGGCCAATTACGATCCAATTCTAATTCTCGTTACTTTGGGACTCTTCATGACACTCTCCACCAATATTTAGAAAAAAGAATGAAACTCATGGAAGCAATATGCCATTTTGTATAACTCAGACCTAGGAGAAAATATTTTTGCCTTTCATAAATAAATTGGATACTTTATCTAAGTTCTGACTTTATTTTTATTTTTATGCTTCTCCATAGAAAACATAATTCCAACAAATCTTAAACCTTCGTTAGTTTTGACAAATAACAAGTTGAACGAACTTCAACAAAGTATACCAAGTATACAAAGGCCTTCAAATATTCAACTATTCTTAGTGGTGGGAATGAGTAAAATTTGATCTCAAATGCAATCCCTCATATTTTAATTTAATAATTCCTTAGGGCCTCTTGATATTTTTTTCCCTTTTTCTCTCTATATAACTCCACAGGTTGGTCTGATTTTGTAGCTCCGATTTTGTAATACCCCGGCCAGGTATCGTCTTCAAATTCTCAAATCAAAATCATAGAATAATGAACAACAAATACTTGCAACTGATTTTATCAAATATTGAACAAATAACCAGCAATTCGTCCAATGTAGCAAATTCCAATAATCTCAAGTTTGTTATTGTATTATACATCAGCAATACAGTAACTATTATTATCCCTAGAAAATCCAATCCTAAAAACATAATTACAGTGAGATTGGAGATGCTAAAACAAGAGATGCAATGAAGTGCAAGTGAGTCACCTCCACTATGATGGGTTTTCGTCCACCGTATTCTGACTTGTGGGTTTTCATCCTCCAAGCGGGCTGAAAGCTGAAGCTTTCAATTGACTCTCCAAGAGAGCTCAATATCCAAATCAAATCCAAGCAAATATCCCAGCATGCTGAAATGAGCTCCTCTTCCCCTTTTTAAACACAATTTGGTGACCTTTCATGTTCCTCTGCTTGACTCTTTATTTTCCAATCCCGTCCTTGTCCTTTTGCTAGTTCGTCTCTTATTGACTCCCCCTTATAATATTAAATTGACTTTAATAACTTTTTATTAAGTCCTCAATAGTCAGTATTAATATAAATAGGGTTGGGCAATTAAATTTCAAATGTCCCAGAAAAGGGGACATTCATAGGGAAGCATGGGTTCTATTTTCCTTGCCACTCCCAGACATAACCTCCTTGACACCATCTATACATGTGAGTACAACTCTCGATGCAGTTCCATTGCTAGGATTTGGTCAACGAAGAGTACCGGTCACCATGATAATGCCATGTGTTGGTATGCCACGGGGAGTTGCACTACTTGTGACAGAGTTAGTGGAGTTGGCAATAGGACCTCCAACAACAGATTAGATAGTAGAAGCTAGAGGAGAGACTATGATCGAGGAGTTGTAAATGGACATAGTTGATTCCTTAGTCACGGGCTTCACTGAATTTCAGCCATGAAGTTTGAAATTCGGCGAATCTCAAAACCCTACTAACAAAATGTTAAAACTTGCCTTATATTCATATAGGTAAATGACGCAGTTTTTTTAAATAAAATATATTTAAAAGAAAATGCATTTTCCACGGTGTTGTCAAGTCTACTGCTGCAAATGTTATTATCTGCGAATATTTTTATCAGTTCTTTGAAATACCAAACAGCCAGTACGAATGCATCTACCACTGACTAGGATGAAGTTTTTTCGAGCCTTTCTTAATGATGAATGATGTAAATTTAGTTGGGAGAAAACCTCATAGTCCAACTGGTCAAAAGAATTAGAAATGCAAATAGCTAGATAAAATCTAAGTTACCAGATTCTCTCCAGCAACTCTCAAAGTCTGGTTCAGTTCTGTACAAAGTCTGGTCCTTGTCACATTCTCTCCAAATTCTCTTGCTGAGCTATGAATTTGCTGCAAATTCTGTCAGAGGAACCCGGGCAGAATTTGCAGCGAATTTTGAAGAATTTTCTGTCTAGACCTGGGCTTAATTTGGTCTTGGACCATTCTTTTTAGATTTTTTAAAGTGTTTTTTTGATCTCTCAACCCTATTGTGACACTAAAAAGACCGAAAGAGATGTTTATATGTCATTTATGCATTTGCGTTTGAAAATGAAAACTTGCTTGTATAGGAAATCCAAATTGACAATAGGTGACATCTAAATTGATGATTATAGAGGGATGTCTTTAAAAAGATATGATATGTTTGAATCCGGGACTTCAAATTTGTATCTCACCTTTTGATATAGCTTGGTTAGAAATGCTCCAACCAATACAAAATAAAAACTTAGATAACTGCTTTTATCTTTTGACAATTCCTTTCATTCTCAAACTGGGCTCATCATATGGAAATACGTTCCATGTATGTGACCAAGCAAGTGTATCAAAGTTGTATGTAGTGCTAAATGATGCAATTAATGTCCTATTGAACTGAAACATAGATTTGGTGGTGTATTTTTCTATGTTCCTTTACTATTAGCAGATTCAATTATAGATTTATTTTTTGTTGCATATATATACATTCATATACATCTTTTAGAAAAAAAATGTTTTTGTATGGATGAACCCAAAACAAATCCGAACCCAAGCCCAAAAAAATTTAGACAACTTTCGAACCCGAATCTTGAACCCGCATTCGTATCGGAATCCGAACTGGCAACTTAGGATAAAATGATTAGAGGATAAGCACACAAATTTTATGCTTTGCGATCAAGAATGGTCAGCTACACTTTATATTAAATGTTGAGATTTAATTTTTAAAATAAAAATATAGATGTGATATTGAAGTGTTTGCTTTCCTTTTCTAAAATAAAAATTAATAATTTTTTATTAAAACATCTAGTTTGTTATTTAATTTGTTTTTATTAATATATTAAAATTTAATATTTTAATTATTTATGTTATATCATATTAAAATAAATAAATTTAATTGTTTTGTATAGTGTTCTTTTTTTGATAGGTCTTATATCATGTTTTTATTTCATTAGTGTTTTATTATATATATCAAAGATTAATTTTTTAATGTTTACACTATAATATATATATTAGTATACAAATCTAATATATTTATTTATATATTAAAATATTTATTTTAAGTTTTAAAACATTATATGTATTGATATTTAAATTCAACATGATATAATTTCATTTTCAAAGATTTATTATTTATTTTTTAAATAAAAATAAAATTAAGATAAGATATAATACCAATTTTTTTCCAAACTTTGGCCTAGTCGAACTTCATCCGAATTTAATTGTTGTCAAAGTTGAATTGGAACTTTGTGACATAGGTTGTGATAGAGGCCGAGAGGGTAGAGATGATTGATGAGCCATTGGGAGGGACATAGATATTGGGAGTACTGCTATGTTGGAAGTGAAGATAACGGTAGTGAATTCTTGGCTCAACAAGTATAACATGACACTGATGGCATTGGTTGAGACTACCATTACCTCCCCACGATGAGCATAGTGGATATCGATGGGGAGAATTCACTTATGAGGGAGATAGATTTTAGGGCAGGAGTGTTTTCCAATGAGACACAATTTAATAGAGCTGGAACAAAAGCATTCGCTCGAGAGAGACACTTTGCCTATTGTATTGTTGACAAAAATTCTTGAAAACGTCCGTATACAAGAGCCTTTGAGGGAGCTCAACTATAGTGGCTTAGAGCAGTATTTGGAGGAGATCGTCATAGGAGCCAGCTGGGTCGTGGCCTCTACTCAGTCACAAGCTGAGGACGCAACAGGTGTATGAATTGTAGCCTCACATGATGTTGTTCACTCCGCCACTAGAGCCTACATCTTCTGGGATGCATTCTTAGCCCCCTCGGTCTTGATTTACTTGTTTTGTCTTGTACAATTGTTTAATTATCATCGTTCCCATTTTGTTGTACATAGTCAAAGACTTCTTTTTTTGGGGGGATGATGTTGTTTGTTAGTTTAACTGAAGGGTAAGCAGTTATGGGTTGCGAAGATTTGCCTTGTACTCCCTCAAGTCTATATATGTACTTCTCTCGGATGAAATATTATGTCATATTGCTATCATGCATTGTAAACTGTTGATGAATTAATACAAAAATAGTGGGTGTTCTATGGCATATCATGTTCTTTTACATTTTTTATTGTTATAATATGCATTTAACTTGTTACCCCATGGGGGCAAACAAGGATAGGCTGGTTTTGTCTAGAGGAGGCAGAGTAATTCTTCACAAGGTAAGGGGAATCTCAAGATGGGGTATGCACATGTATTACTAAAACCGCGAGGGAGAAGTTCCAAGATGGGTATGAATATGTGTTCTAGAAACCTTGAGAGAGCCTACTTGTAGATATTAGAAAGGCTAGTGTTGGTGTTGCACTTAAGATCGACCTGTCAGTGCTTGATATAACCAATAGTCTTATAGAAGCAAAGGAGGCGATTAAGCCATGTTGCGAACCCCACGAGGGATGCTGGCCCATTGCCAACAATCCCCCTCCCAGCGCCACTCCTCGTGGCCTGTGGGATTCAAACTTATGCCCAAGCTTTGATACCAATTGTTAGAAAGGCCAGGGTTGCCATTGCACCAAAACATCGACTTGTCAATGCCCAATACAACCAATAATCTTATAGAAGCACAAGAAGTGATTAAGCTATGTTGCGAACCCCACAAGCGACGCTGGCCCACTGCTAACAGTAGATTGGTTTGCAAGCATCCTAAGGATAAGTGATGCCCCAACCTTCTTAGCACTTGATTTTTGGGAGAGAGCTAAGGAATCAACACTTAAGCATGTCAACTGACAATTGTATTATGTTTCATTCATTTTTGAACTCACTTTAATCATATAGTCATCTATGTTAGTCATTTGGAAATAGGCAGCCTTCTAGTAGGAAACATTATAGAGACTAAGTAAATTGCCATTGGTAAGTGCAATTTAAACCCTAGATGGGAATTTTAGAGTAAAACAAGTAGAGTCTTAATTGGGGGCATCAAATAGAACTAAGGAAACACAGTCCATTGCTTGATAATAATTGCCTTTCAACAAAAGTGCCCTTTGTGCTTTAAAACAAAACCCTAAAGGAATTGGTTGGTAATAGACATGTGCAGTCCAACCCTAGCAGAAGTAAGCTTGGAAAATACTGGGAGTGGGAGGGAGTGAGTCAATATTTTAGCCTTCAATCCAACAAGTTCAAGAGAAATTGATCCAGAGACACAAATTTATCTCGTGGAAACCCTTTAGGGTAAAAACCATGGTACCACTAATAAAAAAGTACTCCAATCTAGTTACATAAGATATCTCCAACCCTCAAAAGAGCACCCACTCCCAGAGGCTGGAACCTTTATGAGCACCAACTAAAAAACACTAGATTTTTACTGAACATGTTTTAGACATACATTTAAGTATCATGTTCACTTAGAAGTTGTTAAGATTATAGCTACAGTCGGGTTGATTTAATCTTAAGATGCAATGTTGATATATATATACCATATATATATAATATTATAATTATACTACATATATATAATATTATAAATATATATAATATTATATATATATGTATATATTATATATAATACATATGTTATATTGTGATTTATATTGTTCATATATATTAACTAATAATGATTAATCATAGAGACATGTCTTCTACTCTTATATTTATAAGAGATTGAGATCTGCATTTGTAACATATCTATAACAATGGCAACATAATTACATTTGTAGAAACGATCCATGTTACTTAACATGGTATCAAAGCTAGGTTGGGATGCAAATGTAAGGAAATAAATAAAGATATATGAGCAGCGATAAAGCATGTAAGTGCAAAGAGCATTTGGAAGTGAAGGCAACAATGGTTTAGAGATAAATATCTACGAGCAACAATTTTGTATGTAAAATTCAAAGATAACAATATATTGCGAACGACTATGTAGTTGAGCGTGAAGAATTAACTGCAAATTTGTACAAGAAGAATTGAAAATAGCAATGATTGTATGTATACACCTAGGATTATAGGGTTATACAATAATGTTTATAAGAATACTATGATACATATTCTCTACAAAGATGATGATGGGCACCATAGGATGATTTTGAAATCCATTTCTCCCTTAAATAATCTGCACACGTACGTGATTTGAATCAAAGGGTTGTACAGAAAGAACCTTGAGGCTTGAGCATGGAGGAAATCAAGGATTTGAGCAAGAGTTGCACGATGCTTAGCGTCAACAAGAAGCTTCTAATGCCGAGTGACTTAGTGGTCTATGCCAAAGGTGCAATACATCCACTTAAATATCTCTCCCAATATATTGTTCCCCCAAATATGTTAGGCATAGTGGACCTAGAAGATAGTGGCTTTGAGGGACGAAGTTAAAACTGAATTGAATGGTAAAGTCCTCTCAAATTGTCGTTTGTAGTAATCCCAACTGGTTATAACTTCGTGAAACACCAAATCTTTCTCAAATTCAATTGTTTGACATTTTTTCAAACACTTTGCAAGCAAACTTTGATACCACTGGAATATCCCTTGCCCAAACTGACTGATTTTAGCTCAAGGAATATTATCAAACACTTTTATGCTGCCTTTCTCTTTTCTGATTTTTTTGTGTTTCAGATTGTTTGATATAGTTTGAATGATGCTAAGAAATTTAGAATGTTTGCAAATGATATTAGAATACCTTTTTCAATGAACTAATATGTAAGTGCAGTTCTTTTTGGTATTTTCAATGCATATACATGGATATTAGAGAGGAATGCATACCTACAGGCAACTGACATTTTTACAAACAATTGGCATACAACTATTATGCTAATCATATATACTGTTAGATGGACATTTCGTCAACAAATGGTATGTAACATATATCTCCTTTATTGAATTCATTCCAACGTGCAATGTTGCTATGAGTTTGCCAAGACAAATGGGCTTACAATAATGACTACAACAATGCCAAATCTGATTCTGAATTATCACTTACAACAACAAAATTATATGCCTAAAATTACAATGCTAACTACTAATAATTGCAAGAGGAACTTGATAATAGTGATGCCCAAGGATGGAGATGAAAGTTGCAACCGGAATTAAGCATAAATGCTGTAGTGCAACATTGTTTACGTGTATTGTAGCAGCCAACAATAAATGTATTCTCCAATTTAAGCACAAATAGAACTCCAGAATGAAGCTCTCGTGAATGCCAAATTCAATGGATATTTCACCAACTCAAATGGTTGCAACATTGAAGAAATGACACTCTCCAATGGCTAATTGGAATCAGAAACCCTTAGTTTCTTCTCCTAAGTTCATATCAAATGCAATTCACAATAATCAGATGCTTGACAATGAAGCTCTTGCCACTATTTATTCTCTTCCTTCACCCTTCTAGAAGGAAATAAAATATTATTTAATTGCACTCCCTAGAAATTTCCCTCTTTTCAAGGCAATAATTATTTGTACTTCTAGAAAAGACACTCTCTAGAAGCTTCTCCCTTCCCAATACAATAATTAGTTATGCTTTTAGAAAATTAAATTAATTAAATATAAAGTCACCTTTTAATTTTTATTTAATGACTTTATAAGAAATTAATTTAATCAATTTCTCCTTATTTCTCCACTTAGTCTTCGGAGAATTTAAAGGCTAAGAACTCTGCGGAGAGGCTACAAAGATGGGGACATTACATTGTTGGAGATGGATATTCTAAAGTGACAACATTTATTGGATCGAGCCATTATACAACATTAGATGCATCGGTTGAGAGATGTAGTTAATTTCATTGTGCGATGACATGGCTCCATGACCTATTGAATTGGCATTATTGAAAGTCTTCGTAATTGTGTTGGGTGGTTTTGTTACAACTTTAATGTTGTGGTTTCAGTTCTCTTTTATGCCTGATGGTGTCAGTTCATTTATGCCCGCTCTCTATTGTGGGGGATGGTTTATGTATGCGATATTGGAGAGACTTCACTTTTGTGGAAGTTCGATGTGCACTTGTTAGTGTGTGTCATCTCAATCAAAATATTTTTGATTGAAACAATAGTAAGGATGTCTTTAGTTGAATGCCCTAATTGCAATGATTAAGGATTATTTGAATATTCAGAGCTAAGCCATATCAAAAACAAGCATGATGCTTATTTGGCACAAAGCTCCCACCCAAGTCAATCAAAACACCAGAGATAGGAAGATAATGCGATGATATAAAGGAACAAAATTTTGAAAGAAATCGCTAGTGACCAAAGGACTAGACATAGAAAGATAAGGCAGTGTTGTAAACAAACACAAATCCGAAAGTGACAAAGTAACAATCAACAAATTCATACAAGTGGCATCGGAAGAGGAGATAAAAGCCATCGTTAAAGAAAAGTACCGCATGACACAACATGGAATATTATATTTCTAACCAATAAAAAAAGGGAATAACATATACCAACAAGGAGAAATTAAATGCCATTGCAGTTTAATATTGAATTGCATTGCAAATTAAACAGAGTCCGCAGGGAGAGGAATAGGAATTGAATTTAATGGAATAGGAATTGAATTTAATGGATTTTGTTATTCAACCACAAGAGTCAATTGTTCTCTTGGACCGAGAGAAGAACACAAAATGCCAATGGAAAATATTTAAAGAAAGGTAAATGGGTGGGGATAAATATGTGGAAAAGGGAAAAATAAATAAATAATGGGAGGAAGAGGGAGATTGAGATTTAGAGGGAGCCCGACATTTTGTTAGAGGAAACCTTAAAAGAGAGGGAGTGGGTAGAGGATATGAGTTAGTCAACCTTTAGTGATTACGACCATATTTATTCAAAGGGAGTAAACCATGTTGAGATAGCTTATCCAATGATCAATAAATTGTAGCAATCAAGAGGACTGAAATTCATGCATATACCTTGCAGTTATATGATTTTATTGGGCCTACCCTTTGTGCACATCATGAGAAAGTGTTGACTTCTAAATGATGTCACTTGTATTTTCAGAAGTTAGTGTAAGGAAATTTGAGTTGTTGTGAGACATTAATGAAGTTTTTAAGAATTCATTTGAACCATCTACGAGTCTCTCTTTGATGAATGAAACTTGACATATGAGTTGTAGAGTCATTCATGTGACACAATCATACTCAATCAAGATATTGATGTATTGTGGACGAGTTTGTGTTCGCTTCTCCTATTAAGCTAAATGAATGTTTGAACCTTCAATAGATAAAAAGAGCAAGTTTGAACTTAGAAAGGAGTTGTCACATTTGATACAAAATTGTTCAACAATATAAGAATAAGTGGAAAATTTACATTGTGGGGGGAATAACAATCAATGTTCCATTCCCACTTTTAAAGGGACGATGTTCCATTCTCAAATAATCTAAGAAGACAACTCTAAATCTTCATGTGTAGATAAGTATTCTTATTTTTCACATTTATCTCTCGCTTATTTGTAATTTCTATACATACTATAAAGGTTATTTGCCTTGATCTTTTCCTTTATGTTTGAGGATTTCTTATAGGAAAAGCAAGGTGGTACTTTACACATGCTATCAGATATTGTGTAGACTCAACCTAATGATAGTAGCTCCAAAGACCCTGATGATCAAAATGGATAAAATGAGGCTCTTGAAGCAAACACCTTTGATGATTAAGATTATGATATTCTTCTACATTAAGAGGGAGTATGACACTTCTTTGAAAGCAATTCAGGAGTATAGAAGATTGATACTTAGAGGGAGTCTAGAAATACATGTGTGTGATTGCATGAGTTTGATGGGCCTACTCTTAAGTGCATCATGAGGAAGTATTGACTTATCATTAGAAAATCAAAATATTGATATCAAATTCAGAGTGAGTTCAATAGGCATCCTTGGGTGAAGAGAGCTTCTGAGGAAGTAACTAGAGGAAGTGACTTCCTAGGATCGATGTTTAGAGGGAGAATTTCGAGGTGCAATCCTTTGTAAATGATATCTTCTCTATGAGGAGAAGTTCTAAGTAAAATTTATTGTAATGTATTCTTCTTTATGAGATAGAATTGAGGTGAAAGCCTCTGTACCACCTTTTGACCTGGTTCATGGTGGTTACTATTTCACATATGATATGTAATGAAAGGTGACGATCTTTCATTGACATGTATAAACAGAAGGTACTCATTGTAAGTGTTATCATGGTTCTTCGGGCCGGATTTTGCTGGACACCTTGATAACCAATTTATCATGGTTCTTCGAGCCAGATTTTGCCGGACACCTGGATAATTAACTCATCATGGCTCTTCGGGCCGGATTTTGCCGGACACCATGAAAATCAATTTGTTATGGTTCTTCGGGCCGGATCTTGCCAGACACCATAACTTAAATCTATCATGGACCACACTTAAGATGGTGTTCAAATCTTGTAGTGTAATTGCTTTAATTCTCTCTTTGTTAAAGAGGGAGTGTTGAGAAATTTAGCTTCATAGTGAATTGAAGCAAATTCCGTATGTAATAAATGTTAATATATATATGTGTGTGTTGATGTATTTATGTTGATATTCGTAAATATGCCATTCTAGGAATATCACATTGAGATGATACATCTCCATATGCTTGAGAGCATATTGTGTTCCATAACAAATCCTCCCTTGCTAAGAGGGAGTGTTAAGATTATAGCTATAGTTGGATTGATTTAATCATAAGATGCAATGTTGATAAATATAATATTATAAATATATATTATGCTATATATAATATTATAAATATATAATGTATTAATATATTATATTATATATGTATAATACATACATATTATATAAAATACATATGTTATATTGTGATTTATATTGTTAATAAATATTAATTAATAATGATTAATCATAGAGAGATGTCTCCTACTCTTATAAGAGATTGAGATCTGCATATGGAACATATCTATAACAATGGCAAAATAATGACATTTGCAGAAACGATACATGTTACTTAACATAAATAAGTGAACCCTGAAACAAATAAGCAACATCAACTTCTGTTCTTCCAGCATCAATGTAGTGAACTAATATCTGATCCTGTTCATTGTGCCTCAAAAAACACACACTAGTGTCCATCCCATCTGCTTCATAGATCACTGTCTTATTTTGAAGACACCATCTTTGTAATAGCTGCTACTGTTCAGATAAAAATCACGCCTTGTTCTTCACCTCAGATCACCAATGCATTTTTACACAGAAAATAAAAACGTTTTATCCGAGACTTCTTCAACCACCCATATGTTTTTTGGCTAATGATCACGCTTCCAAATATCACTGCTTACTTCTCCAAAAACCTTCTCACCCTTTTCACCGTGTTCTGTGTCCTCAGAAGTATATTAAAAATTCTGCTAAAAAACTCACCATTTACCATTTTTGACAGTCATATGATACCACTCATAAATAACTCATTTTTTTAGATTGCTCAACACCACATGTTATTGTCTGCATACACTGTTTTTCAGTCTGTATATCTGTTTTTCAGTCTGCATATGCCATATACATGTTATCGTTCCAGCATGCAGCAATCGTTTTAGTAAAGGCCTGTTCATTTTGCCTGTGACGCCCTACCGGAAGCATCCACTATGCACAAAAAGGTGACCCTGAAAAACATTTTTTCTTGGATTTGAACAAATAATGATCTCATGGCCTGCAAAGACATTTCATATAGCCAGATCTCAGGTTACAGAATTTGCAGCAGTTAATTGCCACCAAATACTGACAACCCAAACAAAGAATTTCTCTGCAACATGGACGGATAAAACTGCAACTAGCAAACAGTTTCATCTGCCAGCTCACGAATAGACAAACTTAACCAAATGTGAGGGTAGCAACCATATGTCATGGACAGAACTGGAGATCAGAAGCAACTCAATCAGATCTGATACATTAATCAGATTGAATTTCAACACTTGTTGATCAAGGGAAAATACCAACATTCTTCACTTGAACACTATTCCACTTTTGGTGTTGGATGCTCTGAGAAGTTGATTATAGGATTTTTAAAGGTCCATTTCTTACAGTTCAGATATGTTGTCATACCAAAAAAATATGCTTTACAGTTTACACAACCCTATTATTTCTTATGCATTAGAACACTAAGGAGCCAACCATAGGGCAGCAGTAGAAGGCCTTGACAGTTGACACATAATTTTAGAAATGTCAAATCACTCATCTCCTTGCATTCAGATTTTAAGTTAGTGTAATAAATACTTTTTCAGTTATTCTTTTGGGTATAATTTAGAGAATGCATTACTAAATGAATATTTTTATTTTTATGTATTCACTATTCACTTTTTCATTTATCAAGTTGGGTATGATGTGCATTTTTGTGCAGTATATACATTTAATTCTGTTATGTTTGGGATTTTGTCCTGTTTCCTTTGTGCAGGCACAGTTTGCAGCTTTCTAGGAATTTTCCTTATTTTCTATCCTGTTCCTCTTCTACAAGGTAAGGCTTTTGTTCCACGAAAGCATTTATTTGTAATAATGTATGTTTTTAATAAGTCTTTTCCTGGATATTTTATGTGCCAAGTCTTACTTTATGCTTATGGATATATATTTTTTTTTCTCTTACATTACGCTTATGTAGCTAAAATACAGTAATAGTTAATGGTTGAAACATTTGTATTTGAAAAAGTCACTTGTTTTTTTCCCTTGAATTGCCGTTTCTGATCTGATTCCGATTCTCGATTCCGATTCTTGTTAGTTTACTAGTAACTGAGATCAGATTTATCAGATAATGATCTAGCTATTGTTAGGAAAAATCAAAAGTGGAAACCATTTTGAAGTGATGTAAGACTTCCATTGTGGTTGAGGCAAGGAGTTTTGTGAGGGTAGTTCATTATTTGAGAAATCTTTTCAAAAATCATATTCCACAATTGTAATGCTTTATATCCCGTACTGGCAACTGATAGGTCCTTTATATGGGGTAGGATTCATCAAAAGACATTAATTAGTTGAAGTAAAATATTAGCAAGCCACTGGTTTTGGCAACTAGTATTTGTAAAGTTTTTATGTGGAAAGGATCTGTTTAGTAGCATTGTTCGCTTTCATGATATGTTATAAATGTTTTTTACATGTTTTTCAATTTCATGCCCAACTGGTTTACTGTGAGATGTCAAGATTTGCAATGCATATATAGTAAAATTCAAAGCTTGAAACAACATAAACATAGATGCTAAAACATCAAATCTTAGAGCATAAAAATGAAACGCACATTGAGCTTTAGGATAACAATGTTTTTTGAGCTAATGCAGAAGGATAAAACTTCAGAAGGGGAAAACCCAGAACAACGGAGATTTATTACAAAAGCGCTTTGGAAATCATTACAAATGTAAAACAAAACTCTTAATATCCCCAGAAATTACTTGGCTAAGAACTATGATATTCTTTTGTTGACTCATAAAAAAATTACAACAATCCAACATCAGTGCTGTATTGATCAATTGGGAAACAAAATTAAATTTCACTTATATATATATATATATCTATTGGTATTTGTAACTATTGTTGTCTATTAGTGTCAAACATTTAGTCATATACTAGGTAGAGTTAGAAGGTCATCATTGCGACCGAGCTACTCTATACAGGTTGAGTCATATAAAAGACTTGTGTATAAACATGTGTATGCCAAGCTTTGTAGGAGCAGAGCAAGTCTTTGGTCGCCAAGTATTTTCATTATAACCTAAGCCTAATGATTGCCGAGCAGTTAGAGCATATTGAAGCCAAGTTACATGGAAGGTGCCGAGCATAGTAAAGACTGAGCGTCAACAACATATACAATGAATGTCGAATAATAGAGACAACAAGTGCCGAGCAACGCAAAATTAACATTCAAGTCAGGAATGATACAAACTTTGATGTAAATCGTTTCAAGCTGACATGGACAAGATATCTAATGTTTGTAGAGGTTGTTACAGAGGTTATTATTTGTTTTATGATGTGGATCGCATATCTCTATGTGCTGTGATCAACCAATCAGATGAAGAGGCAAAATAAGGAAGCATCTAGAAAACTCTATATGGAATCTTTAATCAGAGTAGATCTAAACCTATTTTCATATGATGTGATGAGATGGAATAAAAGCGAGCTATTCGTGCGATCAAAGAGATCAAGCGTGAAAGCGCGAACTTTACGAAGAAGGCAGAATAGTTAAGTTTTGTTATTGTAGAACAGAGGAAGCGACCTTGACAAGCAGTGAAGGATAGTAAAGCTATACCAGATTAGATTGAAGGGAGGAGATCCAAAACCAGCTTTTTCAGAGGAGACCGAGGATTAGGTACTGAATCAATTTTAACAAATTGAGCTAGGGATAATCTCTTAACAGAGTGGTCTTAATAGATCTTTATAAATCTCTTAATCGAGTCCTTACTTTGTTGTAAGTGTAAAATCGTCTCATAGGGTAAGACCTATCAGTCTTACAACCTTTGACAGGGCAAACCCCTCACAGGGTAGATCATCAGATATAGTCAAACATAGTAACCCTAACAGGTTAACTTTACCATTACAGTAGTGAAGATTTGTGGGTGTCATCCCCACCCCAGTTTTACCTTCACCTTAGAGTGTTTCTAGGTAATCAAATCTTTGTGTTTTGAGTTTACATTTCATGCATGTGATTGATAGATTAGATCTACGTGTTACTACAGTTTGAATTTACAAGTTATGTTATGCATGTACTAGATATGAGATGGTAGATATGGTGAATGCACTAAAGTTGTGTTAGAAGAAGAAAAAGGTTTAAAGTGTTACAGATCCTGATTCACCCACCCTCGGCCCCCCTTTCTCAGTATCTTAGTTTCCCATTTAAGACTTCCAACAATATCAACTATTTCAATACAAGTGGCTGCTACTGCTGCTGTAACATCACCCTTAGAGAATGAGCCTCTTGCCACTAAGAAGAATGTGTACTCATACTGCTGTTATATCTGCAAAGACCTCTTTTGTTTTGTTTCACTCTATTCTCCTTAAAATGCCCCAAGCTCATTGTTTACTGCATAGATTAAGTGGATTAATACACATAGACGATGGACAAGAACAACAACAACAATACTCCTTTATTTGCATATGCCAAGAGATTACATTATGCTTCATCAGATAAGATGATTTACAATGAACCCAGACGGGTTATAAATACTTTCCGCCGATTTGGCTTGTGCAACGCGTTGGCCACCTTCCTGTAGATTATACTGCACATCTTTGACAAGATATCCGTGGGAAACTTCAAAGCGTTCCTCAACGATTGGTCTGTATTCAATGCGGAGGACAGACATCTGGCAGCACTTGGCGAATGTATGGAGAGATGTCGCAAGGTAGCGGACAGGATTGTAGCCGAGAGATGTCTAGCGGTTGAGTGGGAGGCTAGAGAGAAGTTAGTAGCGGATTTGGCCAGTCAGCAGTCAGCATGGGCAGTTGAGAGGGCAGCTTTGTTGAGGGATAAGGAAGCGGCTGTGTAGGATAAGGATGCAGCAGAATAGGAGTTGCAGTTAGCCAGGACGTAGGCTATGGATGCCGCGCTTCTTCTGAAGGAGGCCGTAGAGGTTAATTCACAGATTTAGAAGGATCTGCGCATTCAGACAGATCAGGTGTATGAGTTGCGTCCCTAGCAGCACTTTTCTGGGCCACCACCTTCTCTCTAGTATTTCTTTTGTTTGTTGTATGTGGGTTGTCTCCTAATTTTGTTAGTCGTCAGGAGATGACTTTTCTTTTTGGGGGGGATGATGTCAGCTGACTTGATTGTCGTCGGTAATTTTGTACTTTGTAGCCGACATCGTCGGTAAAGATTTTGTAGTCGAAGGGTAGATTGGTGGACCCCTTCGGGAAGATTTGGCGGAAAGTATTTATACCTCGTCTGGGTACATTGTAAATCATCTTATCAGTTCGGATGCTCTGTATGTAATCTGCTGGCATATGTGAATAAAGGAGTACTGTTGTTGCTGTTCGTGTTCATTATCTGTGTGCATTTCTTAATTAATCTATGCGGTAAACACTCACGCCACTACAACATGTAGGATGAATCACTCGATTTTCGAGGATTAAATACTAAATACTGAATCCTCTCTTGAGGATTAAACACTAAATATTTAATTTTCTCTTGAGTAAGTATGCTAAGGATTGCAAGGAAAGGACATCAAGGTGACTCCAGGGTTCCTTCTTAATGTGGATGCTGGTATCACAAAGGGCCTTACACTAGTTCGCTAAGACTTTATCAACTTCCTTTCAAATGTTATGGCTTCACAATGTGAAGTGAAAATGGTTGACTTCAACTTGTGAAATGAAATAAAAATGAACTTAAACTGAAGGATCTCAACTGTTTCTATTTTACTATAGGATGCAAGGGATAATTTAAACTTGTCCTTTGATTTTATCATTTAATTGCAATTTCTAGAGTTGAGAAAAACCAACTTTGAAGGGTGCAAAAGAAATCTAAAACTAAATGTGGGAGATTTTAAGTGTGAGGAAAAGTCTGAAAAATCTGTCTGAGGACCAGGCCTACATACAAGTCTAAGATCAAGAACATTTAAGAGTGCAAAATTAATCCTTGATAGCTACAAACTAGAAAAAATTAAGAATTTTGAAGTCCTGAATTTGGAGGACCCTGCAACTGAGTGAAGGTAAATTGTTTGGATATTTTCTGGTTTTTTCTATAAAAATTGAATCTTATAGGAGTTTTCAGACTTATTTTTGAGCAACATGCACTTACAGCCCCTTTGATTGCTTGTATGTTGTCTTAGATCAATGTGTAATTCAGATTTTTGCTCTTGAAAACATCCTGCAATGAATCATAATACAGATTAGTGGCTTTTCTCGAGTCTGGAAACAGTAAAGTCACAGCCTATTGATTGCTTAGATTTTGATCTTGGACCTTGTACTCGGTTCTGGCTTTTCTTTTCAAACAGCCTTGTCACAGGCTTTGGTATTGCTGGTTTTATTTGCAAAAATAGCAGCCATCTGAGAATTTTCAGGCTTGGAGTATGCAGATCTCTCCCCTTCACAATCTTTTATTTTCACTTGATTGTATTCGAACTCCCTTTGTTTGCAGTGATTGCATATGGCACTTTTGACTTATGATTGTCGCCTCCAATACTGGCCATCTTTGTAATGGTTGTAGCTTCAACTTGTCTTTGGCCTGCACAAGTCTGATAGCCGCTTGTCAGCTCCTCTAATACTTGCTTTCACCTCCTTCCCAAATTGTCCAGGTCTCCTTGTCTTTCTTTGTACTTCAAGCCTTGGTCAACTCCTCCCTTTATATTTTATTTGCTGGTGTTGGCAGGCTATTAAAGAGGTTTTGGCATTGAATCACACCCACACAGCCAATGAGGGATTAAAAGATTTTGCCTCGAAAATCATGTAGTGGTGCCTTTATTTAATTTCCCTTAATATTTTTATTTAATCTCGTTTATATCAACTTGTTTAGGGGCAAATGAGATCCTTATGTATTGCTTTCATCTCATGCATTCTTCCCCAAAAGGGAGATTTGGTGCTTGTAGGGACAACCATGGTCTTTCACTTCATTTAACTCATGCCCTAATTCCAAAAGGGGGAAAATCTATTTGCACAAGTACTGACTCTTGATCACTTTTATCCAAAATCCATGGGGAAAATGGAAGTGTTCAAGGACTATTTAGATTCCCACACTTTACTTTCTCATAGATTTACATTATTCCTCAAGGGGAAAGTCAACTCTCTTAAGGGCAAGGGAGTTTTCATGGTTATAGGACAAGTTGCAGTCCATACTAGCCAAGTGGAAACATAGGTCATTGCACAAGGACAAGGCTGGGTGGATTTTCCTCATCTCATGCCCAAAAAACATTTCTAAGTGTTGAATTAGTATAAAAACCACTTTTATAGGATCAAAGGGATGACAAAGCACAATTTTAGGGTGGAAATGCTATTCTCATAGGGACAAATTGCAACTTGAACCCAATGAACCTTAAACTTTTACACCCTTGTCCACTCATGCAATCCTAATGACTTGATCACCCATCCACTCCTTAACCCTTCGAGATCTGAGATGTCACTTCAACCATGAAAAAACCCAACAATTACACGTGAAAATGTTGGGTCCCATTTGCAATGGGGTGATGGTGTGAAGACCTCACAACACACTCCTTTTTTTTTCAAATTCCACTAACAAGCATAAAACATAACCCTAACATTAGGCAGGGGGTTAGCACAAAGGGATGGTCTAGATTGAATCTCATCACCAGTGTTTGCATTAGGTAGTCACACACATGACAAATAAATGGCCACATTAGGAAACTAGAAAACTAACACAAAGAAGGGGACCCCACATTACCCTTTCAAAAGATAGGAGCATAAAATATTTTGGAAAGTCACCTTCTAAGCTAACATTTAACACTTCCTCTTACCGAGGAAAGTTTTCTTCACAACTCCCAACTTGTCCCTGAAAAAGACATGCTTGCCTCTTGGCAAGGACTTTGTGAGAATATATGCAGCCTGCTCCTGAGTGGATATTTAATCAAGGTCAATGGCCGCTCTTTAAACTCAATCGTGAATGAAGTGGTACTTGATTTCATTATGCTTCGACTTGTCATGAAAGGCTGGATTCTCTATGTGTTTAATCCAACTTTGATTAGTACAGTACATTCTCTGTGAGTTTAATCAAACTTTGATTATCACAGTATATCACTGCAGGCCTTTACTTTTGACAAAATAAAACACTTAGTAGCTTACTTAGCCCAACAACTTCACAATTGACCTAACTAGCTATAATAAACTCAATGACACAGTACTCAAAGCTAGTGACTTTTGTTTCTGGCTAAAATAAGACACAATTGTTGAGCCCAACCCAAAATAACACATTGAGGTGCTTTTCCTGTTTGTAGCACACCCTACCCAGTCTAAGTCTGTATAACAAATCAATCTAACTCTAGCACCCTTGACATTCTTTCAGTCTATAATCCACCATATCTGCTATGTGTCTGAGAATCTATTTTTCGGCAATCTATTGCACTCTCCTAGGCAACACCATGTGCTGATTGAGAGTGTTCACAGAAAAACAAAATTTTGATCTTGTGTTGACCAGGTAAATGAAAGAGCCAATCAGCCGATGATACAATGTAGGATCCACCAACTTTGGCTTAGAAGCACTCAACTTCTTTCAGTAGGTGGTCATGGGTGTAGACATGGGCCTGTATTCCTCCATATGAAATCTCCTCGGAATGTCTGCAACATATTTCACCTTCCCTGGAAAGATGTTCCCATCCACTTGCCAAACTTTGAATCCCAAGAAATAATGCATCTGTTCTATGACCATCTCAGACTCTGAAGCAAGTTCCTTCTTGCAACTAGTTTTTAGCCCAATTCCTCCTGTAATGAACAAGTCACCAACATAAAGTACTAGAATAAGTGGATCATCCCCAACCATTATATAGTAGAGATTAAAATCTGCTTCATTCTTTTTAAAGCCTATCTGCTGCAAGTAAGAATCAATTAACCACTATATAGTAGAGATTAAAATCTGCTTCATTCTTTTTAAAGCCTATCTGCTGCAAGTAAGAATCAATTCTAGTATACCAAGCTCGTGGAGCTTATGCCTTCTTTAGACAACACATGTGAGACTTTTTGTCGAATTGCTCGAATTCCTATGGCTGCTTAATGTATATCTCCTCTATGAGACTGTGCAAAAATACAATCTTTGCATCCATTTGATGAATGGTCCAACCCATCTTTGCTGCAATGGCTGACACTTGATATGGAAGTGTATCTTGGTACTAGAGCAATAGTTTCATCATAATTGATTCCCTCCATCTAAGAGTCCACTAGCCACAAATTCAACCTTATACTTCTCCATGCTACCATCTGCGACACACTTGATCTTGTATAGCCACTTGGAAGTCATCATTGACTTACCCTTTTGTCTAGGCACAACTTCCCAAACATCATTCTTCATGATGGAGTCGTTCCTCACTATGGCATTCCTCCAACACTTTGATTGGTTGCTTCCTTGAAAGTGGAAGCTTTAGAATCACTATTATTTGTCACCATAGCCATATAGCTACAAAACCTATCATGTGCCCGAATCTCTCTAACCATCTTTTGTGACCCACTCATTGATTCCTTGGTGTCTTTCAGGGTGTCTTAAAACCATCTTGACTTCCTCTTCCTTGAAGTGGCCTTCTGTGAAACAACATTATCAAACCCCCAAGTCTCCTTTGTGAGTTTACCAATAGGAGATGTACGTTTAGAACCAATGCTAGTTTTTGTGCCATTCGTTGTCCTGCATTTTGTCACTACAAAATGTAGGTAACAATATGAAACTATTTCAATTGAGTTTTGCATTTCTGTGAGATAATTGATTGTTTGATTGGCCAAGAATGATCAAGTGATCGTTCCCAATCCGTATAATGGATCCTTTTTCTAAAGGCTCTCATCAAGTCTTTTCCGTTCTTTTAGTTTGTTAGCCTATACTTGATTTTTGAGGCCTTCAAAAAGTCCCCTTTTGCTTTTTTGAGTGTTGTTTAGATTGTTTTAGTCTTTTAATTTCCTTTGATATCTCGCTTTCGGTTTTCCCTTCAATTTGATATCTCTTGGGGCTCATTCAAAGTTATCAGTCAAAAGATATCATGGTTTAAGTGCCTAAAAAGTGGGTTCTCGAAGTTGAATTGGATATTTAATATATTGACCCTATATTCTAGTGTTGACTTCACTTTATGAAAAATATAACTTAAAATGACTTTATGTTATGATTTGAAGTTACTTTATCACCTTTGTTTTATCACTTAATTGTTTTAAGTCATTATAGTACACTTTATGTTATAATTTAATTTTGAGTTGCTGTTTAAATTTTCACTTGAGTGACTTTATGCACTTCATAGTCTAATTTGATGTTGAGATTTACTTTAATGTTTTATATTAAAACATTTTAAATGAATTATTATTTTTTGAATATATTTACACATATAAAGTATATAGTGTAAATATTGTATTTGACCCCTCTAAGTGATATTTTCTCAATAATCAATTAGAGATGTGCTAAATAGAAAACTTAAGTGATTCAAATCCATTACAGGTTATTTATGAAAATGAAATACATGTAAATGCATCTAGAGAAACCAAATTTGGATTAGATATATAAATGCATGTAAATGCATTGCATATTTAAAACATGCACTGACATCTAGAGAGTACGATTTCCTTCTGAGTTCAAATGCATGACATGTTAAAGCCTCTCAAGACCCTGATTCTGGTCTTCAACTCCAAACACCACATGCATATGCATCTTGAGAACTTGTTTTTCCAAAGGAAATGAATTTTGGTCAAAAGCATGTAAAATGTTGTGAGGTTCTCACGCCATCACCCCAAATTCTTTGAGGACCCCCTTTTTTTTGATCGCCTCGGCAAATTTTTGGGTTGTCCAAAATTTTTGAGTTTTAAAAATTTCACGCCTTGGCACCTTCAGGACAAGTATTGGAGAGACTTAGCTTATTTTCACCCAGCTTCACTTGATTTTACAGAGCCACCAATTTCATCCTTAGGCCGGACAAAATTTTAAAGAGCAATATTTGGCAGGATAAAATTGTAAATTTGTACTTAGACGTTTTCTTTTGAAAATCCAGATATAAATGTGTAAATTTGAATAATCTTTCAAAAGGAAAGTTTTGTTAGACTTAGGTTTTGTAAAATTTCAAATTTTTCTACGGTGAAAATTTTAATTTTGTTGAAATAAGGCTAAATTGCAAAAATCGATTTTTGGCTCTAGAAGAAATTTTATTTTATTTTTGTCAAAAAAAAAATAAAAATTGGCATAGCAAAATCGATTTGGAGAAAAATTGCAAAAAATTGGCTTTAATAGATTTAAATTGCCTTGAAAACCTTTTGCCTTTAATGAAATTGGTAATTTAATATTGAAAAATGGCTTTTGGTTAGCCAAAATCCAATTTTAATGATGTATTAATTACTAAATCCTCATTAAATGGAAATATTTAACATCTCCAAGGCACCATTTAATTTCCTTTTGCAATTTAGAACTAATTGGCAATTTTAAAAGGCAATTTTCATTTTGGCAAAATTAATATTTGGCTAAGTATTTAATTGTGGGCCATAATTTTGCATTAATTATTGTTTTTCTTGCTCCCAGGGTCCAAGTCGGCTAGCTTGGGGGGAGTGAGAAAGTTGGGTATAAGAGGAGGCCTCTCTCCCATTTCTTCCTCACTTCTCACTTCTCCTTCTCAAGGCGTTGGCAATTTTGCAAGAGCAGATCTGTACTCTTCTTGCTTGGCGAATTTTGTGGATGGAGAAATTTGTGGAAGCCGAATTTTATGGAAGGCGAAATTTGTGGGAGCCGAATTTTGTGGGAGATAAAATTCTGATTTTTGCAAGAGGCTGCAATTTTGGCCCTAGGTTGGGTAATTTTATTTGGAGGTGAATTACATGATAAATTTCTAATTTGCAAGGGATTTGAAGTTCTTAAGGTCAAGTCCTAATTCCGAAAAGTCGCTGTAAGATTATTGGTTAAGGTGAATTTTCATCATCTAGAGTTGCAAGGGGTTCTTAAGTTGACATCCTTCTTTCGTTCTAGTCTTAGGATTGCTTCCCTTGGTTCTACTTGCCTTCTAGTCCACCACTCCACCATCCCGTAATAGGGCGACGAGCATGGATGATGTTAGTGCAAGTAAGAATCCCAAGCGGACAAGACTAAGAAAGACAAAGAGGATATGATGCCCAAAACGCCCTTCTCGAAAATGAAGAAAATAACCGACACCAATATCAGTACAGTGGATATGATACGGATGAAGGACAGACTAAAGGAAGGACAATCCCCCTTGGGCGACGAGCATGGATGATGTTAGTGCAAGTAAGAATCCCAAGCGGACAAGACTAAGAAAGACAAAGAGGATATGATGCCCAAAACGCCCTTCTCGAAAATGAAGAGAATAACCGACACCAATATCGGTACAGTGGACATGATACGGATGAAGGATAGACTAAAGGAAGGACAATCCCCCTTGGCAAAGAGGATGTCAACGAGACAAATTTTGGATTGAAGTTGGATGAGTTGGGAACGGTTGCTATCAAGAAGAAGCATTTGGGCACCCTTTCCTCTCTCAGTGCTTTTATTGGATTTGCGAAAGAATATGAGAAGGATCACGAAAAGATACTACAAGCAGCGAATGGCGTGGTGAAGTCAGTGGAACTTAGGGCAAAGCGCACACCTTGTCCTCCTATGGAAGAAGTTAACGAAAGGTTAGCTAAGTTCATTGCCTTAGCTAAGAAAATGAAAGAAAAGGGAAGATTTATATTAGAAGATCATTTGATGTAAGCCCAAGTGGCAAATTTCTCTTTCTTCTAGAATAGGACAAGTGTCTATTTCTGATTGGCCACCATTTTGGTGCCTTCTCATTGGTTGCCACTTTTTGCACTTTTTTCATTGGTCCATTGATGAGGTGGCATCTTCTCATTGGCCGATGCGGTGGCAACCCTAATTAGGGTTTTTAGGATCCAATCTGGATTGTTGATCTTGTTTTGATCTCCACCGTCCGTTGTATTTCTGGCCCCTATATAAGGCCATTTGCTCTCATTTGTAAAGTATTGGAGGAATTGTTTCGAAGATAATACCAAAATTGCTCTCTTTTTCATTGTTGCGATTTGCATGTTGATTAAGAACATTGGGTATAATTGCCTGTTTTCTACTTCCACATAGTTAGATTTCTTTTCAAGTTGTTGAAGCAAATTTCATTTCAAGTTGTTTAAGTGAGAGTAAAGTAGATGAATAGTTGTATGGTAGCATTGGTAAATGTTTGATAGGGATCAATACTAGACCACTAGCATCCTAGTGGCTGCTTGGGAAGCTTTGTGTGGTGAACTAGTCTATTGTTCCTTTGAATCATTGCACCTGTGGAAGTGAGGCTGCTGGTCAGCTCTCATTAGGTTCAATCCCCGTCCATTTGCTAACCTTCCATTCATAGGAGTAGGAGTAAAATAGTGAGTAGCTGGGTAGTTGAAGTTTAGAGAAGGAAGTTAGGGAAGTTAGTCAAATATTAGAACTCACCCACTCACCTTCCACCACCACCTCTTTCCATCAACATCATCATCGGCAGACACACCCTCCATCATCACTACCATCAACATTATTTGCGACCCGCACATTTCACAAACCGAGCCACCATCACCTTCATCCCACCAAAGTCCAAGTCATCCTTGAATGAATAGCGAAGGCCGCCTACATGATTACCAGCAAATCACATCGATAAAACTGATCGAGTATCCAACGGTTTAAGGAACATTGGAGTTATACTCATGTCTCATGAGCATTAACTTTTCAAGAGAGGAAATGCATGTTTGATATCCCATATCGAATATTCAAATCCTAATATGTTATGTAAGTGATACAAAACTCACATCAACAAACATTACATGCATCTGGCTCTTCTAACCCCAGTTTTAAGTCTTGCTTGTAGAAACACATGTAATTGCTCCTTGAGACCACAATTTGCTTTTTTTAGTGTTCAATGTATTGACATTGCATTTTTAAAACATGTGATTGCATCTTGAAAACCTTTTTTTGCTTGAAAGGTAAAAACATGACTGTAAAGGCCCATAGAGAACCTGATTTGCCTTGAAAGAGTGCATTTACATTAAAAAAAACGTCACATGTAATGCCTCTTGGAGAGTGCAATTTGGGTTGTAATACAAATAACATGCATTTGCCTTGCATTTTCTCTTCATGCATTTGGAGTTTGAGATTTCAATCTCATTCCTCAAGATGGCATTTCATGCAAAAAGGCTCCAAGATCATGATTTTCTGTTCCAAAGCCAAAAACATTGATGCAATAGGGCTCTTTAAACCCGACCTTGCATAAAGTGTTTGAAGGAAGGAGTCCCTTGAGGAATTTGCATCAACTACACCCACATGTGTTTGCCCCTTGAGACCACAATTTGCCTTGTAGATGCATTTTCATACATGGAAATTCTTCCCTTAAGAGTGATCTGCACTTAGGAAGACATTTGCAAGTTCATTGGCAACATCTTGCACATGTATTTGCATCTTCTAAACCCGATTTGAAGCCAAGGTTTGAATCTTTCAAAGACTTTGGGTCATGGCATGCAAATACACTTGGAGAACCCACTTTTTAAAAGAACAAGTTCATCCAAACTTCTCTATCTCCCAAATTTTTCTCATTGCTCTGCAGGTAAGTGTGAAGATTCGATTTTGCTTGCATTTCTTTCTTGTTTTGTTAATTTTTTGTATTCGTTGGCTCATTGTTATTGATTTGTTCAAATGCGGCCCTAGTTTTTTGTAGTAAGTTATTAAATAAGTTTGAAATCTTTATCTTTGTTGCAAATGCAAAACTCTTCCATCTCAAAAACAAAGTTGCATGCAAAGTGAAGCTTTGGAGTTTGTCAAAGTTTTAGTCAAAGCAAGAGGTATGTCTTTCTTTTGGTTTTTAGTTTTTGTATATATTTTGTTACTTGTTTTGGTTTGTTTTTGGAGAAAAGTTGAAGATTTTCACCCAAGAATGTAATTGCATATCCATGCTTTCATCTCCCATGTCAATCCATTTTTCAAATACTTTCCAAGTCCATCTTTCTACATATGCAATTGCATCTTCCAAACCTGATTGCATATTTATCAAGCAAAAATGATGAATTTTTACCCCATGTAATTACCTTTCATGAACCTGAATTTGGTGAAAGATCACACTATTAAACAAAATTCTCATTTTGAACACATCTATATGCTTCCAACTTCGGTTCTTGGCCATTCAAAACAAAAGACCCACTTTACCTCCATCTAATCCATCATTGTAAACCCGATTTTGGTCATCTTTGCTCAAAATATAAGCTATCTCATTCATTTCCATCCATCAAATGCGTTCTATAAGTATCTAATCCATACTTTGAACACCTATCCTTTATAGATCTGCCTTTACAACCCAAAATCCAAAGCCTTCATGGATCCAATCCCGTTAGACAATGTATTCACGCTTTGGAATTTTCGTGTTGTAGCACGAGATATGTCCACACCTCCAAAGGCCAAAGGAAAAATGAAGTATCAGTATGATAAGGACCTAGCCCGCACAACTCCATCACACATTTCATCTACCCTTGATTGAATCTGAGATACATAGATTGGTTATGTAGATATGGCCAATTTCTTGCAGAGGATTGAGACATCTTTTGATCATGACATGCAACATATCACGAGGAGTCATATCCATCTAGTATCCACCTTTTTGATGAGGAATGTGCAAATCATTTTAGCATCAAGTAAAAAATAGTTAAAGATGCAGATAGGAAGGTACTTTTTAGTTTGGATCCGGATGTGATTGAGAAAATCTTCGAAGTTCCTGCAACTCCATAATGTGTGGATCTATCCAAGGAAATATCCTTGCATTCGTGGAATCAAAGCAAGACAGGATTATTAAAGGCATGTAAATGACAAGTGGCTGGTCAATAAACAACCAAACATCTCTAGATGGCCAATGGCAATACATAGATTTGACTTCTCTCAAGAGGTCAACAATTTGATAACTTTTCTAAGCAGGATCTGTGGTCTCAAAGAACCCAATCACTTCAAGATCTAGATGTTCAGATTCATCTATGAGATTCTTGAACATAGAGAACTCGTCTATTGGGGATAAGTCATAAGCACAACATTGTGAGCAGGTGATTCATGTGGGTACTTCATCCTTATTCCACATGAATTCATACTTGGTCTATATCGCTGCTGCTTTGGGGACATTCTTAGGACTCTACCAAGGGAGATTGGTCTTTGGTTCTCATCTGGAATTACTATGATCAGCTCATGTTAACACAGAGAAAGCATCATTACAAGAGGGTGCATGATGCGTTTTTCGGCATTTCAAGTGCCTTTTCAACAAAGAGTTAGTGACAAAAAGGTTAACAAATGAGGCATGAGAGAGTAAATCAATATGGGTGTATTTTTCTACAATTTCTAACTCAAGTTACTTGAGAGTTAGTTATTTTGAAGGAGAACCATATACTTTGCCGAGATATCCTATTGATAGGACAATTCTTAGAGAAATGGCTAGGCAACTAATGGAAGTGCAATCATATCAAACTGGCCAGCACAGGCCAGGATTCAACATTACCACTACCAAACCTCCCCAGATTAGCCAATATGCACTTACCTCAGTGTATAAGGCAAAAGCCATGGAATCCGAACTTCAGCTGATTATATTGAAGAAGTTCAAGGCCAGATCTAACTTTGACCATTGAGGTATGTGTTCAAAGATAAAAGGGCATTCACCCACATTTTTTGCATGGAGGATGTATGGATTGACCTATGCAACGAGGTATATATCATCAAGATGGAGTAGTGCAAGCTTACTTTGCAGCAAATCCTTGACCTCAACATGATCCATATTCCAGAAGGGGTTGAAATTGAGGAGGATGATATAATCTTGGATCCGAAGTATCACAATAGTTAACTGGAAAAGCTTTTTCCCATTCCCATTCAAGGGTAACAAAAAGAGGGAATTTCTATCTTTGATAGATTTTAGTCTATTTTGCTGAATACCAACAAATGGGTAAAAAGCAAAGGTCTAAAGAGAGTTCATTTGAAGGATGGAGTATAATGCTAGTCATTTTGGCCCAATTGGAAGAACATCTCAAGTGGAGGTGAAAAAGGACGGTTCATCAGACATCCTCAGAGCCAGCTAGAACTTTCAAATTGAAGCTCAAAGGTGGAAAAGCTATGATTCCACCCTCCCATTCTTCTCAAGCACCCCTGCAAGGGCAAGAATTAGCTGAAAAAGAGGAAGAGGGAGAGAGATAATGATCATATCTCCTCCATAACCACCTAGCAACCAAGAGCCATCTACCTAAGAGGAACCATTCTTGGCTGCCATAGACAATGATGTGGACTCATTTTCTACCGTATTCATGCCTGTAATTCCCATTTTAGAGGTGAATATGTTAGCACTACCTATCTCTTTTGCGGTTCTTCCTATCCTCACAACAGAACAATGGGAGAACTTAAGAAATGTGTTTGATGATTTTCCAACTCTTGTAGAAGGGCAAATTTCCCAACTTGATACCTCAGTTTCAGGGTTCAAGATGTTCATGACATATGCATCTCAAAAAAGACCCATGGTTTCGACATGCAAACGAAGGCGTGTATTATGACAACAAAAATACAATTAGGATCAATGTCTTCAATAGCAACCATTCTAGCCTCAATGGGCAAAACGTTCAACTTGTCTCCCAGGTTAGGAAACATTACCATGAAAAGGAGAAATATCAAGCAGCTCTTAGATGATCTCCTTGCAAAGAAAAACAAGTCTAAGCTTCCAAAGGCAAAGGTTGTCTCAAGAATCCTTGTTGATTCTGCGAATACCAAATATGTTGAGATTGCAAAGCCTCTGGTGGATAATCTAGCCGACGAGCTTAATCACTCTGATTACAAGTTTCCCAAAATTGAACATTGGAAACAATCATGGTTGTGATGTTAGCAAGATGCCCAAGATGCAGTCTCTACCTAGTTAAAGAGGAATAACGAGCTCGGGGAGAAGAGAACTTAGTTGAAGTTGGAGAATGCTCATCTTCATGAGATCATTCGCCAACAATCCTCGCATCGCATGGTCATCACATCACAAACAACTCACGTGAATCGGAGGGCTGAGGTAGCTAAGGTTTGGTTCAAGGAAATTATCTCAGAGGGAGTTTAGTCAATTAAAGATGTGCTCAAAGTCCTTGAACATATTAGAGGTGTTGAAGAATGACTTCATATGATTGCCTCTTTCAATTAAGAGACCAATGCCCTAGAGAAGATTTGAGCACGTGTGATCAAATGGTAGAGGGTGATTTGGATGTCTTGATTATATGACATCATTCCAATTTCCATCCCTAGATATGTTCTATGAATATCAGGGACTCATGGGTCACAAGGCATAGGTAATGGAATTTTTTTTGATGAAGACATAGGAAGCCCTTGTGCCAGGGCATGGAAATAGAGATGATTGATCTAAAACAAATGGGATACAAGGTCCTCACAGAGGATAACAATGTTGTAGGGAATAATTATAACCTTCAAGAGTAGTTTGTAAACCTTTAGGAATTGTTATTAGTTAAGTGTGTAAGTTTTCTGGTACTGAGGGTAGTTGGAACGCGACGGTTGAGTTGCACCTCTTCAGGTACCATATATACACCGCTTGAGCGACATTAGAGGGGAATCAGAAGTACATTATCTTATATTGTGTTGTCATGAACATTAATGGTGGTGTTCTCTCACAACTAGCCGATTTACCAAATCTTGAAATTGTGTACTTGTCTCACAACAAATTTTCTGGGCCTATACCGGCAAAGCTTTCTTGTCTTCCTAGATTAACATACCTATTTTTGGATCATAATTCATTTTCAGGAAGGATTCCTGAGGCTTTTTATCAGCATCCGCATTTGAAGGAAATGTATATCAAAGGAAATTGGTTTCACTTTAAGAAACTAATTGGTGTTCTTGGAGCAATTTTGCAGCTTTTCTGAATTGTTGTTTTGATTGGTTTTTCAGTTTTCATGTTGTTTCCAGGCCTTGGATGGCCAGGTACGGCCTGCAAACCATGTATAATTTTTATATTTTGACAGTGTGATGAATAATCTTCCTTCTCTTTTTGGTTTGGAGTAATTTCATTAAGTTTTGAAAAAGTTGTAAACATTTTGGTGAAAGTGGTTGTTTTCAGATTTGAGAATCCTTGACAACAATTATATTGCAGGGTCTAGTATGGACACATTTGGAAGAATCAGGGCCTATAAGTATATTCATTGGAAAGATATGTGAATCATCTTTCATTCCCTTTTTGTTTGAGTCGTTCTCATTCCAATTTGTGGAAGTTATACATATCTTAGTGATTTAAAAAAAAAAATACCTTAAATGGAGTTGCAGGAAATGATTTGTGCTCACATAATAATTTATAAATTAAAACAATTAATGGCCTACATATTTGGAAACTAGATTCACAGCAGGTTACTTTGAAGTTGGTTTGGGATCATTTGGATTTGTATTGAGAAAGATATTGGATGCCCTAGGAAGGGTTGCATGTTTTTTTTCTATTTTATGACAATGAAAATGGGTCTCGGTGCAAAGACTATAACTTGTAAATTATGAATTGGATGTGTCTCAGCTTTGGATATGTTTTAATAGGCTTAGTTTGAAGCAATTCCTCCCAAGGGTTTTACATGAATATATCGGGAACAAAAGTTATGAATAATATACTCTGAAGTAGAAATCAGACTATGTGAATGGTGAAATGTTGATAAAACTTGTGTTGAAAATATCTTGTTTTACCTCAAGAGATGCCTCTAATAATGGAATTTTTTAATGTATATTGAATGGATCAGAATAGATCCCTATTAATTGGTTGGTTTGTAAGATGTTCTACATCAGATTGGTATCAGAGCTTGAAGATCTTGAGTGTGTGGGTAGAGCACCAAAAGAGGGAATCCACACCAAGACCTTGAAGATTTGGTTTTGTTTAGTTGATGAGATTTTGGTTGCAGGTGCTCATCCATATTGCTGCAAAAGAAGGTGTTGTGTTGTTTTGTAGAGAGACAAGGAAGTTCTGTTAGGACCATGGGAAGGTTCGATGGCTGCCAAAAGACTATGGAAAAGAGGAAGGATAGGACTCCTAGGTGAGGCACACAAGAGAGTTGTTTGTGTTGAGTTTGAAGCAGCATTGTAAAGGTGGATCTTTGACTGATAAGGTGCCATGGAGTTGCGACAACTAATGCTCCACTAACAAGAGTATTTGAGAAGATGGTTTTGAAGACATTCCTGTGTCTTAAAAGAAAATATGATGGTGATAAAGGCATGAAGAGGCGAAGAAAAGTGAAGGTAAAGATGAAGATTTTGGTCTAGTTTTTTGTTGCAGGTTATTAGTTCCATGTTTCCAAGAGACTTGAAAACTTTTTCTAGGTTGGGAGTATGGTGTAGGAGCACATGAAGTACAAGAACACAAGGAGGCTAATATTTCTTATAGGAGAAATTGAAATTAATTTGAGTCATTTATGATGTAGTTGAGTCTATTAAGTCAAGATGTAAGGCTAGAGAAGCCATTAGTGATAAGTTGTCAAAATTGTGTAAGGAGGTCTTAGTGTGATCAATACTATCAAAATGGTTATTTTATAGTTTCATAGACATATTTGATCCATATAAAGTCATTGGAGTTATAATTTTGGTCTAGGTTGGGGTTATACAAAAGTTCTAATTTAAAAAATTGCATAATGTTGTATAGGGGAGGATTATTGGTTTAAAAGGTGGTTGGGAAGATATAAACCAACACAACCACTATAAAATCATTGTATTGGTCATTGCAAAAAATGATGAGGAAACATTTTGGAGCAAAAAAAAGAAAAAGAAAAAGAAAAGAAAAAGAGAAAAAAGAAAAAGAAAACCAAGCAGAAGTCACCACACGATGAGGTCACTGTCAGCAAAAGATCGCTGCCATCATCCAAGAAATAAAAACCGCTGTAGACTAATAAATACACGGACACATTTGCATGGAGCCATCAAAACATTCGCCCATGGTGATATTAAGACTATTAGCCAGACACTTGAGAACAAATGTGCATCATCTCACATAAATGTGAGCTATTTACATTGAATTTTTTTGGCAAGCATTAAGCATTTGCATGGGAGAAGGTAGAGGAAGTTTGCAAAGAGTCAATCCACGAACAAAGTGAGGCCATCGGTGGAAAAGGATTGCTAAGGAGAAGGAAGAGCCCATTAGTGGAAGAAGAGTACCATCAGAGAAGGAACATGTGACATATAAAGAAAATCGGAAAGAAAAGCCGTACGATAATTGGAAGAATCAATTATTGCAAGAGACGACACAAGCAAGACAGTTATGGACTTAGCTGGGAAGCAAACCACTTCTTGGAGAACAATGTTACGTGCAAACTTCTCGAGTTCGAGTTTCAAGATGACCAAGAATGCTCAAATTTTGCCTTTAAGCGTAAAAGTTGCTGGCAGTATGGACAAAGGCATGAAGATGAGGAACTTGAGAGTATCTACAACCCTGGCTAAAGAGCACGTGATGCTACGAACAATAATGTTTGAAGACTTGAATGGCTTGGATTGTTGGAGGTGGTGGTTTGAGAGTGCGACCAACACTAGACAACTAGGTTATTAGAGATAACCGGAGGCATGCGTAGGTGCAATGGATGATACAGACACCGATATTCTACATCAAGGATTTTGAAGGCCCTCTTTGAGCAATGATTGAGACCTTTGATAGCCTTTCCATGAAGAGCACAGTGTTATGCATGAACCATCAGGTAGTAGTTTCTTTCACACCATCAGAATTTAGGCAAGTTTTTTCCTTACCACTGAAAGGGCATAAAGTGAAGTTGAAGGCACAAAAATTGACTCCGAAAGTAAGGGATTTCTACATTCGACTACTTTGTTGAGATGACCTCATAGAGCCCGAGAGGGCATTGCTTAACAAGGCTTCACAAAACAGGAGGATAAATAAGTTGTTTATTAGAGCCGCATTGGAGATGCTTGATAGACTTGGTCAAAAGTCGGCTAACATGTTCTAGCCGCATGCGCAACATTTCATTTCAGTAGGTCTCCATCATGAATAATTTGTTGGGAGGAAGGGTTTATGATTGGGGCTCATTATTAGCTGAGCACATGTACAAATTTTTGACCCTTCAGCACAGGACGTTCTACATGCCGCACCATGCGATCGGATTGCTTATGGATGTCATGGTTAACCAAGTGTCGCATGAAATTTTGATGAGTGGTTAAAGTAGTACTTGTGGTACTAGATGAGCCCCCTATTATGAGATGGCGACATTTGGACTCTCCAAGTGGTCAAAAAGTAGCATGATAGAAGAGGTCTAGACAAGCGACAAATGTCATCTTAGGTCTCGAGGATACAGATAATAGGTGCTAGGAGACATTTGATGATGAGAATGACATAGAAGAGGACGAAGGGAAGGAAATGGAGGTGATATCAGCAACCTCATTGTTATTTCGACAACCTATGTTGTCTAGCACAACTCACTTGACACCCATTGCGGCCAACAGCCTTATTCTAGCATTTGGTCAGGTTAGAGCAACAATAGATATGACTTCACTGACAGTGACGATGACGAGGGTTTCGAGGGTGGCCAAGACTACGGTGATGGAGACCACTCCAGTGGCAGTATCACACACAAAGCTTTTTGGCAGCTGTCGATATGCCTTAGACAATTGAAGATTTGGTCGGAAATGTGATAGAAGTAGTTGGGGATTGCAGGTGATGGATTACAGGAGTAGGTTTGGCTGGAGATGATTAGGTTAGATGCTGTGGTGATGATGCCACATTATTAGTTGACCCAGTAGGAGGTAGTCCTGGGGTAAGCATGGATGTGAGTATTTCAGAGTAGGAACATCATGCACCAGTAAGACAAAGCAGTTCATCGGGCCGTGCGAGTGCATACCTGACATGATGACTACTTCCACCTGCAGCACGGGGACCTTCCATCCAGTCCCCAATGAGAGAGGACCTTTATCCAGAGGTAATGTTATTGGACAATGATGTCCCTAGAGATGTTGACACACCTTTGCTAAGAGAGATGGGAGAATAGAGTAGAGTAGCACCAGGAGGGGAAGTAGAGACTAATATGTAGGCAAAAGATGCAATGCTAGTAGATGATAGGAGGGATGCGAATGTACATACATACCTCCATGGTATTATTGAAGTAATGGATAGAGGTAGGTTGCTTGCAGAGGAGGTGATTGCAGTGCGACGAGAGAAGGCTAGGGAAGAGGCTTGGGTAGCATTAGAGAAACCTTGGGAGGAGATAACTACTCGACTAGCCACTTAGCAGACTGCTTGGAAAGCGGAGTGTGCAATACTGGTAGCACAGCTAGAGGTAACAACAAAGGGTAAGATTATGGTGGAACAACAATTGACAAAGGCAATGAAGGAAAAGGAGGTAGCAAAGGTAGCACATGATAATGAGGCTGAATTACAGGAAGTCACAGTGATGTTGAAGGAGGTAATCGAGGAGAATTCAAAGATATGCGTAGATTAGGATATTCGCAATCAATAGGTGTACCAGTTGTGGAGGAAATTGAATGCTTCTATGTCCTAACCAATAGCTTTAAGCATGCTTCCTCCCCACTCTTCTTAGTGCGTTTTTCATATATGTATTCAACATTGTCCTTATTTTGTATTTGTCATCAGGGGACGACCTCCTTTTTTGGGGGGATGATGTTGCGGGAATAATTGTAACCTTTGGGAATAGTTTGTAAACCTTCGGGAATTGTTATTAGTTAAGTGTGTAAGTTGTCCCGTACCGACGGTAGTTGGAATGCGATGGTTGAGTCGTACCTCTTCAAGTACTATATGTACACTATCTAAGCAACATTAGAGGCGAATCAAAAGTACATTATCTTATATTGTATTGTCATGAACATTAATGGAATCAATAGTTCAGTTCTATCAAACTCAGTGTTACATTCTTTGCTTTTCTATTATGCATTAAACCTGTTTACTCGTGACGGTAAACAAACAACTTGTTCACTGAAGAAGAAATGACTTCAGAGTTCACTGACAAAGTTAATGCTGAATTTGATTCAGAGGATTTTGGAGGCATACAATGAACAAGTTTGCAACATATAAATTTGTAGGAAAGCACTTGCGGGATTCCATTGGACATAATTACCAAGTTGTAAAAATAGGTCATTCCAATGCAATCAGGGTTGATGCCATTTCACAGAAGATGAAGATTCCAGATGTTCCCATGTTTATGATTGTATTGGCAAGTATAAGACTTTTGTCGATAATATTTAGGATTGATTCAATTTTCTCCATCTTTTTCTTTTAGTTTTTAGCAATTTTCAGCCTTTTAGATGTAGAAGATAGATTACATGCAATCCAATTGCATGTAATTCGATTACATGAACCTTTAGTACATGTAATCCAATAAATCATCTTTTCTAGTTTGATCGAGTCAAGGTGGTTGAGTTGCTCCCACCTTTTTCTCTTTTTCCTGTATAAGGATTGACTGATCCCCCCTCCCAATTGTAAAATCATCTTTTATTATATGCATGAGAGTTTTGCCAAACTTCTGCAAGCATAATTGTGATTGTGTGGTACAAATTTGAAAGAAAAGTGAATAGAAAGAAGCATTTGGATTCTAAGATGTGAAACAGTTGTGATAGAACAAAATGGAAGCTGAGACTATGATTTGTTTCTATTTTTTTTCATTCATGTTATTTATGTATGTTTAATAGAGCATAGTGAATATAAGAAACAATTGGACCCAAAGTTGTGATTGGGAGCAATTGTCGTAATATATAGACTAGAAGCTACGACTGTAGCTTATATTACTGTCTCAAATTCACGCATATAGTTAGAAATTCTCTACTTCTAGAAGTCTGTCTGCCCAATGGTAGAGATTTTTCTTACATAATAGATAAAACTAGACATAGATCTAAGCTAGTACGCTCTTGACCAGCCCATGAGTTGGTGTTTGGTATTGGTATCATAGTTTCCAACTTTTAGATAGAAGTATAGTGTAAGAGATTCAACTTGCCCATTACATGCTCCACAAGTAAGTGGATTCTTTCTTGAATGAAAGAGGAAAGAATATTAGTAAGACCCTAAACCCATCTCTTCACTTCTTGCTTGCCTTGAGTTGATCCAAGGAACGGTGAGAAGGGGGAGCCTTCCCTTAAAGTTATGAGATACTTTGTCTCACACACTGTGGGTGGTCTACCTATTTTGTGATTGAATTTGCATAAATTCTTTGTTGCAAAATATCCACCCAACACCATTTATTCGTAAACTCTGTGAATTTGTTCTTTTACCTTGTATACTTGGAGTAATTGTACTAGGTGAACTTGTAACCCTTAAATCTCGTGTCCTCGAATCTTGTGATTGTGTTCCCTTTGATGTACCACACTCCACCTATGAAACTTGATCATGATTGCCTCTCAACTGACATGGCCTAAAGTCTCATTCACCAAAATTTGACATCCCTCACAACAATCTTCGTTTGTGTTGGAACGTAGGGCCAAAAGGCCTTTGAGGTCTCACTGTAGCTTGTAGGAATGTCCTTTCTAGTGGGCTCTAGATAGATGGGACATGTATATCATACACACAAAGATGTGAGTGTGTCTAGTATTTGGTCTCCTCCTAGTGGAGACCTCCTTAGGAGTCCTAGTACCCAATGCATTATGGAGACTCTTTTAATGAAGGTAAATTATCGTGGTACAAGCCTTAACCCATAAGAGAAGTGACAACCCTTGATTATGCATCATTGTTCCTCTTGCCCCAATAATTGCCTTGTTCTTTCTCTCGACAATCCCATTTTGTTGGGGGAATAACATACTCTAAACTCCCTCTTGATGCCCTCTTGTTTGCAATATTCAACAAACTCATTTGAGGTGTACTTACGCCTGTTATATGATCTTTGGACTTTGTTATTCTTCCTTGTCCAGTTCTCGACAAGAGCTTATAAGTCTTGAATTTGTTTGAAAATTTTGCCCTTTGTCTTCAAGAAAAATATCTAGATCCTCTTTGAGTTGTTATCAATTAAGGTTACATAATACTCATGACTTCTCAAGGAAACTATACACATGGGCCCACATATGTGAGGGTGTACCAAGTCTCTTAAGCTTGCTAATCTACTATCACTAGTGGGAAAGATTGTTTTGGTGTACTTACCCAAAGTATACCCCTAGAATACCTTTTGGTACTTGATACTAAATTGTGGCAATCTTGTTGCTATCTCTCTCTGATTTCTTAAAACTAAGCTACATGATGCAAGTGAACCATCTTTCTATGCGCCAACTCACATGAGTGTTTTCTACTACCACTGCTTGTCAAGGCATGGCCCAATCACTAAAGCTGAAATAACACTGTACCCCTTGGGGTAAATAAGTACATGCCCTTGGAAGGTCACCTCAAATCCCTTATTCTCAATGGTAGAAGCTGGAATAAGATTCTTCCTTAGCCCTGGAATATACAACACATCCCCAAGCACCATAGGAGACAAAGTCTCTCTTTGACACAATCAAAGATATGACAGTAGTAGATTGGCATATAATTAGTGGGAATTCATTCTCAAACTTTGAGGCAAACTCGCCAACCTCAGTGAATGCTGCTACACCCTTATTCTTGTTAGGGCATTGACTAGCATAGTGTCCCATCTTCGTGCTAGCAAAGCATTTTATTTTACTTGAGTCCTTCATTGCCTACTCATCCCCTTTTTGATGTTTGGCCTCACCCTTGGAATCATTGCCCTTGGTCTTCTTGTCCTTGGCTGCAAGAGCTACATTCTCCTCCTCATCCCAACCATAACACTTGCTAGATAAGATAGAGATATGATAAATGTATTAATGTCCAACAAGAGACCATGAAAAGGGTCTGAGGGACTAAAAGCGTACAATCAACGAGACTAACAACAACAGGATCACCAAATGGTGTATGAAGAGAGCAGAGCAAAAGAAAACAAGAAAGTGAAAGAGAAACAAGAGCAAGAACAAGAGCAGGAACAAGAACACCACTAAGGCAAGGCCTAGGGATCCTTCCTTGGTGTAAAGAAGTCTAGAACAAAAGGGTAAGGCCTAGGGCAATCAAGAATCCTCGTGCATCTCTGAGTACTCCTAGAGGGGTGACACTGCTCGAGTAAGACCAGTGTAAGGTCTCACGGATCTGGAATGATCGATGGTAGAAGTGTTGACTGTATGCTTCACACCCCAAGTGGGAGGTAGGGGTGAGAAGAAGGCAGTGATAAGCTGATCCAAAGCCTGGCTCTGGGGGAAAAGAAGTAGTAGAGTATTGTCATGGAGTTGGATGTCTCTCGAAGGTAAAGCGTGAGACATCTTTGGTATGTATGATTGAAGAAAGTTAAGAGGGTCTGACAATCTTTAAAAAGTAGTAATATCTCCCTCTAATCTCATTATAGGTGGGGCACTAGAAAATGAAGTGGGTCTTTATCTCTGCCTTTGCCAAGGGACATAGCCAACAAATCCGGTCCTCCCTATCAATGTGGTAATTGGTTTGGATCCAAAGTCTATGAGAACCCACCCAAAAGGAACCTAGGGAGATCTGCAGAGCGTGGCTTTAGAGCCGTGACAAATAACTTGGGCATGCAATAATCCCATCCTGATTATCCTAAAATTGCTCAGCGTAGAAGGTCATCCATGGATGTAACCCCCTTGGGGGATTACTCCAAGTCATGGCAATGTATCGTCTATAGATCATGCCCATTCAACTCTTGTTGTATAGGAAGGAGGTGAATGAGAGCATCTAGTAAGAACTGAAGGGGGGAGACTGTCAATTTGAATTCAGTTGAACCTAATAAAGTAGTGGTTTAAACATACTAGCAATAGGCCCTAGTGGCCTAGTGGTTTGAGTGTACTAGCAACAGGTCCTAGTGGCGGAGTCGATGTCACCTATGGGAACTATAGAGCAATAGGCTAGATAACAGTAGCAGTGCCGGCACGCAGTGGAGTCCACAAAGCCACGAAGACAGTGAGAAATCAGACCAAATCAAAGATAGTCGCCATCTTGAAGGGGTGGACCCTAAACTCAACAAGAATAATGTTGTGTGGAGTTGACCGGTAGCATCTGATAATTGGCTAGAGAAGTGTTTAAACCCACTCAATTGAGGCTCAATCCGAATTGAGGAGTGAGGGGCTCCACACCATGGAGCCATAGAGAGTAGTCGGCCTAACCAAGGAGTCCAGAAGGGACAACATAGACCCAGTGTCTTGGAAATGACGTCTCAAGCACTGTTCTCTAGCATGGCTAGGGAACCTATCCCTTTGTTGATCCTAGGTTGAATGGCTAGACTCAAGCTAAAGTGAGGTCCAGAGAACTTAACCCCAAGGTAAGTATAAGAGAAAGCAGTCTCAACCCCTTGACCCTGAAAGTAAAAATGAAGATGTGAAGTCTTCAAGCAGTTGAAGACCATGACACGAGTCTTGCAAAGGTTCACAACAAGATGACGTAAGTCACAAAAGGATGTAAGACCATCCAGAAGCCTCTAGAGACCTTCCAAAGATGAGGCAATAACAATCCCATCGTCATCGAAGAGGATGGAGATCATGACCTGATGCAAGTAGCATCTATTACTGGGGGGCGAAGATTACCTGAGAAAAACCTCAAGCTCATTGATAAAGATGCCGAATAAGGTGGGCTAGAGAGGGTAACCCTGTTTCACACCAATGGTGCTCTGAATAAGGTTGGAGAAACCCTTTGGAGACCTGAATCTACTCTCAATAGTCTCATAGAGCCTCATAATAGCTGTCATTAACATGTCAAAATCCCAATGTCTCTAAGTCTTTAGAAGAGGGCTACCTGCGGGATGGAATCAAAGGCCTTACGAAAGTCCACAAAATAGCAATAGACTTTCACTGAGCATTGCCGAGTGCATGCAGGTCAATATGGTCCACAATGTGATAGTCTGTGTAAATCCTAGCCTGACCCTTGGCACAACAAAGTCTCTTGTCAAGCACTTTGGACAAGATAATGTTCAATGTTGTGGCATAAAGTTTGAAAATGATGTGTTTGATAATGATGGTCTTGTAGTTGCCGAGGTCATAAGTGATTTTGGACTTATGTATCAGATAGATCATGTGCCTCGAGCAAGACTCGGGGACACTAGTGCATACCACTCTATTAAAGAACATGGGAAGGAAAGAGCTCAAGACTAGGATGCCTTGCTTGAAGATCCAGACTAAGTCTTAGCTCCTACATAAAATCGTCCCAAAATCTCTCCCAAGTAGGCATGTTTTCACATGCAACAATGCCTCTCATAAAGCTCTTCGATGGCTTCAAAAATTTATTTTGAGTTGTCCGTACTAGTTTAGTTAAATCAACACTCTCACGTACAACAACTAATTTTTGAATGGGCTTTAGCTTGGAGGAAACTTAATGGGTTGCACTTGAGTTGGAGTATTACTGGGATGGGTGACCTCCCAAGAAGCCCTTGCGCTTCACCTCTGTGAGCATCACCTAGATGCAATGAGTTCTAAGTGTTCCATTTATTCTCATTTGAGATGGGTTCATGTGAACTACTATTCTTGAAAAATGGGAGAATGAGTTCGACTTAGAAACTACATTTTTAAATTCTGATAGCAATATCACAGTTTGACTTGCTATAGAAAATATCTTCTGCACATCCTTTGATGAGCCTAATGGGCCTTTTAATGAATGGTCCATAAGGCGCAACAATTGCTGAAGGCTTTGCAAATGGTGTTGCAAGCAAAGTCGGCTTAACCTTGGAGCAAACTTCAAGGTTAACCACACTTGAGCTAGAGTAGTACTAGGATGGCTGGCCTCCTGGGAAGTCTCAGTGCTTTGCCTCTTTAAGCATCACCTAGATGCAATGATTGCTAAATGTTCCATTGATTCCCATGAGAGATGGGTTCTTGGGAACCACTTACTCATGAAAAATGGGCCAAAGAGTTTGACTTCAAAACTATATAGTTGAATCCTAATAGCAATATCACTACTAGATAAACTTGCAAGGTATGTAGAGGAGATTTGTTGTGCAAACTCATGAGAGATATTCCACAACTTTCACACTAGCTAGTTTTAAAAGATTACCAAAAGAACACTGTAACTAGATTTGACGTTACAGTATGAGGCCAACGCCAATGTATCTGCTGTTGTCGAACCCTCAATCTATAGTCCAAGTTCACCTACTAGAATAGCAGATTGGATAGTGATCAAGGTTACAATAGGATTGGACAAAACAAAAGGTGCTTGTGAGTTGGGGGAAGAGGAGGTACTAGTGACTATGCTACCTATGTGTTACCACATTTACATTGGGGTTTCTCACTTCTAAATTAAGAAACATTAGAGAGAATTTTCAGCCTAATCTGTTTCTCAGTGCCCATGATTGTTCTTTTACTGTCAAAGCTCTAAGTCTCCTATGGTTACTTCTTAGAATAGAATAAGTTTCAGAATAGATGACAGCCTTTTGAAGATACAGGATACTAATTCCATTTGATTTTGTTGCAAAGGTAAGATACGATCATCTGTAATAGGCTGCCCTGTTTGTGTCTTTTTTTTGTTTTATTTAAAGATTGAAGAGAGAAGATATAGTAATTGAAGGGAATTTTTATATTGCAAATCAATAACAATAATATGCTGAGAACCTTTAAAATTAATCACCCAAAATCTGATACAATTCTGAAAATAAAATAACATTTTGCAAGTTGTGAATACCCGGATGATTTAATCAGATTATAAGCACATCTTCAGAGTACCCATTTGCTGGAAATGAATAAAAATGTCTGCAGCAATTTCAATCAGCAAATGCAAAGGATTTCAAGCCCTGGCTTGCATCAGTAAATTACCAAAGTGGCACAATGGAACTGTTATGCAGCAACAACAATAAATACAGCTATGAGCTCACTTGTCAAGCTTCACAAACTTCTCACAACTGTTTCTATAAATCAGATCTACAATACTCACAGCTGAAGATTGAGGCAATTGCTCCTGATAAGCTCCAATTGTGATCCCTGTTGTGAAGCCACTCCCAATGCTACAGATTGTATCTCTCATCAACATGAAGAGTGTTGCTGGTAACGATTTGTGTCCTGACAAACCAACAACAAGAAATACTATCTCCTTCAAGGACTAAAGCATAAGCAATAGCAATATTCAAACAAGCATGCTCAAAAAGAGCTCTTCAATCTCTTTTATAACATTCTCAAGAGAATTCATTCATTCACCTTGCCAATGTGGGAAAATCAAAATGGTTTTTTGTCTTTCCCATTTTTTGGGGTTTTGTTTTTTTCCCTATTTTCTTATGATCGTTTTGCCCCTATTTCATCAGGAGTCCTATTTTCCCACGATTCCTATTTTTCCACAATGCTTTTTCCTTTAATATCATATCCCCAATTATTTTATATCTTCATTGTGTTATTGAATAGAGGGACTTCAGACATTTTCCACTTAATTATAGTTCTGAATTATTGAAGTTAAATATCTATTTTGAACTTTATAAATTAACTTTCTTGCATAAGTAAATAATATCATTGACATGTCATCACTGAAGGTCTCAACCATTCCCAAAATGACTTACTATAAATAGTGCCCAAAATTGCATCCAAACATGTTGGATCAATCTGTAATTGAAACTGTCTAGGCCAAGTGGCCTAAAAGTCCCTTGAATATCCTGTTTAGCTTATGGGACCGTGGAGAAACAGGCTAACATCAAACTCATACTTCTTGTGCTAAAAAGGGAATATTGCACTACCATTCTTTTTTAAAAATTGTGGTAATACACTTTCCCACACTCTTCATCATCTAATGCCTGATAATGAATTGTACTTGCTAGCGCTTTGAGAAGCGAGAATCACATTGAGTGGGGGATCGACAAACTATTGAAGTCTTGAGTTGTTGATGGTGGAGGATACAAATTTTCAAAGAATCTGCGGCTGGACAACTAAGAAGACTATTGTTACTATGTGATTGACAACTCAGATTAAACACTTGAGGTGTAAGGCAATCTAGTGGTTCCGGAAAGAATGAGATCACCGATTGGTTTCAAAAGATGGACAAATAACGGACTATGGGTTAAAAATTAACATAGTAAAGAGGGCAATTTTTAAACAAGGGGCAACAATTAAACAAGGGCTTTGAATTTGACAGAGGTAGATAAAGAATTTCAAAATGAAGGTTAAAAATCCTCAAATGCTCAAATCTTGAAATTTCAAAGGTTTAAAGTGAAATAATACATTATACTAATCCCATGTAGATTTGATTCCAATAAAAAAATTGTGAGATGAGCACAAAAAATGGCCTTTTTGACCCTTTTAATTTCTGGATCTTCTTTTCTTGGCTTGTTGCAATAGGGTAGTCCATGCTTAAAGCACACGAGTCTGCGTCTAAAACATGGCTAGTTTTTTGTATTCTGGAGAGACTTAACAGTTATCCGATGTGGAGTAACCACTGAGCCTGGTCACTGCAGTACCTTGTGGATTTTGATTTGCTAGTCCCTGCAAGATTTCGTACTATGCACATAACTATGAAGTAGTACTTGTGAATAAGTGGTCTTATTTGACAGGGCATCACAAACAATTGCCCTTTCACATATCGCAAGAGATTTTCTAAGAAGTAATGTGTTCTAGTTACTCACTAGAATACAAAACAATTTGTAGCATAATGTTAAAAAAAGTACTATTGTAATGCTGACATGATTATCATTTCTTAGTTGTTTGTAGGTTTTATGAAATGCTCTTGGATAGTTCCTTTTGAGAGCTTTGAGAATGGGTCCATTCTGAGCACTAACTGAAAGCCTTGAAAAACTCCAACTGTGAAAATGCATTGTTTGGTCTGTGCTATGTTCATATGCTTCTGTGAATGCATGCTTGTGTGTTAGTATTTATGTTGGTAAAAATCTAATGCTATTTTGCTTTTGCTTCTCTGGATTTCCAAAAATGTCTTTTAAAGAACTTATGCTTGATTAGTTTTGACTGTGGATGTCCTTACATGGGAACCAACTAGTGAAGTTGCAAGGCCAATCTATGATTCTAGTGGATCTTTTACCCCAAGAACTACAGATTTGTTATAGAGTCTAATGTTATCCATCTACTTTTGATATTGTCTGGATCGCATTCAACTCCACAATGAGAATTATGCCATTTTTTTAGTAATTGGAACTTCATCATATAGGTATAAAATAGATTATTGTATGTTCTTATGGATCTGATTGTGTGAGTTTTTTAATCGATGCTTAGGATCACACTCTGTGTTCCATCATTAGGATGCAAGAGAGAATCCTTTTTCTCTCTTGCATCCTGACGATGGATCAAGAAGCGTGATGCGAAACGTTGATGAAAAAACTCTCACACAATCAGATCCAGAAGCACATACAATACTCTATGGATCGTAGAAACCTAATAGATATTAATAAAATTGATATTGAATTTTTTTCCTCTTATTAATGAAGTTTGAATTTAATCTGATAAAAAATTGAATATAGAAATTAACTTTTATCCATTGAAATCGCTTATGTGCTTGAATATTAAGCTTTGATGAAATGATTTGCAGGACAGACTTCAGAAAGTGACGATTCAGCTGGTCTATACAAACCTGGAGAACAGAACTATATACATGCAATTCTAATAACCCTATTATCTGCTGCAAGTGGAGGAGCCAATTACTGTTTTATACGGGCAGCAGCAAAGGCTTCTGAACAACCTATGTATGTTCTTCTTTCAATACCCAAGGGCTTTTTCTGAATCAAAAGAACAGGCCAATTTAGATTTTTCCTAGGGGACTTCTTATATTGTATTCATAATTGCATTATGAAGTTTGTAGTATAGCTACAACCTAGGGGATGTACTGAGTAGCATATTATCATATAAATTAAGCAGATAAATATATATCCTGGAATGCATGTACTTAAATTGGAGGACCATGCTTCTATCCATATTCGGCACAAGGCTATTGAAACCAGTGAGATCAAATTGTTCAAATAATGGCTGAGAAACTTGTGCTCAACAATAATTTGGCTGACCCAAAATTTTCCCAAAAACTTAATCTCAAGAAAAACTTGATATATTTTCTGAATATTAATAAACATAAATGTGTGGAAAATTCTTTAAAGATGCTACTGAATTTAGGGAATTTCATTTATCGGCTTCCTTTATATATAGATTAAAATTAGAGTTCAATAAACATCATAGGACCAAAAATGTGTCAACTTCAATGTGAATGATAGTTTGAGCTTTCAGTGTTTGTAATCTAGAAATTTCTTCTACAACTAAAGCTCAAAAAGGCTGCTGCTGTGTAGGCGTCTAGAGCTGGATGGTTCTGCTTTAGCTTCTTGTTGGCTAACAACATCATCCTTAAAGAGTATATTGTGAATAGGATGTTCCTCCCTCTCGTGGTATTCCAATACAGCTATATTTGATGTGTTTTATGCCTCCTCTCTTATCCGTCCTACAATAGTTGTAAGTTACCATTCTATACATTGTACCTAGTGTCCTATGTTTCCAAGCAAGGTACCTAGGCTTGCCAACATAATCCTACTTGAAAATGTCATTTTCTTTTTTAAAAATAGAAAATTAATGCTAGCAAACTGGAAAAAATTTGAACAAAACCTTACCAGCTTAGTAATATATACAAAGTAAAAGTAGTTACTAGACTTTTAACAATGAAAAGAACCAAAACCCTCGGAGCTTAGAAGAAAACATGTAGAGTGATCTAGTAAAGATACACAAAATGATGAAATGAATGATTTTTAATGACGTCCACGAGATTAAGCAGTCTAAGGGACCAAATCTATGCAATACTATGCAATTTTCATATTCCTTTCCATTTCCAATCTTTTGCTATGTATCTTAACCAAAAATCCAGCAGTTTGGTTGATCTTGTCAACGTCAAATAAGCTATGCATGTTGTCCGCTTTTAGGATGACATTATAGTATGTTCGGATGTTGTATGTTGTGCATTCAAAGAGAAAATACCCTTCCATTTCAATTCCACCCATCCTACAAAACATCAGAGTTTTCTCCTCCCAACCCTTTTTGGGCCTCTTCCATCTACCCGTCTCATATCTAAGGTTATGAGATCCCGTCCTCAAATGTAAGATGACATGACAGCAGTTGTGCCTTTGTCTGTCTCCTGATAATCAAATTGTCTTTGTCTTTATGTGACAGCCCGTATCGCTTTCCATTCAAGCATATGTACAAACCATAAAAACTCATATAACCACTATAATTTTGTTTATTCTGAATTATAGTGCAAACTCCTGATACCTGTATATCTCCAGTACTTAACTTTCTTTCAATAAGTCATGGCTTCTGAACTGAATCTTTTACTATTGCTGCCTTATCTGATTGATTGTTATCATAATCAATTTAGTTATCTATTATATTGGGCCATTACCACTGTTATTTGTCTAATGTGGCTACCTGTATCATTGCAGCCCAAAACATTCTCTTTGTATAATATATCATCATTGATATATGATGTGTGACTAAGACTCACACCACATACATCTGACTGGAAATTTATATCTCTTGCAGCACTGTTAACTTTCACTGCATATATATATGCTGGAAATGATAGTACCCCTTTTTTTAATCTTTGCTTCCATTACAGTTGCCATGTAACAAACAGATTCATATAGCATGGCTTATCTCAGACTAGAACTCACTTCAAACTCAATGGATGTCTTTCTGTAGTATTTTGTTCAATCGTGTCCATCATAGAAATTTCTGTATATATACATATCCTTGCTTATCAAATATGTACTTCTGTCACTTCTTTGTCTACATGCTGCCATTTGAGATTGCTGCTAGCAGTGCATATGTGGAATACTATAATTGACTGTTGGGATATTATTTCTGCCTTCATTATTGAATATTAGTATATTATATTAAAATACTATTTCTGCCTTGAATCATCAAATGTTGATTGCAGATATCTCTGTCATACTGATCAATTTATTTACTGTGTTCTTTATGTCTCCAGTAATAAACTTGGCATCATGCCTTTCTTTGTCCTTTTGGCTTTGATGCTGATTATTCTAACAATCTTGTTCTTACCCGTGGAGTCCTTTGACATCAATGACAATATTTCCATCAATCTCCCCCTTTGTCATTGATGGCAACCTCTCAAAAATATGGTCTTGATAATGCATGGCTGTAATAACCCCAATAGGTTATAACTACTTCAAACACCAAAAATCTTTATACTTCAGTTGTTTGACATTTCGTCAAACACTTTGCAAGTAAGCTTTGATACCACTGTAATAACCCCAATAGGTTATAATTTCTTCAAACACCAAAAATCTTTATACTTCAGTTGTTTGACATTTTGTCAAACACTTTGCAAGCAAGCTCTGATACCACTGTAATAACCCTCCTCAAATCTGCCCTAAAAAATGCTGATGAAAGCTCAAGGAATTTCATCAAACAATTCACATGCAAGGGACGTATGACGGATATAGTATTTCAGCTAGCTTCAAATGACTTTTTCTTCAATTTGCATGAATGAGAATCTTGTGCTAGAAGACTACAATGGATTACACAATGACCTAACATGAGTGTGCTACTAATTTTGACAATATTCAGTGCATATATATGATCTAAACATGAGAATTGAACACTTACAGCCAACTGGCATTTTTACAAACAGTTGGTATGCAAACTAACTAGCTGATAAATAGTGATATTAAATTGCTTAAATGACACCAGCAACTATTATCTTCTTAGTTACAATGCTCATGAAATATGGCTAAGACTTTGGCATTTACATGGATTACAAAATGATAATGTTGGTATAATGCACACTTACAGCTGAAAGCTTATAACATCCTAAAAAACAATACTAACAAAAGAACCTGGTTGTAGATGGCTGTAATAATTTTCTTCTATGTTGCCCCTTCTGCTTTTTTTTTTTCGAATTGCTTTTTCGGCCTGCTTTTTCGATTCTGCTTTTTCGGTCTGCTTTTTAGTACCCGCTTTTTCAGCTTGCTTTTTCGGTTCCGCTTTTTTTGGACTGCCTTTTCGTACTCGCTTTTTCAGCTTGCTGTTTCAGTTCCGCTTTTTTCGGACTGCTTTTTCGTACCCATTTTTTCAGCTTGCTTTTTCGGTTCTGCTTTTTCGGACAGCTACTATGTTGAATCTCAAGACCATATCTTTCAATGGCGTCAAGATTTCCAGCTTGAAGGGATTTCGTCCTTCAAACTATTGAGACATATTCTCCAGAAAATTTTCCAATTTCTTTGATATTTCTAAGCATGAATAAATGAGAGCTATCTTCTTTCTTTTAATCCCTTCCTCACTTGCTCTACGCTTCCGTCTTGCCAATGTGGGATAATACATGAGTTTTAATATTACTTTTTTTTTTTTTTTTTCCTTTTACAAAGTCCATGTATGTACTCGAAAGGGGAACTCTTGATTTTTTTTATAAAGTGACTTTATAAAATATTTTATAATTCAAGTCACTTTATTAAATTAATTAAATATAAAGTTACCTTTTAATATTTATTTATTTGATAACTTTATAAATAATTAACTTAATACCACGTATTTATGTAATTAAAATAATTAATTAGTCATCCTCATAAAATATTCATTATTTTGGACAGCCTAATTAATTAAATTAATTAAATCAAATTGCCTCCAAAATGGGGACATGACAGTCCGCCCTTCTTGAAATTGCTTGTCCCCAAGCAATGGCTGAACTATAAACCAATCAATCTGCCTGGATCCCAAATGTAGTCATGAACTATACCACTGTTAATTAACATAGGCTCCTGCAATATCCTCTGCAATATAACCAAGAGGAATCCATAATCAAACTGACAAGTACAGCTCAACCAAACTCCAAAATCACAACTGCCACAGTCAGAAACTCACGAGACACAAACTCTTAGAACATCAGAACCCAAGTAAAGTGGGCAAATCAAGTTGCCAACACAGTAAATACCATCAACGCATCCCACTGGCCTATACGAAATGTATAATCCAACTCTGCAACAATGGTGAACGCTCTCGAATAAAATTGTACCAAGTATGGAGAATCCACACACTATAAAACTCCTGCAGTCAACACAACTCTGCAGATCATCGGCCACTGTCTCATAACAATAACTCTCATGCACCGCTGATCGTGAAAAGACATCACAAGATAAACAGCAAAAAATGGAACCCAAACCAAATTTGCCTACCATCAACTCCTCAACACAAGGATCAAATGCTAACTGATGTACATACCCTGCAGTATAATGCTGATAAAAAGAACCAACCTCAGTCAACAGCTCACCATGAATAAGTGATACAACCCACTGTGACTGATCACCAGCTAAGTTAGGAGATGTCATAGCCAAAGGAGTAGAATCAATAACAACAACCACTGAAGCATCACTCCCAAACTCCTGCTCTAAGTCATGTATTATCAAGCTGTCAACCGCAAAACCTATCGCCATGTCATGCCCATCACAACTCTCATCCTGTGGCGTCAAACCATCCCATAACTGATGACAAGCACTAGGAATCAAAGTATATCTCTGTATCATCATCTCATCAACATGGTCATCAAAGGTAAATTGATGAGCATACCTCACAGTGTAATGCCGATAGAATGCGCCAATCTTAGTCAGTGGCTCAGATTGCAACCCAGATGAAACTAACTGCAATCGATCACTAACCAAGCTGGAACTGACTACTACCTCCAAAGACGTCGCCAAGGGAGTAGTATCACTAGCAGGAACCATGCCAACTACCGGCTCACCAACATCACACATGATCTTTGATACAACATCTCTAGTCTCTGTGCCATCAGTACTAGAGGCCACCACCATGTCAGGCGTACCACAACAATCTGCTGCAACACCCAACTCAATTGAACCTGACTCTAGTGAGAACGAACCCGATATGCCAATGTTAGTATCAAGGATGGATGCATCCTCATCTCCACTGTCTCTGACAATCTCGACCATGGACATCCTCGAATCACCAGACACCACAACTTGTGACTGTACAGAATTTGGCAAAGACTGCAGTCGCTCTAACTCCATGGTCACCTTAGCCAAATGAAACTGTGACTCCTCGAAAGCCAACTGTGTACTCTCAAGAATCTCAGAAGTCACCTCGAGCTGCTGAGTAAGCTCACTCACCTCATCTTCCTTGGCCAATAATGCTTCGTATGCTGTACTCCCCCACTCCATAAGATAATCTCTGTCGGCTACCAACTGCATATAATTCTGTCTCAGAATTTGAATAGCCTTCCATAAAGAGTGGATCTCCGTCAAGGAAAGATAACTGCCTCCTTGCTCATTACTAGTAGGAGAACCCCATCCATAAACTGCTAACAACTGACGAGTAGCATCGAAATGCTCGCAAACGATAGCAATGTCTTGCTCACTAACTCTCAGCTGACTAGACACATGATTGTGCTGGCTGGTCAAACTCCTATACTCTACCCCTGGCACACTCTCCAAAGGAGTAACCTCATAATAGCTATCGTTTGTAATACTACCATCCAAATTCTGCAGTCCAACTGCTGAACTTGTATCATCAAATGGAGTGACTAAAGCATCAACATAAACCTCCGTATCAAAGGAAACTGTTGAGGAGACTAAGTCCTCAAAACTGTCCACAACATCCCCCTGGGTGTCATCTGTAATAATCAGATCCTGGGACTCTTCTGTAAACTTTGTCATATCTGAGAGATCATCAACCCATTCCAACAAGAATGGTCGACTGGATACATGAACAATGCCCAACAAAGGTTTGTAAAAACTAATTCCAACATCAAACAAGCTGTTGGCATGGATGAGAATTACACCTGGCAAACTACTAATCAAGTCCATGATGGTGCAACAGATACTACTACCAAAGAATGATAAATATCTCCAGTCAAAACGATCCCAAGTACTAAGATAAGGATCCCAACATCTAATCCATGAACGAAAACCAACTGGCAATTCAAGTAAACTTCTCACCTGAGTAATGTGAACAATACCAACTGACTTCACGAACCTGTCTACAGTCTCTGAATCCGGAGTGTGAATGCTAGACGTACTCATATCATCATCAACATTTGACCCAACTGTAAAAGGAAACTGAGTCCCTGCTATATGTGCTAACTCCCGAACTGAACTCACCTCAAGACAACGCTCGTCCACATGTCTCTCAGAATCCTGGAGAGCCAACTTCATTGCCTCCATGCCTTCCTTGATCTGCTATAAGTCGTCACAAGAAGAACCTGTTGTGACTCCTTTCTCTCTCTCTTGCAGTTGAATCATCCAAATGTGATTCTCAATCAATCCATGTATCCTATCATGATGGGATAAAGCCATGACAATATTCTTCTCCCTTGTCTTCAGCTGGCTTGCCAAACCAAGTAAAGAGCTACTAGCCTCTATCTCATGTGAAGAAGCATCCAACTGTGCCTAATACTCACTTTCTGCAAAGTCCTGAATGCTCACTTTTTGATCAACTGTACTATTCTCAAACATGACAGTATCCTCAATTACTGTAACTTCATCCAGCCCAATTGTACTGGAATCACTATCTGTGTCAATCACACAATCCGGTGTGCCTGTGATATCACCTTCTGATGCAACTGGCTCAACCTGCACAACGTCTGTAACCCCTTCTACCTGTGAAGATGATGCAGATAAGCCATTACCTGAAGATATGCTAATGTCTCCCTGTATTGAATCAGCATGTCTGTTAAACTTCTCATACAAGTTTCTGCCTGTCATAGGGAAGGTACAATCCTTAGGCCTATCAAAACGTTCAATCAGTCTCTCCTTAAACTCCACATATGAGGTAATGTGTGCATGACCCATAGTGACCATACCATGATGCCACCACTCGTGTGCTAACTCATCTAGGTGAATTGTTGCATACTTAATAGCTTCTTCCTCAGGCATAGGGTTCATTTGAAAGTATGTGTCAAGCCTTTGAACCCAAGCTCTTGCTGTAGACTTCCCCGAGCCATCATAATATGGTAACTGAAGTTTCCCTACTTTCTTCCGTAGCTCATAGCTCTGGTTCCTGTCATGTCCACGTGGCATATGCTTCATTCGCACATCTATATACTTCCTAAAGGTAATTGCAGTAATAAAATCTGGACCTCCGGCTTCCCAATCTCTCCTTAGTTGGTCCTGTATATCAGTGATCTGGGGCTCTGGTACGGGCTGCTCTGGAGCTCTAGGAGGAAATGTGAGAATAATGGGCCTCGAACTCACTGTCCTAGTTTGTTGGGGTGCATGACTGAAATTGTTCCCAACTTGTTCGCCTCCATTATGCGCCCCATCTTGATTATTACCATTCTGATTATTTCCTCCACCCACATTAGCATTCAACCCCATTTGACAAGCCATCATCTGCATCATAAGCTCAAATCTCTGACTCTGTTCCTGTGCTCTTTGCTCTGCTGATCGCTGTCCCTGTGCTAAGGTGTCTAATAATTGTAAGAATATTTCCTTTCCCTGATCTAGACCGGCATTCATTTTGTCAAACATTTTTCTCTTTATCTGGCTATTCCAAATTCCCTATAAGACCTTCACAGGACGGCAGGACTTATAACTCTGATACCATTGTAATAACCCCAATAGGTTATAACTACTTCAAACACCAAAAATCTTTATACTTCAGTTGTTTGACATTTCGTCAAACACTTTGCAAGTAAGCTTTGATACCACTGTAATAACCCCAATAGGTTATAATTTCTTCAAACACCAAAAATCTTTATACTTCAGTTGTTTGACATTTCGTCAAACACTTTGCAAGCAAGCTCTGATACCACTGTAATAACCCTCCTCAAAACTGCCCTCAAAAATGCTGATGAAAGCTCAAGGAATTTCATCAAACAATTCACATGCAAGGGACGTATGACTGATATAGTATTTCAGCTAGCTTCAAATGACTTTTTCTTCAATTTGCATCAATGAGAATCTTGTGCTAGAAGACTACAATAGACTACACAATGACCTAACATGAGTGTGCTACTAATTTTGACAATATTCAGTGCATATATATGATCTAAACATGAGAATTGAACACTTACAGCCAACTGACATTTTTACAAACAGTTGGTATGCAAACTAACTAGCTGATAAATAATGATATTAAATTGCTTAAATGACACCAGCAACTATTATCTTCTTAGTTACAATGCTCATGAAATATGGTTAAGACTTTGGCATTTACATGGATTACAAAATGATAATGCTGGTATAATGTACACTTACAGCTGAAAGCTTATAACACCCTAAAAAACAATACTAACAAAAGAACCTGGTTGTAGATGGCTATAATAATTTCCTTCTATGTTGCCCCTTCTGCTTTGCTTTTTTCGAATTGCTTTTTCGGCCTGCTTTTTCGATTCTGCTTTTCTAGTCTGCTTTTTCGTACCCGCTTTTTCAGCCTTTTTTTTCGGTTCCGCTTTTTTTGGATTGCTTTTTCGTACCTGCTTTTTCAGCCTGCCGTTTCGGTTCCGCTTTTTTCGGACTGCTTTTTCGTACCCTTTTTTCAGCTTGCTTTTTCGGTTCCTTTTTCTCGGACTGCTACTATGTTGAATCTCAAGACCATATCTTTCAATGGCGTCAAGATTTCCAGCTTGAAGGGATTTCGTCCTCCAAACTATTGAGACATAATCTTCAAAAAATTTTCCAATTTCTTTGATATTTCCAAGCATGAATAAATGAGAGCTATCCTCTTTCTTTTAATCCCTTCCTCACTTGCTCCACGCTTCCGTCTTGCCAATGTGGGATAATACATGAGTTTTAATATTACTTTTTTTTTTTTTTTCCCCTTTTACAAAGTCCATGTATGTACTCTTGATTTTTTTATAAAGTGACTTTATAAAATATTTTATAATTCAAGTCACTTTATTAAATTAATTAAATATAAAGTTACCTTTTAATATTTATTTATTTGATAACTTTATAAATAATTAACTTAATACCACTTATTTATTTAATTAAAATAATTAATTAGTCATCCTCATAAAATATTCATTATTTTGGACAACCTAATTAATTAAATTAATTAAATCAAATTGCCTCCAAAATGGGGACATGACAATGGCTGCCCTTAGTGCACTGCTTCCCCTTTCTTCGATCTATCCCCCTTTGGCATAAATGGAAAAGGGTTTCCAGGGCTATAGACTAGCTCCCCCTGGACACATGCTCCATATGAAACTTTTAGTGAATGGATGAGAGTGACTACTTCCAATTTCTCCCTCAGGTACTCAAAAGTTTCCTTTGGAAGGGGTTTTGTGAAGATATCCACAATTTTCCTTTTTGTATTAATGTACTCCAAGGTTACTTGCTTGACAAGTAGTTGTTCTCTAAAAAAATGGTATTTAATTGATATGTGCTTCATTTTAGAGTGCATGACTGGGTTCTTTGAGATGCTGATTGCACTTGTATTATCACAAAATATAGGAATGGGATGATCAAGTTCTATCTTAATATCTTTTAGAGTTTGTTTCATCCATAGCACTTGTGTACAACTTGCTACTGCTGCAACATAGTCAGATTGTACGGTAGATAAAGTTACTGGTCCTTGCTTCTTGCTTATCCTTGATACTAGACAATTACCAAGGGAAAATGCATCTTCACTTGTACTTCTGCTGTCATCAATATTGCCTCCCAAATCTGCATCTGTGTAAGCTGTGAGTGAAAAACCTTTTCCTCTTGGATACCATAACCAAGATCCATAGTACCTTTTAGGTACTTAAATATCCTTTTAACTGCTAGAACATGAGTTTCCTTTGACATTGCTTGGAATCGGGCCACCATTGTAATAGCTTGCAAGATATCAGGCCTTGCAGCTGTTAGATATAACAAACTTCCAATCATGGATCTATATTGAGATTGATTTACACTTGGGCATTTATCTTCTTTACTAAGCTTGCATCCAGTAATCATAGGGGTACCAACAATAGCACAATCTTCCATTTGGAATTTCTTGAACATCTCTTTGATATATTTACCTTGAGAAACAAGTATTCCTTTCCCTGTTTTCTCTATTTGCAATCCCAAAAAGAAGGATAATTCTCCAAGCATGGACATTTCAAGTTCTTGTTGTATACTCATGGAATTCTTTACACATTTTATCACTTCCTCCTCCAAATATTACGTCATCTACATATACAAGTATTATCAAAAGTTTGTCATTTTCAGATTTGATGTATAGATTACTATCTGCCATTCCTCTTTTGAAATCTTGATCTTATCTAATCTAGAATACCAAGCTCTTGGGGCTTGTTTTAGTCCGTAAAGTGCTTTTCTCAATCTGCATACTTGATCCTCTTTTTCTAAGAATCTAAATCCTTTAGGAAATTCAACATATACTTCTTCTAAGTCTCCATTTAGAAAAGCTGATTTTACATCCATTTGGTAAACTTTGAATGCTTTATGACTTGCAAATGCTAGAAACATCCGGATTGCTTCCAATCTTGCAACTGGAGCAAAAGTCTCTTCAAAATCCACTCCTTCAACTTGAGCATAACCTTTACAGACAAGCCTTGCTTTGTACATAGTGAATTCTCCATTTTCATTCATTTTAATCCAAAACACCCATTTGGTTCCTATGACATTTTTATCTTTTGGCCTTGGAACAATTTCCCAAGTGATGTTCTTTTCGATTTGGTTCAATTCTTCCTCCATAGCTTTTACCCAATGGTGGTCTTCATTGGCTTCTTTGAAGTTCTTTGGTTCTATTTTTGATAAAAGACAAAGATAAACATGCTCATCATTGTTTGTTGATCTTGTCCGTGTTTGAACTTCCTTTTCTAGATCTCTTATTGCCAAGTCTTTTGGATGATTTCTTTGGACAAATTTTGATGGAGTTTTTGTTGGTGTTGATGGAACTCTAAATTTTTGCAAAATTTAGGGTCTCCATTTAAGCAATAATGTTGGAGATTTGATGAAGCCTTGTCATTGATTCATGTTAAGATGCTAAAGCACATTGAGAAATTTGTCAAAGAGTATATGATTGTGTAAGTGATGGATCATATTAGAGCCAATCAAAATCATTGTCTCATCTTACTCAACTGAGCCTTGAATTGAAAGAGGAATATGGGCTGCATGTTAGCAAGGTGCCAGGAATTCATATCTCATTTTTTAATCATTAAGAAGACTATGTATTTCAAGCGCAACATTAGATATCTTATGCAATGATATGAATCGAATTCTGAAAGTGCACAACTCATAGTCATAATTCAGAAGACAATACTGTGAATGTTTCATGTGTTACAACTTGATAATTGAGAGTCCAGACAAAGGGATATGCAGTTAGATGCAGCCATGAAATCCTATTGAGAAGATTGTTTTCAACAGAGTTAAGTACAGATATCAACTGGAAGGATGTACAGATCTTATAAGCAAAACATGAACAGCAAGTATGAGACATTTTCATTAGTAGTATGTGAAGCAGATGGATACCAACAAGAATGTTCAAGCTTTCACATAGATATCTAATAGATAGCTGAGAATGGAGAAGCCCATGAAGAATGAATTGTATTCTCATTTTTTGAGTCACCTCTGCACACATAATTCTTGTTCTCTGAAAAGAGCAATTAATGATATTAAAATAAGAAATTTTAACATCTCGGAAGATTTTCTTATCAAGAACTTCATTTGAGTTTTCAGTATGTAGTCTGCAGAACCTTTCATGATTCGCTATAATATCACACAACACTACCTTTGAAAATATGCTAAAGAAATGATAGTGTGCTTATGAGGGCAGCAGGCCCGTAAATAAGTATATTGAGATGTGGTACAAAGAGTCTTGTGCATATACGAGTTAACGTTTCACTTTGAAAAAATTCACGCACCAGCAACAAAGGTTATGTATTGAGGTGTCAGGAATAGTCCGGGCAGCATTTTTCTCCTTCTTGCTTGGGCGAATTTCTGCCCTAGGGCGATTTGGAGCAGATCTGATTTTTTCCAGCATGGGCAATTTTTTTTTGGGTCAGATTTTTCCATTTCTTGGCAGTGAATTTCAGAATTGGGCAATTTTATTTGGTGAAGAGGCTATATGATTGGAGGTCTGATTTTTTGGCATGTGTGGGCGATTTCAAGGAAGTCAAAATTATGATTTTTGCTAGGGCATCATTATTTGCAAGGAGGCTTGAAATTTCCGAGATCTGATCCGTATTTGAAGAGGGGTCGATTATTGGTAAAGACAGATTTGAGGTAAAATTCTATTCATTTTTAGAGGTGAAGATTGGTTTTAAAGGTGGATTCTATTCCTTGTTCTTACTTGGTTCGTTTCTCTAATTTCTTGCACTGATCATCCACCACTTCGTCATTTCTATTGATAGGCTGAAGTTGGGAGATATAGAGATTTCATGATAGGACATTTGGAGAGGCAAAAATAAGCTAGACTTGAAGTTGGAAGATATAAGTGTAGTCCATCCTAAGGTAACTAAGAGACAGAAATAAGTGGTAGTCCCACCCCTAGGTTGAAGGTTGCAGATTGATAAGTGTAGAGATAGGACTTGGCGAGGTAGAAATAAACTCAATTCCATCGATAAGAAGAAGGTTGGAGATTGATAAGTGTAGTCCATATCATTTAGAACGAAGGGGCAGAAATAAGTGTTTAGGATGGTAGATGTTAGTGCAAGAAAGAACCCCAAGAGAACGAATACAAAAAAAGACAAGGAAGACATGATGCCTAAGATCACTTTATTCTCGAAAGTGAGGCGAATAAGTGATACCAACATCGGTACAGTGAACATGATACAATTGAAGGAAGGACAATCCCCCATAGCGAAGAAGATCTACAAGAGTGGAATTGTACACACGGCAGCTTTTCCTCCTACCTTGCCTTGTCCGGAATTGGTAATGGAGTGTGCATCCCGGTTTGATATTATTACTAAGTCCATCATTTTTGATGAAGGGAAGAGAGTGTAGCCAACATTGGCGGATAAGTGGTCAAAGAAGTATTTAATATTCCCTAGTATAAAGGCATGACAGTGGTAATGATGGATCAGGCGGCCAAGTTATTTCAGGATAATCAAGAGGCTTACTTCATTCATCCAATGCAAAATTGGTTATACGAAGGCTCACCAAGTCATCAAAGCTCACCAAGTCAAATTTCAAATCAGAGTATCACAATCTTATTGTGCTTCTTAGCCAAATCATAGGTGTGGCTCAAGGTATGGAATTCAAGAACTGGATGGACTTCTTTATTGATGAAATTGAAAATGGAAAGAAAAAATTTGATTGGGCTAGAATCATAAGTGAAAATTTAGAGTTGCAAATTAGGACAGTGCAAAATCAAAAGCAATTCTATATGGGATCCTACCTTTTTTATCTGATCGCAAGACTATATGAAAATCTTGGACTTAAGGCCTTAGGAGTGGTTGGCAATGGGCAGGGACAATGTTTGGTGCATGAGTGCTATCCACAGCTTCATTTGCACAACACCAATGATTGTAAGATGTTTTATGATACCTTTGGCATGAAGATGGTAAGGATATTGCAAGGGACACCTGCTAGAAGGCTCTCATTGGAAGCGGAAGCAAAAGTTAAGAAGTATGAGATTTGGTTCATCCAATTTCCACAATTTACATGCATTAGAGTGCAGGAAGTACAGTTTGTCCCAAGAGACTTCCAAAGTACCCACCCGACAACATAGTTTTGATGGAGTTGGCTAGGCAACTTGAGCATTATGACAAGATGATGAAACTTAAAGGTGAGACAGGGATTACCTTCTCATTTGGAATAGGCAATCATACTTGCCCCAATCTTGTCGCCTTTGCAGTTGCAGAGAAAGAGTTAGAATGGTATCATCTAGGATAGAGTGGTATCATCTAGGATGGTATAGAGCAAGACAGGGATTCGATCCTAATGGTCTCATCAAGGCATCTCATGAAAACACATTTAAACATATTCCTACTATAGAAGATTTTTGGGCGAATGCACAGGATGAATTTCATGTGAGAAAGCTAGCTTTCTCAAGATTATCAGTGGGAATGATGAGGGCAATCAGATGGAGATGCCTTGATATTCTCGATAAGCTGGAAGATGATGAAAATGTACTAAGAGAAGATTATGATATAGTGGATGGAACGGAATTGGGTCTAGTGGATTGGGACGATCATCAAGATCCTTCCTTAGAGGTAGTTACAAGGATAGTTGATGTACACATTGAGTTGTGGTACAATGAGAAGTTAAGGCAATTACAGATCGGAAGGTATGCCTTACTTATGAGAAGATGAAATCGGAGGACAGTCCAACAGAGTTAGTTGGATAGAAAGGTGAAGGTAGTAGCCAGCAACAAAGGGTATTAAGAGCAAGAAGAGAAGTTTGGAGGTTGAGAAAAGTAAAGAACATCAGGAACCTTCAACAAAGAGACAAAATGCAACATCGTCAAGAGAGCATAATTGAGGCTAGAGACCAAAGGGATAATTCAAGTGGACAAGAGGAGAGCATCAATGAGACAGAATTTAGATCAAGACTGGATGAGTTGGGGAAGGTTGCCATCAAGAAGAAACATATGGGCACCTTTGCCTCCCTCAGTGCCTTTATTGGATATGTGAAAGAATATTAGAAGGATCATGAGGAGACACTGCAAGCAACGAGCAACGTGATGAATTCAGCTGAGCTCAAGATGAGGCACATGCTTTGCCCTCCCATGAAGGAAGTCAACGATAGGCTAGCCAAGTTCATTGCCTTGGCTAAAAGGATGAAAGAAAGGGGTAGAATTATATTAGAAGATCATTTGATGTAAGCCCAAGTGGCAAATTCTCCTTCTTCTTTGGTAGGATATGTGTTTGATTTTGATTGGCTACCATTTTGGTGCTTTCTAATTGGTTGCCACTTTTTTTTTTTCATTGGTCCATTGATGAGGTGGCGTCTTCTCATTGGCCGATGGGGTGACAACCCTAATTACGGTTTCTAGGATTCGATCTGGATCGTTGATTTTGCCTCTTAATCTCTACCGTTGGTTGTAATTTTGACCCCTATATAAGGCCATTTGCTCTCATTTGTAAAGGGTTGAAGAAAATTGTTGCTTAAGATAATACCAACTTCTTTAGCATTGTTGTGAGTTGCATGGTGATTAAGAACACTTAGTGTTATTGCATGGTTTCTACTTCCAATAGTTAGAGTTAAATTTCATTGAAGCTTGTTAAAGTAGATTTCATTTCAAGAAAGTTGTTAAGAGTAAGAGTAGATGGATAGTTGTATGGTGATATTAGTGGATGTTTGATAGAGATCTATAAATTAGGCCACTAGCATCCTAGCGGCTGGTTAGGAAGCTTTACGTGGTAATCTAGTCTTTTTTCCCTTGAATCATTGCATCTATGGAGGTAGAGCCGTTGGTAAGCTTTCATCAGATTCGGTCCCTGTCCATTTGCTAATCTTTCCATTTATAGTAGGAGTAAAGCAACAAGTAGTTGAGTAATTGGAATTCATTCTTAGAAGAAAGTTATAAAATCAAAGCATCATTGGCAGACATACCCTCCATCATCATCACCATCACCATCAACATCATTTGGCGCTCATGTACTTTACCAAACTCAGACATCATCACCATCACACCAAAAGTCCAAGTTATCCTCGAATGAAAAACGTAAGGCTGCCTATGTGATTAACCAACAAATCACATTAATATAACTGAGTTAGTATCCATAGGTGTAAGGAACATTGGAGTTTTTTTCATGTCTTCATGAGTATTTACTTTTCAAGAGAGGGATTGAGTGTTTGATATTTCATGTTAGGTATTGAATTGCTATATGTTATGTAGTGGTACAAAATTGACGTCAATAGAACCAATAGCTGTCTTTGAAGGAGTTTTTGCTGGTGTCTTCAAAGGTGTTTGTTCAATTTCTTCTTCATCTCCTTCATCTTTTTGATCTTCTTCTTCTTGACATGTACTTGGTAATTCTGCATTTTCTTTTATCTTTTCAAATCCTTCATCAATTTTACACTTGCGCTTTCAACAATCTTGTGAAGGCCTTTATTGTAACATCTATATGCTTTACTATTAGATGAATATTCAAGAAAGATTCTTTTATCTGCTCTAGCTTCAAATTTACCCAAGTCATCTTCATCCCTTCTTATATAACATGTACTTCCAAAGATTCTGAAATATTTGACTGATGCTGGTCTTCCTTTCCATAATTCATAAGGTGTCTTGTCATGATTTACTGTTATTTTTGCTCGATTCAAAATGTAGATTGCTGTATGTACTGCTTCTTTCCAAAAGGTATTGTACATTTTTGTTACTATTTTTTCATCATTACGTTAGAGTCTATGGAGATGCTTCCATTTAGTTTTCTTCCTGGCTTCCAAATTTGTGTACCAGTCAATAGCGATGCTCCTTAGTGTAATGTCCCCAAATTTGTTGGCATTTGAGTTTTAGGGATTAGCTTATTATTGTGATTTTCATAGGCTAATTATTGTGGATAGAGGGTCTTTTATGGTAAAGGCTTGACTTGGGAGGGTCTTATCTTCTTCACATTTCAGTAAGCTACAGGTTGGCCTTCATTTGGCTTAGATCAGACTTTGTTTGGGCTTAGTTTTGTGTACTTACTATTTGTGGTAAGTCGGTGTTGATCGAGATGGACCCTTTCTATTTTTGGAAAGTGCATTTGGTCACATGGAGAAATAATAGGTATGACTCCTATTTCAGACGACATATTTAAATGATGAGTATTTTGGAAGTTATTATATTTTTAGTGGCCAAATTATTATTAACTATTAAATGACTTATTATAAAGTTATAATTTAACTTTATAATTTCACTTAAGTTGGGAGCTGAGTTATCATTGGAAAGTGCCATTTATTAATTAGTTAAGCCAAGTCAAGTGAGAGAATTTAGAGGAAGCTTCTAATTAATGTTGTATGGTGAAGCTTCTTGAGTGAAGTTACATTTTTGCAACAAAAAGAATTTGGCCCATTTGTTGAGAAAAACACGCTTGAATATATTTTCGCTTTTGTTGCCTTTGTGGCTTTTTCTGAGTTCTGATTTTCGTGCCCTTGCTGAAGTATAAGGGTCTGAATTCTGGGTTGTTTCATTGAATCTACAGCTGAAGTATTGTAGACTCAAAACTGAGATTTACTTTTAGGATTGCTTTGCAAATAGTTGCTGAGGTAAATTTCTCCTACTGTTTTACTGTGGCTAAGGAGAAGCTTAATTGTTGGAGTTGATTATTTTCCAACCTCCTATTGAGGTATAGTAGTTTTGGAATTTGAGTCTTGTTAATTAATTTGGGAGCCTTCCATTTTTGCTCCTGCTGTAGCTTGAAAGACAACTACCGCATTATAAGTTTGTGATGATTCTTATTTGCATTTGGGAGTTTGATCTCATTGAAGTTTGGCATCCATCATCCTTGGATCAGCATGAATGTTATCTACAATTACAAACACCTAATATCCTTTCTGATTGGCATGATTTTTGTCATATGTTTGGCAATCAAATCCCTGCCACTAAATGTCAAATTGCTGCACATTTGGGCAAGCTTTCAGTGTGGTTCGATTTGCATATATAAGCTGAACAGGATTGCCCTATCGGGCTGTACACATTTCCTTGGTCTGGGCAGTATTTGGATCTGAATTTGGGCGTGGTATTTTAGCCCTATCAGATGCTTTAGTGGCCTACTATAAGGAGTGACTTTGATCTGCTTCAATGGTATGTTAAATCTGCATCTAGTCAACACTTAATCTTTTGTTATTGGGCATCATTTTGGGAATGCTGTAGCATTACATCTTAGGCTGCAATTGGTGGAGAAGTTTGATACTTTTCTAGGTTCACTGTTATATTTTGAATCTCATTGTATGGGTGTTTAATAAGTACTATTTATGCAATGAATAAAGAGGATATGTTCATTTAATTGTGTATCATTATTCTGATATCAATTGAAGATGTGTATGCAAAGTTTTTTTTTGAATAAGTTGAAGAATTTGGTGTTTGTCGAAATTATAACCGGTTGGGGTTTCTACACTTAGGGTGGCTGGAATTGCCTTTAACCATTCGTCTTCATCGTTCTCTTCGTTAGCCTTCCATATGTTATGCATGTTATACAATGTTGTGTTGAATTCTTCGATCCTTCTCCTGTGAATCAAGGAAGTTTTTGCTTGTCCATGGCCATCTTGGTTCTCGCACTCTTCCCTTGGTTGGTTCCTCCTATCGGGACAGTGTTCCTTCTTGTCGGGACATTGTTCTTTCCTATCGCGACAATGTTCCCTCTTGTCAGGACAGTGTTCCCTCCTAACGAGATTATTACTTGAGTACTGGCTCTTGTTAGGATAGTGTTCCCTTTTGTCGGGACAATGTTCCCTCTTGCCAGAACAATTTTCCCTTCCATCGGGACAATTTTCCCTCATGCTGGGACAATTTTCCTTGCTGACATGATAGTTTTTCCTTCTGATAGGACAGTGTTTCCTTCTTTATGGACAATATTCCCTTCTGTTGGGACAGTTTTCCCTCATGTCGGGACATTTTTCCCTCAGTCTAGGATGGTGTTCCCTCCTACTGGGATGGTGTTCCCTCTTGCCGGGACAATGTTCCCTCATGTCAAGATAATATTCTCTCCTGTTGGGACAGTGTTCCCTCCTACTAGGACAGTGTTCCCTCCTAATGAGATTGCTTCTTAAGTGCCTACTTCTCCTTGTCCTTGTAGTTCTTCTGTGTGACTAGAGTTTTGTTCTTGGATAGGGTGGTGCTCTCCATGTGCTGGGATTTTGGGGTTTGTCCACCCCTCCTTTCTTCCCCATTCTTTCAATTGCCAAATTGGCTATGCCCTTTATAGTGATTTCAATCAAGTTTTCTTCGGTTTTGTTACATGAGTCTAATTAATAACCCCTTTGAGATAGCGACACCTTTCTTCCTGCTCCCTAGTATGTAGGATCCGTTGTAGGGAAGTTTCCCTTTCAGTATTACCTTCCTGTACTTGCCTCGGGTCCTTATTTAGGATTAGGGGCATGAATTGTTTTATTGTCTTGTTGTTCTCCTAGGATTTTCTTGTTCTTGGAATTCATGAGTATTGCTTTCAACAAACTGTTGGAGTACTTGTTGTCTTCTTTACTCTCTTTGAACTTCGGCTATGTATTCCTTCACTCGTACCAAGTTTCTAGCTAGTTACTTGTTGATGTCAGTTTTGTACCACTACATAACATATAGTAATTGAACACTTGATATGGGATATCAAACACTCAATTCCTCTTTTGAAAAGTTAATACTCATGAAGACATGAGAAACAATGTTCCTTACACTTGTGGATACTAACTCAGTTATATCGATGTGATTTGTTGGTTAATCACGTAGGCGGCCTTACATTGTTCATTCAAGGATAACTTGGGCTCTTGTTGTGGTGGTGATGATTTTGGTATAAGTGCCAGATGGTGTTGATGGTGGTGATGATGGAGGGTATATGTGCCAATAATGTTGAGGGTTGTGACGATGGGGGCAATAATGCTCTAATGACTTTTATCTTCCTAAATTTCTTAGAATGAAGTCCGACTACTCAACTACTTGCTATTTACTCCTACTCCTATGAATGGAAAAATTAGCAAATGGATGGGGATCGAATTTGATGAAAGCTAACCAGCGACTCTACCTCCATCGATGCAATGATCCAAGGGAAAAGACTAGTTTACCACAAAAGGCTTCCCAACAAGGCGGTAGGATGCTAGTGGCTTGGCTATAGATTCCTATCAAACATCCATTAATATCACCATGCAACTATCTATCTACTCTTACTCTTACTAACTTTCTTGAAATGAAATCTACTTTAACAACTTCAAAGGAAATCTAATTCTAACTATTGGAAGTAGAAACCATGCAATAACACCAAATGTTCTTAATCACCATGCAAGTCACAACAATGATACAAAGAGGCAATTTTGGTATTATCTTAGCAACAATTTTCTTCAACCCTTTACAAATGAGAGCAAATGGCCTTATATAGAGGCCAAAATTACAACCAACGGTAGAGATTAAAAGGCAAAACCAACGATCTAGATTGGATCCTAGAAACCCTAATTAGGGTTGCCACCCCCATCAGCCAATGAGAAGATGCCACCTCATCAATGGACCAATGAAAAAAGGGAAAAGTGGCAACCAATGAGAAGGCATCAAAATGGTAGCCAATCAGAATTAGACACCTATCCTACCCAAGAAGAAGGAGAATTTGCCTCTTGGGCTTACATCAAATGATCTTCTAATATAGTTCTACCCCTTTCTTTCATCTTTTTAGCCAAAGTAATGAATTTGGCTAGCTTGTCGTTGACTTCCTTCATGGGAGGGCAAAGTGTATGTTTCATTTTGAGCTCAGCTGAATTCATCATGGTGCTCGCTGCTTGCAGTGTTTTCTCATGATCCTTCTCATATTTTTTTGTGTATCCAATAAAGGCATTGAGGGAGGCAAGGGTGCCCAAATGTTTCTTCTTGATGACAACCTTCCCCAACTCATCCAATCTTGATCCAAATCCTATCTCATTGATGTTCTCCTCTTGTCCATTTGAATTATCCCTTTGTTCTCTAGCTTCAGTTATGCTCTCCCTTGACAGTGTTGCATTTTGTTTCTTTGCTGGAGGTTCCTAATGTTCTTTACTTTTCTCAACCTCCAAACTTCTCTTCTTGTTCTCAACCGTTCTTAGCTGCTGGTTGCTGCCTCCACCTTTCTGTCCGACTGACCCTGCTGTACTTTCCTTTGGTTTCATCTTCTCGTAAGTAAGGTGTATCTTCTGACTTTGTAATTGCCTCAACTTCTCATTGTACCACGACTCAGTGTGCATATCAACTGTCCTTGTAATTGCCTCCAAGGAAGGATGGACTCAACTCCGTTCTATCCACTATATCATAATCTTCTCTTAGCACATTTTCATCTTCTTCTAGTTGATCGGGAATATCAAGACTTCTCCATCTGATTGCCCTCATCATGTTCACTGACAATCTTGAGAAAGCTAGCTTTCTCACATGAAAGTCATCCTGGGCATTGGCCCAAAAATCTTCTATAATAGGAACATGTTTAAATTTATTTTCGTGAGATGCCTTGACAAGACCATTAGGATCAAATCCTTGCCTTGCTCTATACCATCCTAGATGATACCATTCTAATTCTTTCTCCGTAGCTGCAAAGGCAACAGGATTGGGGCAACTATCATTGCTAATTCCAAACAAGAAGGTAATCCTTGTCTCACCCTTAAGTTTCGTCATTTTGTCATAATGCTCAAGTTGCCTAGCCAACTCCATCAAAACTACCTTGTCGGGTGGGTACCTTGGAAGTCTATTGGGACAAACTGTACGTTCTGCTACTCTAATGTATGTGAATTGCGGAAATTGAATGAACCAACTCTCATACTTCTTAACTTTTGCTTCCGCTTCTGATTAGAGCCTCTTAGCAGGTGTCCCTGTAATATCCTTACCATCTTCATGGCAAAGGCGTCATAAAACATTTTATAATCCTTGGTGTTGTGCAAATGAAGCTGTGGATAACACTCATGCACCAAACATTGCCTTGACCCATTGCTAATTACTCCTAAGGTGTTAAGTCCAGTATTTTCATATAATCTCCCAATCAGATAGTAAGGATAGGACCCCATATAGAATTGCTTTTGATTTTGTATGGTCCTAAGTTGCAATTCTAAATTTTCACTTATAATCCTAGCTCAATCAAATCTTCTCTTTCCATTTTCAATTTTATTTGTAAAATTTAGTTAATATTACATAGTTTGAAAGTAAATAGGCTGGCTTCAAATTCTGATTTATAATCAGCCAACAATTAAATTCCCTTTTCATTATATTGCTATATGGTTTTTTGATGAATGAATTTAGAGGCTGGTGTGAATCATTTCAAAATTGTTTATTGGCGTTTGATATTTATTTATGCAAAACTTATAAGGCCAAAATTAAATAAATTTGTGATCAGTTTCCTGTACATCTTGATATTGTGTTTGAAAATTTAAGATATCATATATTCAGTGGTAATTGGGTTGCTTGCCAAGTGTTTAACAAATTGTCAAACCATTGAAATGTAAAAGAAATTGATGCTTGATTTAGCTAATAACAAGAAAGGGTTATTACAGTGGTTTCCTGCCAGCTTGTAGGAATTGGGCTCAGTTTTTTTTTGTTCGGTGTTGATTTTGAAGATTTTTAGATCTCATTTCTAGAGTGACCAGCATTTTTTTCTTGAGTTATGGACAGACATAGGACTGGCAGTTCTAGAAGTCAGTGGAGTAATGAGGAAGTCAGCGTAAAAATGAATGCCTTGTAGGAGAGTTTGGAGAAATTGAATCTTCAACAACAAAGGTTGGCAGAGAGCTTGTCGGATCTTGCGAGAGTTGAGAGGGCAGCGAGGTATATGGTTTCTGCCTTTAGAAGATTGACATCGAGGTTGCAAGAAAGGAAGCTTGAGTTTTCCCCGACAGGTGTCTATGATGTTGTTGTACCTATATTTAGTACGACACCTGTTAGCCCCATCTGCAGTGTTGATGATGGACTTATTTCACAGAGATCATAGATGTGTCAGTACAGCATTGAACTTCAGCCAGTTGAGGCTCCCAGAATTGTTGCAGCTAGTGTAGAAATAGTTGAATGGAGTTGTTACTACTAACACTTCTAGCTCTCTCGAGGAGGGGATTATTATTGGGGATTTGTATGTGAGTTATCATAGTGTTACTCTAGTACAAGAGGTAGTTGCTTCCTCACGTGGGACTAATGCATATATGGAGTCACCCAACTGTGATGTTGGTGATTTGTATGTTACAGCAGTGTCAATAGATGTGGATGCAGATAGTATGGACACATCTGATGATACATTTGGTGATGCTGTAATTTGCACCGAGTACGATATCCCTTATTGGGTATCAGCTGATTACTTTGAGGAGGTTTTGGATGGGTCCGAGGATCAGTGTTTACAAGATTTATCCTTTGAGGTGGAAGCTGAGAGATGTGGGGATATTGATATTGTGAGGGCTTCCATTTCTTCAGATGAAGAGTTGACTGAGGTACATAGTAGTTGTATCTCGGATGCAGAGTTGTGTAAGGTCGATAGCACACATGTAATGAGTGATCTTGTGGTGGGCAGTTCTAATTCAGTTTCCTATCACAGTGTCATTAATGAGATAGAGAGATTGCATAGGAGTCAGGGGTTACAGAGACATCATGTGATTAGTTAGTTGAAGGTGAGTGATAGTGACATTTCTTCAGCTCTCGGGCATCATGATGCTGTCCGTCAGATGCTAGCTACACCTAGTTCGGGTGCTCCTATGTCTGATGAGCGCAATGATAGTACTCTTTCTCTAGTAATGGTTCATACACTTTGAGAGTTTGTCAAGATCTTGAAGCATAGTTACTCTTAGTTAGTTGCTGATAGGGATTACCTTCTGGAACGAGTTAGCACCTATTATGAGACATTGTTAGGGAAAGAGGAGGAAGTAGTTGAGCTTACCTAGGAGCTTGAGGTGACTATGGACTCTCTTTGGTATACTTAGTTGGCTCTTCAAGAGTCATAGTCATAGTTGGATGAGGTTACCATGGAGTTAGAGCGGGTATAGTCGACATCAGCCCTTGACCCTGTTTAGTCACATATTGTGGTTGGTGGTGAGTTTGCTTCCACGGTTGGGGACGAGGGACATGATGATGTGGCCAACACATCCATCCAGTATATGGGTGCAATGGGTACAGAGATGAGAGCATCAGGGGAGACGAGCCCTCATGGTGATTTGCTTCTTTCTACTGAAAGCAGATCTATTTCTTCACTTCATATAGCTAGTACCATTAGACAGATAGTAGTGCCACATTTTCAAAGGGATCAACTGTGGGTCGTAGGGTAGCAGGTTGATGTTTCCACATATAATTTCTACTGCACAGAGTCCTTCATGGAGTATCTATTGGAGAGTTCAGATGTGAGGGAGAATTCATACAGAGTGTTTGAGGGTACGCTCATCCGAGGCTCTCATGCTATTCAGAGGTTGGTGGGAAAGATTGTAGAGACTCTGTCTACTATGCTTCCCCATAGGGATTTTGAGGTTAAGGTTTGCTGAGAGGGTTGCCTAGGATCCTGACCGACCAATAGTTCAGAGTCAAAGATTGGAACCATCTTCTGATTCCCAGTTTGATGATGATGAGCCCTTGACAGAGATTGGGATTTTTTATCGGCATTACACTGTGATGAGTGCTTATCATTTTTCTTTTGACTCACAGGTAGACGATTTTGTTTCACTTTGGCGTGGGTTGGCTCCAGTTTCATGCCATCCATTATGGGATGGATTAGCACCATCTTTTGCAGATGGGATTGATAACTGCAAATTAGACCCCTTGCAGTATCTGCACACCTAGGACAATTTGACAGAGGTTGGAGTTGGTGGTAGTGTTTTAGGTATCTATGGTTGTTACCATTTCCACAGTGCAGTTGGGTGTGAGCATCAATTTGATGGGGACTTAGGTGTGGACAGAGTTGGTATTTCAGTTGGGTTGAGTTCCGATGAGTTGTTGGCTTCACCAACACCTGCGGTTAGTTTTTAGATGATCTTGATGTTGATGTTCGTTATTTGGGGGTTGGTGCTATAGGAGTTGTTTGTACACAATAGGCATAGTACGCAGTTCTACCTTTGGGATCCAAGTGGATTGTGATGTCCATTTTGCTCCAGGATTGCTTGGGGACAAACAATCTTAGGGTGGGAGGACTGTAATGTCCCCATTTTTAGCAGGTTCTTGCAATTGGCTAGGTCAGTACACCATCGCGACCCTTGTGAGTTGACAATAGGATTTGAGGGTCTTAGTTGTTTGGTTATAGGCTTTCCAACAGCCCATGGTGTGTTTTGGCTCCGTTTGAGAGACTTACTATTTATAATTTTATAGTAAGTCAATCTATTGGTTGAGTCAGAGGAGTTGGAGGATGCTCTCATTTTTTATTTTGGGCTTCGAGTTTGGGCTCCAAGAATCTATCTTGGAGGGAGCATCTATTTATAGTAAGTCACCCTATTAGGTTCATTCATTCTCTTTCATCATCAGGATCACTTTGGTGTTGTCAGATTTCGATTCTGATGCTTTTTCAGTTGTTTGTGCAAGATGGCTGAATTATTATTATTATTCATATAAATACGCTGAGGTTGCTATTTTTAATAGTGTTGTTGGTTGGTCACCTTAGTATCATAGCTCGTTGGAAGCGGGGCGAAAAGTTTTAAATCATGAGAACAAGAAATAGTGGCCTTACGTGTTAGAATTTTAAGTTATGGTGGAAAAGGTTGTTTTCGGAGCCAAAAGCAATTAATAAATCAGATTATAATGACACTTTATTATAGTTTAATGTTTTGTGTGGGATGCTTCTTAAGTGAAGTTCATTTGAGAAACTTTGTGCCATTTGGAGATTATAAATATTAGCCTATTTGATGAGTAAAGCATCCAATTAATTGATTATTTAATTTTTCTTTTGTTGTCTTTGTGACATTTCTGAGTCTCAAGTTTGTGCTCTTGCTGAAGTATAAGGGTTTGGGATCTATAGCTGAAGCATTGTAGATTTAATTCTGAGAATCCATAGCTGAGGTATTGTGGACTTTTTGAGTTTTATTATCGTCTTCTCTTTCTATATTAACTGTGGCTGACCAACATTCTCTTTCTAGATTGTGAACGCTAGATTGAAATTGGACTAGGCGGCTTTCAGTTTGACTTTACAATTACATTCTATGGCAAAGACCAGGTTCTTAATTTGTAAAATTCAGTTAATATTACATGGTTTGAAAGTAAACAGGCTAGCTTCAAATTCTGATTTATAATCAGCCAACAATTAAATTCCGTTTTCATTATTGCTATATGGTTTGTTGATGAATAAATTCGGAGGCTGGTGTAAATCATTTCAGAATTGTTTATTGTCGTTTGGTATTTATTTATGTTAAACTTATAAGTCCAAAATTAAATAAATTTGTGATTAGTTTCCTATACATCTTGATATTGTGTTTGAAAATTTAAGACATCATATATTCACTGGTGATTGGGGTGTTTGCCAAGTGTTTGACAAAATGTCAAACCATTGAAATGTGAAAGAAATTGATGCTTGATTTAGCTATAACCAGATAGGGTTATTACATAGAATCTTTTTTATTTTAGATATCAGAGCTCATTTATGGCTTGCTTCCATTGTTTACTAGATGTACTGTTGAATCCTATCAAACTAATTTTTATCATTAATTAATTCTTGATTTCTTTGAAAATAATTGTTTCAGCCTTCAGGTGCTTATAGTGTGGAAAGAATGTGTCATATAGGTGAATAATTGATACACATCTTTGTCTTGCAGGATAACGGTTTTTGCATTTGCAGCATTTGCTTGTCCTGTAGCAGCAGCTTATATGTTTTCCTTTCAGGTGAGATCTAATAATCCATGCTTCCCTTTCTGCAAGACACTTCCTATCCTTATTTTTATCCAGAGCCAACATTACATGGGAACATTCCAACAAATAGTGATATGTTCACAAAATCTAAAATCTCTGGGTGTTTCCCTGAAAATTTAATTATTGTAGGAGTATTTATAATTTAGAAGGTTTCAACATCAGTATTTCCCTGAAAATTGAATTCTTCTAGGAGCATTCATAATTTAAGGTTTCAACATCAATAAATGTCTCTGTTTGAGATTGCAAAGGATTTTTATTGCAATGTTCCATTACCTTTAATTTGATATATTTGCAAAATAGACAGGGATAGTTCTACATAGGAATTTCATTCTGCTCAGAAAACATAACATATATTTGATGTGAACTACTTTTGAAATGGAAATAGCCAACCATGTTACAGGTTGAACTCAGGAAACTCAGACTTGGCTCAAATTTGCCAGGTCTATTCTAAGGCTGAGTTGGACCCCGCAAAAATTATTGACAAAATAAGCTTCAAATTTTAAAAGATGTTTCAAGATAATTTGGATTTTCATTCATTTCAAAGCTGAAAAACATCAATAACACATTAATCATATTGGAAATCCTCTCAAAATGTTGGGACAAGTTACTGTCACTCTATTACACATAACAGTTCCCGACCTAGATTATTTTTACATAATCCCATGAATTTTGAGATTACAAATGAGTGCTTAAATGAGGATTTTGAAAGATATTGTTTAAGGACTTAATGGATTCGAATGCTGGCGATAAACTTTCCTAGTTAGGTTTTTAATACATGATTTGTTTCTGGATTCGATTGTGTCTATGATTTTTAACATCAACGTTTTGGATCACACTCTGCATTCTCTTATCTTGATGATGGATCACCAAGTGTGATCCGAAACGCTGATGCTAAAAATCATATACACAATTGAATCCAGAAAGAAATCATGTATTTCAAAATGGATTGTGGAAACCTGATAAAATTCATAGGTCTTTAATGTTTAAAATAAAATGGGCTCAAGGCTGACTGTGTGTTGGCTGAGGCTGACTTCTGCAAAAATTCTGAAATCACAGAAGATTCTGTGAGCTGCTGGCAGAGTCTTGAGTCTACTGGATTGAACCATCAAAACTTGCTACTACTGGCCCAGTATGTCTGCTAGAGACTTCCAGAATCTCAAACCATGATCTAATTTTAAAATGTAGTTACATGCATTTCCACCTCTGATGGCCAGTGTGTAGCTCGAGTCACACCTTCATACTGACTGGAGGAATGTTTATTTTGGTCCTAGAAACTCAAAACGTAAGACGATAGTTAATTTTGAATTTATTGGACATCCATAGAGTGAAGGCTTATTGCGAGAAAGTATGTCTTTAGAGCTTTGTATTGATATATGGTATGTACATATATGATTAAACTATTGAAAAAATAATCTTAATTGCAATACTTTCAAAAAAATTTAAAGGTTGAGATCCATCTTTCTTGAAGATAATTTTATTAGAGGTCATATCCTAACATACACACTCACACACACACACACACACACACACACACACACATATAAGTAAATGGCTGGGCCTTTTATTAATATTAAAATAATTTTACAATGTTTCCTCCATTCGGTGCGGGTACCAGAGGAAAAAAAACGGAGGTAAGAAAAACCTCCGGTATTGCCCAGGACTTTCGTCCAGCACATTGATATATTGTTCAAATAGAATTTATAAAATTTTCATGCATGTTATATTTTCCATAAAAGATATACCATTTAAAAAATTAATAATCAGTGTTCCCCAAGTTTCCGGGATTGGGACGGTTGGAGATGGGGGGACGAGTTTTTGGGATGACAATTTCTTTTACCAAGTTTGGGGACGACAAGGGATGGCAAAGGGGACGGTTATACAAATTTAGGGAAAATATAAAATATATAGGGAAATTTGCATATATACATTACATTCGTATAAAGACATGGATAAACCATGTCATTTAAACATCATAAAACCTTAACATACAACATTTCAATAATCAAACTTATTCCTCAATATGCTATTATGCATTCATAATTTGGAATTATTGTCAATGTCATGTTAAATCAAAATAATAACATAAATTTTTAAAATATACCCAAGACCATAATTTAAAATCTAGTTTCAATAGCAACACGAACAATAACCCAACTTCCAAATCAAAACACATTACCATCATTTAATTCGGAAACTACACTTCAAATTCATTATAAGTGGACTAATATTAATACAAAAAGGTCCTCTATATAGTTTTGATCATGATATAGGTTTGTTATAGTAAGATGGTATCTTGATGCAACTTACAATATTAACCATATTTTCCACAAAGGATCTAGATCAAACCAAGACCAACCAAGCATTGATGTATGCCAGAAAATGACGTAAGGATGCATGTTCTAGGTCTGTTATGCACTTTCTAGACTTTCCCAACACCTTGCAAACAGTTTGCTATATAATTCAAAGCATACAACATGACTGTACAATATTAATTCCATGATTCTTAACGTAATGTTGTCAAATACTAATCAGAGGGCCCCAAACAATAGGAATTAGCTACCAAACAATAGTAAGCATGTTAGGGTGAACTTGGAAGGAGGGCCCCACTTTAAAATTAAAAAAAGGTAAACGTTTTATAAAAGAAAAATATTTTATAATTGCTAATGTTGTCTATCAAATTGGGGACGCCTACTCGTCCCAGGGACTTCCAAGATGTCCTCAATTGTTTGCCAGACATATGGACGTCCCCCAAAATAATTCCCCAATCCACCACGTTTCCGAGACGTTTCTTGAGAATTCTCAAAAAAGGGGAACGAGGTGGGGAAGTCCCCTAGCCGTCCCCAAGTCCTTGAAACGTTTTTGGTACGGGGAGGGGGGTTTTGTAGGCCGGGTACGTGTCCTTGGGTAACATAGTTAATAATCTAATAAGTAGAAACTTATGATTTTTTTGTGTATTATATGTTCCATAAAATGTGTACCATTTAAATAATTGATAATCTAATAAGCTATTAGATTATCAACTAATTATAATAGTAGTTTTGAATGTGTGGATGTTGGGACTAATACCTCTTCAAGGATTTTGCCATCCCTTCTATATTTGAAGGATTTTTATGTCATTGAAACAATAGAGTTTGGAGATTAATAGGGAATTCTATCAATATGCACAAGAGATATTATTGGCTACACAGTAGTAAGGAGAAGTGTTTCCCTAGGTTTTGCCTATGTTTTGATTGATCATTTTAATTTCTAACAATCCTTTAGATGTTTCAATTACTCACAAGGTCTTTTTTAATCTTAGCACAAGTACAAAATGTATTACTATAAGTATAAATAACTAAAACCATCCTCCATTTTCATCAACAGTTTCACTGTAATCCTCTTTTAGAGGTTGTTCCTTTTTTGAAGATTTTCATTTGGGATGGAATGTTATAAAGCAGGGATCAGATCAGTGAATTAATCCAAAATTCCTTGAGGTCTTTTTTGAAGTTTTGAGGTCTGCATTAACATTAATTTTTGGTGTTATCTATTCCTTAGAAGTTGTGGTAGCTAGTGAATTAAACTAAAACAAGAAAAAGTAATTGTGCAGGATCCATTGAGTGAGTTCATCTAAAGTTTTGAAAATAATATTGATACCTCACAATCTATCAAGGGATCTAACTTGGTAGATAAGATAAGATAATAATATTAATGCCCAACAAAAGACCACAAAAGGTTTATGGGACTGAGAGTTTACAACAATACAACTGACAACAACAGGAGCACTAAATGGTGTCCGATAAGAGCAAACAACAATAAACAAGAAGAAGAAGAGAGAGGCACAGAGAGAGGCCACAGTAAAGACTAGGAGTCCTTCCTTGGCAAAAAGAAATCAGTTACAAATGGATAAGATTACGAGTGGACATGAGCGTTGATTTGTCTCTGTGAGGTCATAGAGGAGTGTTGCTGATGTAAGAAACCGCAGTAGGGTTTGACAGATCTACAATGACCAATAGAACTGGTAGAACTAGACGGCCTTTTCACACCTTGTAAAGGAGATAAGGGTGCAAAAAAGGCAATAATAAGCTGATTAGAGGTATGCCAATGAGGAAGTAGTGACTCTAAAATACTATCATGGAGCAGGGTGACCTTCTGAAGATAGAGTGCGAGACACCGCTGGTCGCAATAATTGAAGAAAGCTGAAAGAGAAAAAGAGTCCCAGAATAGACAATAAAATCTCCCTCTGATCTCATACAAGGTAGGGCAACGTAAAATAAATTGAGTCTCCATCTTGACCTCTGCTAAAGTACACAGCTTATAGATCTGTTCTTCGGTGTCAATATGATGGTTGGTCTGAGCCCAAAGACGATGAGAACCAACTCTTAAAGACCTTAGAGAGATATGCAAGGCATGCCACCACCATCGAGATGGGTAACTAGGATATACAATAATCCCATCACTGATCTACAGAAAATGCTCCGCATAGAAGGCCATCCTCGGACGTAAGCCACCAGGAGGGTTAGTCCAGGTAATGATAATCTACTATTTGTAGATATCTAGTCTGACATGCTCATTTAACTCCAGTTGAGAGTGGAGGACATGAGCAGGAGCATTCAACGAGAATTGATAAGGAGGGAGATGGTCAATATCAATCCCAATCGAGCTCAACAGAGAAGATGCTTGTGCATACCAGCAATGAGCTTGAGAGCTAGTATCAGAACTCGTAATAGCAACAAAAGGACAATACGCTAGGTAGGAGTATCTATCATGTTCTCCAACCAAATCCGCAAAATCACGCAGGCAATAAAGGAACCAAATCAGATCAAATATGGCCGCAAGAATAAAGGGATGAGCATCGAACTCAGCAAGAATGATACTATGAAAAGTGAACCTGTGACATCTAATGATGCATCATAAAAGCAATGTTTGAACCTGTTCGATTGAGGCCCAATCAGAGACAAGGAGAGAAGGCCCCCTAACCATGGAGCCATAAAGAACAGTCGGCCGAACAAGGGAGTCCAAGAGGGATAACTTGGACGATTTATCCTAGAAATGGTGTCTGACACTGTTTCTCAAGCATAGCAAGAGAACCCATACCCTTACTAAATCTGGATTGTATTGCCGGTCTCATACTGAAGCGGGGTCCAAAAAACTTCATTCCTAGATACATATATGAAGTGATCTCAATCTCTTGTCCTTGAAAAAAGAAGTGAAGATGAGAAGTCTCTAAGCCTTAGTTGCCGATTCGTGACATGAATTCTATTCGGGGATGTGAATCAGATCTGTTGATTTGGCATTTTTTTTCCCAATTATGATTCATGGATATATATATATATATATATATACTAAAAAATAAGAGAAAGATACATAATTCTAAGCTAAATCATTTCATATATTGAATCTATTATTCTAGTATGCATCTATAAATCTAGTATGCTTGCTAATTAATCTATTTTTACGATCATAAAGAAAATCAACACATTCACATTGAATTACTGAAAGTGAAAGTTTGTAACATTCAAAATATAGATCATTAAACTTAAGTTTGTAACATGATTTTCTCATAAAAGAGTCAAGAGTCAAGACTAAAGTATTTGATGTAATCATCAAATGAATTTTCAAGAAAATCCACATCAAAGGGGTACTGATAAGCTGCAAGTGCTGCATCTGTATTAGTAGAGGAACCCAAACCACCAGTAGTAGAGGGGATTGTGAACTCATAATCATTCTTTTCATCATCCACATCAATCAAAGTGGATCTAGCAAGATCCCAGATGGTCATATCTAAATTAGGAGTCTTAGGTGCTACATCCCAAAGCTTTTTGGGCCCCTTCTTATCCATTGGATCCTTCCGTGACAACAAGCGCAGATTGTTGTGAATGAATACAAGGTCTTCTTTTTTTGGAGCCAATCGGTTGCTTTTGACTAAGTGGATAAAGGAGTAAGCACTCCAATTCTGCTCAGCTGCAGAAGAGCTGGCAACCTAAAGAGAAAAAAAAAAAAAATCAATACAACAATCAAGATAAATTCAAGGAATTGAGAGTGTTAACCTTAAGCTTAAGAAATCAACTTTAGGTGCTAAATTTTACAAACTTACTTGGGATAAGACTTTTATGGCAAGAGGTTGGAGGTACATGAAGGCTTGCCCATTAAGGTACAACCATTTGATGACATCCATTTTGCTTTGGTCGGCTATAGCAATAGGGTGGAAATTCTCACCTAAGATGAAGGTAACAAATTCACTCCTCAGAATTGCTCCAATCTTTGGATCTTGGAATGTTTTAGCTAGTGCCCTCTTATACCCATTTGCAATCTCTACATCTCTAGATGGTGGCACTCTACCTGGAAGGTGAAGTACATTTGCATTATAATACCTGGGGATAACAAAAGACAATTGGACACTATCAAATATCAATAGCAAAAACATTGGATAACCTAAGCATAAGCATTTGGTAAGCACTACAGTACCTCGGGGATAGAGCATATGCAAGGAGGTGCAAAGGTGTGGTCATCTTGTTCCATCAATGATGAACAATTGTTTCCACCTTGTTGTAAAGGGTGTCCTCAGGATCATTCTCCCTCCTTTGTATGACCTAGGATATGAGATATGAATAATAATTATAATTAGCAATTGTGTCAATTTAAACTTTAAAATCTAGATATGTCTCAAATAAATAATTGTTGTAAAAGACCATAGAACTTACCATTTTTATTTTTACCATTTTTATTTTTTCCAACATAGTGTCCTTGGAATCATAAATATCCCCAAGGCATGGCTCATCACTGTCTGCAAAGCGAAGCATTGCCATTAGTGGATAGGTGACTTCCAACACATAAGTCACAAAACCCCACCAATCCTGATCCAGTATCATTCTTCTCACATTTAAGGCCCTTGTTGTATTGGAATTCTTCCAAATGCCCCACTGGGGGCTAATGACCATATATTTCAATGCATGGTGTCCAAAAGATATGATCATATCTAGACTCTACAATTATCCCTGTAGCCCTGCCAACTTTTGCATTGTCTGTGACCACTTGGATAACATTATTAGGACCCATTGCTCTATGGCATCAATGAGAATGCGTGAAATAAATTTTGAATCTTTCACTTGCCCTTCACAATCAACCGCCTTCAAGAACATTGCCTCCTTAGGGCATACAACACTAAAATTGATCAATGGACGGTTTTTACAATCTTTCTACCCATCCAAAATAATAGACACACCCAATTGAACCCAAGAATCTCTTATTGGTTGAAGTTCAACCTTTACAAATTTCATCTCATCATGTAATATCGTAATGCACAAGTTTTCATAACCAAGTGTTTTGTAACCATGGGGTGCTTCATTTATTGCTTGCACCATCCCCCTAAAATAAGATGATCTCACAAAATTAAATGAAACACCATTTACAATTAGACAACGTCCAATTTTGTGATCAGCAATGTCTCTCATTTCACTTTGAAATGCCCTATCTAGTGGGCCTCTGTTGCGGGTGAGTGGAGATGGGTCTACGTCTTCATCATTTGTAGTTGGTATAGGCAAAAAAGGATGTGTTCTTGTGCTTGTTTGATCGGATGGTTGTGCTGGTATATTTGCTCTTTTAGAAGCACCACGTTTTGCTTTTGCAACTTCTCTATTAGCATCTTCTTACTCTTTTGCTAATGCTGCTATTTGTGCAGCTGTTAATCCCTTCTTATCACTACCTTGACACATGTTAATTCTTTCACCCGCAGGGCCCAAAAAATGTAGTTTCACTCAGGAATAGGAGCTTCTATGTTGTACATTGCAATAATTACATTTCCATATGTATGCCCCACCCCCAGGACATTGTGTGACTCTTGTTGTGTGTCTCCATAAAGGAGACCCCTTATCAATTTTGAAGCTTGGTGATCCAGCCCCACCCACGGAGCCTTGACTACCCATTGTTCTATTCTTGCAATCTAGAAAAAAAAATGAAAGAAACCATGCTTCACACTTACACAAAAGCTTGAAAGTTTGGAAAACTAGAAATAAATCAATAATCTATGAAAGAACGCAAGAATATGGTTGAAATGCATACCTTAATCACTTCTTGCAAGCTATTTGGAGCTCCACAACCTATGTCCTTCGAATCCAAGCACTTTACTTCAAACTAGCAACTATGAGAGAGCAAAATAGAGAGCAAATGTGAGTGTAAATGAACTTGCATAATGACTTAGAGGGTTGTTTTTAGGGTTTGGACCAAAAAAAATTTAAAAATTCGATTGGGCCCACTTTTAAAACTTTTTTATGCCGAGTTTAAGCAATTAAAGATTGCTTACCGTACAGGGTAAATGGATACTTATCACATTAAGGTACTAGAATGTAACGTAGAACATTATACTTTATTCATATAAGTAGTATGCAACAATGATTACAATGATAATGATGATTCAATAGTCCCTTCGGACGATGTACACATACTTTCCCGAAGGGGTGATTCAACTGTCATGCGCCCTTTTGGATACAATTCTACCTATCAACTCCAATATAGATTTTATCGATAACATCATCCCCCCCAAAAAGTAAAGTCGTCTCTGGACGACAAAATAGAGACAACAAACTCAAAAATATGACCCAACAACTTAATCCCTTAATTACATCAAAATTCACAACTAGGAAGGACATGTCCTTGGTATAGTAGATGTCCGTGATCTAAGCTTGTCTACCTCTACTCGTAGCTCATGCACTTGTCCTGTCCATACCTTCAAATTTGCTTTAGCCTCCATCTGAATCTCCAAGGTTGATTGCATCATTTCAGCAATCTCTCCTCGCTCCCTCTCCTTCTTCACTGCCACTTGCTATAGTTGACTTTGCTGGGCCAAAAATGTTGTCCTCTTGGATTCCTAGGCTGCTCTCTTTGACTCCCAAACTACCTTCTCTAAAGTCGGTTCCGCCTTCATCGTTGCCACCCTGGCAGTTTACTTCTCTCGAGCCCTCTCTGTCGCTGCCTGATTTGCTTGGCTCCTCCAAAGGGTATAATAAGCCTCCTTGTATATCTGGATTATCTCCTTAGTCAGAGCCTCTATGCAGCTCTCCATAGCCATCCCTCTCATAGTGGCCCAATTCTGGCGCATCTCCGCAGTCTTCACACTTGATCATCCACTCTCCTTAGAACAAACTGTATAGGTTGTTGGATACACTACCCTCATGAAGGATATGATGTGCTCCAGCTCCTTTACCACTGAGTCCAAGGCAAGTGTCTATGCAGAGGCCACCACTTAGCGAGCCCGGGTCGCACATCGGCGAGGAATGTTTCCATAACCTATCCCATCGCTGCCTTTGGCCCCACTGTAGGCTGTTGCTGGGCACCCATGTCCGTCTCCACTACTTCTGCCATCCGCTCAACAGTGCTATGTGGTATCCCACCGGTCGATGTCTGGTGACTCTCCTCCACTTGTGTTTGTCGTGGATCTCCTTTAGGGGCTACTTCCCGCGTAGGTGTGCAAATGCTTATTGCTCGTGTGGTTGGTATATGGTCAAACCTCGTACTCAAGTACGTGCTCAACCTCTGAGCTCTACTTTCTCTATCCGTCTTCTCAGGTGTTGCTAGCAATGTTGTATCTATTGTAACCACCACGTCTGAGCCCACTACATCCAAATGAACACTGAGTGTCGTCAAACCCTCGCTTGCTGGTATCTCCATTACTCCCTCCTGAGTATGCATAAGTATATCAACCCCTACCTTTGGTATGGCTGACAAAGTCTCTTCGACAACCCCTTCAGGTAACCCCATGGCTACCTTCGGTACGACTGTATTAGGTACTGTATCGAGTGAAGGCTCGGTACTCCCTGAATGTGCTAATACTGCTGACTGGGGTGCTGATGGCCATGCTGTTGGTTTGGTTGCTATGGTGACTGGTGTCATGACAACAGATTGCCTAAACTATCTGAACCGAGGAATGTGAACGCTTGCGGGGACTAAGTGCAAGTGAGAGGTAGTTGTGAGGGTCCTCGGAAATAGTAGTGGTGGTGCTGTAATAACTTCGACTTCCTCCTCATCATCCTTGTCCTCCACTTCCTCCTTTGAGTCGTTAGTGTCCTCAGAAGATGTGTCTTGTCTACCACTATTCGTGTTCCTGTGCTCAAAACTTTCTACCTCCTGTCCAATCCTTTTCTGTTTGATGGCCTTTTGTCCTCTAGGAGTATCAAGATGCCTCCATTGCATAATCGGTGGCTCCCCTAGTTTTGTCGTACCTAGCTTGATCTCCAGCTTATCATTCGGTATCATTTGTGCGGTAGCATTGAGAAATAGGCCGATGGCGTAGTGTGGCATGTAAAAGGTTTTGTGTTGCAATTACATAAACTCTTGCATGCGCTCAGCTAGTAAGGATGCCCAATCATACACTATGCCATTCATGATACTGTTCATCATAGTCACCTGCAGAAACGATATGTCCGATGCCCTGCTCGAATCCATGAGTCTACTCTTCCTTAAGTCCATCGGACAACGCTAATGTCCTTCCAGCACATTAGATTTCTTTAGTCCTCTTGCCTTCTAGGAATCCATTGATGCTTCATTTTTTTGCCTCCGATCGTTTCCCACATACTAATTCTACCAAGTGCTTGTTAACTTTCCGATTGAGTTTTTTTGGCTTATTATTGATTTTCCTTCTTCCTTGCGTGTAACTTGGTGCCAAATACCCTGGTGAAGTCCGGGGCTTTAAAAGATATCACCAAATTCTGTCCCAAATAAGGAAATGAGCATGTTTGTGAGAATTTGTCGTAGGTTTCTAGCATGGTGCGAAGAAACCCTTCGAAGTCATGAATGCAAAATATTGGCATCCACGGCGCCCATTCTACTTGTGCCCTCGGCATGCTATCTTTTGTAAAGTGATCATTTAGATCCTCCTGCCACCATTTTCTACACTCCAGCCCATTCAAACCCTCGAATGCCACATTCTGAGGTATCAGATGTGTTGTTGCAGCCGATTGTGTCCTTGCTTTTTTTTTGCCTATATTGCCTGCAATACGTACACTCGATGGTAAAGACTACATATTCTTGCTCATTGTACTGCTTATTGAATCTTCTTCCAATTTCTTCTTCCACGATCTCTTTCCGACTGAATGCATACTATCACTTCCTTGTCTTCTATCACTTCCTTGTCTTCTTGTGTGCAGTCAACGATCAGGTTTGTTGCTTTCACTTGTAATGACTTCTCTGTAGAAGACTTGATGGTACGGTTCTTTGTTTCTTTGTATGATGGCCATACTATATGTTTTTTCGTTCCCTTTGTGTCTGCACTTACGGGCTTGTGAGATTACCAATTGTCTACTCATGCTTGAACTCTTCCAGAATACCTTACAATGCCTTTATTTTGTACCGCCTCTTCCAACAAGTCCGTACAATACTAGTCAAATAGGAATGGCATACAACGCCTGTATGGTGGTATATGATATTGCTCTGCGCTCGTGGTCTAATATAGTATCAATGACCGTATGGTGGACACATGTTTACTTGCAGTTGTACAGTCACATGGTACCCTGTAATGTACCTGTGTGTCACTTAGACCGTACGGTATCAGCTCTCAACGTTTCTCTGTTTCTCTCCATACAGTATCACTCCTCTCTGCCTAATCCGTACCACATAAATGGCTTATACTTCTAAGGCTGTACAATATATCTTTTCTCCTTTGCTGTACGATAGATTGCCCGTACGAGCTTCTCCATGTGTATTCCCTTTTAGCGTACGGTATATCTTCTTCAACAGGTCATACTCCTTCCTTCCTTTAGTTCGTATGACGCTATTGTTCTATGCTTCAGTGCTTTTTCTCATGAAGGCCGTACTGTATTTTCCTTGTCTCCTCCTGTAACCATCGTACAGTGTCCTCCCAAAAAGGACACTTGCCTTGTTTAGGAGGGTTGTACGGTATCCTCTATTGTGTTGTTGGTGATGGCCGTGCAACTTCCTCCTCTCAGATTGCTGCACTGTGTCTGTTTCTTCCCAGTCTCCTTTTGCTGGCCGTACGGTTGCTCTATTCTCCTACTTCACTTCTTGAGTGTACAATGCTCTATTATTCTATTCATATGATGCTCCTTCCCTTTGCTAAGTGTTTTGCTATTGTGTCCGTATGGTACTCTTTTACATATAGGTCGTACTGTGTTCCTTTTCTATTTGTTTCCTAATGTTGCTACTGTACATTGTCCTCTCAAAGTTGTACATTGCATTCCTAAGGTTGTACAGTGCTATATAATGTTTTGCTTATTTTACTTTTTCATTGCTCTATTCATCTATTAAAATTTTCTCTTTGACTTCTTAATACTTATACTTATTTACATTTACTTATCTTACTTATATACATTACTTCTTTTATTATTTTATACTGTCTCTGAAGTGTTTGTCCATGGAGGCACGTTATTTCTTTCATGATAGACTTTCAGCTTCAACCCATTCATTGCATTAGGTACTTCTTTCCTGTCGAGTGTCCATAGTTTTATTGCCCCATTATCACCAACTTCACGAATTTTATATGGTCCTACCTATTTCACTTTAACCTTGCCGGGTTTGATTTCATTGCATCCATTATACTTCAACACTAATTGGCTCGATTGAAACTTGTTCAAGTGCTTGTCATGCCATGCCTTACGTCTATTTTGTGTAACCTCCGTGGCCCATTGTGCTTGTAGTTGTCACTCGTTAAGTTTATTTAAATTATACAATCTCTGTAATGCCCCCTTCTCGGCGCTGTGCTAGCTATATTGGTGCCTAGTTGGTCTATCTTTCCATCCGAATAGGCTAACGACATTTGGTTTTAGGATGCCAGCTAGTCACAGGAGTTTTGGTTTCAATTGAGGAGATTTTAAATGGGATATTCTAAGGTTAAGGTCACTTTATTTTATTGAGTTGGAATATAAAGTACTTTATTGTTTAAAGTCACTTTAGGACAAAATGACTTAAGTGACTAAAAAATGTAATAGCCTTTTATCCCACATTGCTAAGTTGTTTGTATCTCTTCGCACTTTGAGGTTATAAAAGAAAGCCTTTGCATTGGGATTATCACCATGAAATGTTATGTTATTTCCTAAAATCCTAAGAGTTGCTTAAATGTGACTGGATACTTCCTAAGGACGAAACCCCTTGAGGAAAAGGGTGAGGCTAGACGAAAACCTAGTGTTCACATTATATGCTTTAGGTACAAGAGTTGAGTTGATGTGTTGATATTCATATTGTTGAAACTCTACAACAAGTAGCAGGTTTGGTTATCAAATTCTATAGAGTATTGAGCACATACATGATATTTGACAGAGCTAGGTATTTACGACAGACAAGGTTGGCCGACAGTTCCATAGTGGAAAAGGAGCAGAGGCGGAGTGTCTTTCTTACAGTCAAGTAGGGCAAAGTCGTCAATAGGAGCAAGATTCAGTGATAGAGTGATTGCCAAAATGTCTAAGAACTGGACAGTGTTTCACGGGACTGCACATGATATTGAGGAAGGCTATTTCACTATTCCTAGGTCATGGGCAGTTAGTCGAGTTGTTACCATATGAAGTTACGTAGATTTTGAAGGAGAATCTAGCAACAATCGGGTTAATGTATTTCACACAGTGGTAGATGATAGGTTGGCTAAGCATTGGGAGTTGAAGACATGACTCTGAATCTCAAATCCACCTTAGCCTGCATCTGAATCTCTAATGCTCTCTTCATCATCTTTTCTATGTTTCGGAGCAACACCTCTTTTGCATCCGACTCCATTTGTAGTCGACTATTGGTTTTCTTTGCGTCCAACTGAGATACGAATGTTGCCATATTTGACTCTCTCGGCAATGAGTGTTGCTCGCTCTATCTCCCAAGTTGACTGTTGTGTGGCCAAATTGGCTTCTACTGTGGCTAATTTGGTAGTTGTCTCCTCCCAAGCCCTCTTTGCTGCTACCTGATCTGCCTCACTCCTCCGTATAGCATAGTACGCATCTCGGTACACTTGTACTATCTCTCGCGTTAGGTTCTCAAATCGGCTAGCTCCTTAGCAGTCCACTCCTGCCGCATCTCTGGAGTCTCTGTGTTCGGCCAACCTCGTGCCTCAAAGCATATTGAAAAGGCCGCTGGGCAACCAACTCGCATGAAGGACAAAGCCTGCCCCAAAACTTGACTGAATGGTTGAGGGAAAAAAATCTGTACTACAAGGAGTTAAATATTATTAATGCTGAAGTGTTATTATATCATTGAGAATTGTTTATGCTTTGAGCATTAATCTCTATGATGGGTTGATTTCATAATCTCTTTTTGTTGCAAGACGAAGCAATGAAGTGAATATTAGTTTGCATTGAATGGGAGATGTTTCAGCTTCAGAAGGATGTAACATCAGCTATCTTATTATGGTGATTAGAGTTGTCCTTGCTGAGAGGGAGTGTTTGTTGAGAGATAATCTCAACTGTTAATGCATTCTTCTCTAGGAAAAGTTTGAGGGGAAAGCCCTTGGATCCACTCTCTGTGCTGAGGCATGGTGGAAATGCATTCTTCTATAGGAGAAGTTTGAGGTGAAAGCCCTTGGATCCACCCTCTGCATTGAGGCATGGTGGAAACGCATTCTTTTTTTGGAAGAAGTTTGAGGTGAAAGCCGTTGGACCACCCTTTGTGCCTAGGCATGGTGGAAATGCATTCTTCTCTAGGAAAGGTCTGAGGTGAAAGCCCTTGTTCCACCCTGTGCGAGTAGGCATGATGAAAGTCATTTGTGACCCCATGACTTTAATTTTATGTGTTTATGAAGTAACTATGGTGAATTATGTTATGTTGAGATGACATGTGTTATGTGATGTGAGTTCATCATCTTTGGTTGCAATTGTGTAACTTTACTAAAGATCTCTCTCTTGCTAAGTGGGAGTGTTGAAGATTGTAGCTGTGGTAGAGGATATTTATCTTTGATTTTATGAAATAGAAATATGTTTGTTATGACCATTATGGTCATCTTTAGCTGAAAGAGATATTTGTGATAATATTAAAGATTATATTATATATAAAGATGTGTCATATGTCATGTGAAGAAGCATGCATATTGAAATATGAAGTGTTGGTTATTTGGAAATATGAAGGATCTTGTATTTGAAATTTGAAGAGACCTTTGTGTGTAATATGATGAGTCTTATTTCAATCTATTTATGTGATTGCTCAATGTATTGTAAGCAATCAACTGAAAACTTTGTATTTAAACATTTTTATGGTCAATAAAAGTGATATTTTTGGTTGTGTGGTTGGGTTTTTATCTTCATCTAGAAGGGTTTTTCCAGGATAATTTTTTGTGTCTCGTGTATCTATCTTGATCTATTTTGTTCTTTTTTATTGCTGTTTATCTTTGTTGCTGGGTTAATTTTAACAATGCTTCCCTTAATTAGTTTCTCACATTTTATGCAAATCACCGTCCCATGGTTTGGTCCTTCATAGGCATGCCTCTATGTCTCATCTATAACAACTTTAGGATGAGTGCCTATTAATCTAGATGGGCATGGTTCTAGTGGTCAATCATTCCCTGAATCTGCCATGCTGAATTACTGGTTAACTGCTAACCTGCACATAGAAAGTGAAAAGGCAACAGTAATATATTAGTTAAACAATTAAGCAAACTATCTAGAGTAGTTTCCATATTTATTGACATCATTCAAAGAGGAAAATAAAAAAACCCCCTAGGGTTGAATTTTAAAAAAAAATTAGATTCTTCCAAAAAATAATGAAAGAATCAACATTTAAAAAAAAAAAATTGTGTTAAAGTCTTGTCCTAATGATTTAAAATCATTTTTAACTACTTAGGATTGATTTTGTATTCATTTAGATGCATAAACAAATAAATAAAATGTTTTAAGAAAAGGTAGAAACAAAATCAGAAAGCCTACTTGAGAATATGTTTTTTCTTCAAAAACCCATTGAAACCGCTCCTAATCAATTGAAATCAGTAACCAGGGGCTTGGAAGCCTGTTTTCTCTCCTCACAGTCAAACACAAGCAATAAAATCATAAAAAATAAAGTGAGACTGCCATTTTTTGGCTTTAAGTGGCCATCCACAGCAGCTGCTGAGCACTTGGCACAGACTCTTGCCTATGATAGTATGAGTATGTTTTACATCTATGTTTCAGATCACACTCACTGATCCATCATTAACAAGAGAAAACAAAAGCAATAGGATCGAGATCTGGACATAAATGAAGAAGTAGAGGCTAGTGAGGTCTGGAATGTGATTCCTACAGTATTTTAAAAACGCCAGATCTATAAGCTGCTCAGAAAGCATGGTCTGCAACTTCATGAGAAGTTTGGATTTAAAAGGACGTTCCCAATTTGTTTTTCTACAGTCAATATTGAAATAATTAGGTAGCTTTTGGATTTGTTGTGTATTTTTTTTTCCAAATCCATTTTGAAGCATACTCAATGGTACAACATCAAGAAGAGGAAAGTTAAGAAACAAGATGCAGGCTTGGACTTACAAAGAAGTGGTAGAAGGTAGTGAGGTTTGGAAAACCATCCCTGCAGTGTTTTAAGAAGTCTGGATCTACAGGTTGCTTGGAAATCTCAATCCTTAACATCATAAGGAGTTTTCCTTTGAAAACAATTTCCCTCCTATAAAGAGCAGCAATAATTTATTTTGATTTTCCAATGTCTGTTGAAATAGCAAGATAGCTTTTGGATTTACTGTGTAGGTTTTTTGCATTGACGTTTGAGCGATCCATCATTTATGAGAGAAATGTGAAGGAATGTGATTGTTTCTATAGTGAAACATGATAGAATAGTTTAAATAGGCATTAGGAAAGGTGACTTGTATAAAATTGTTGGCCTTGCTACAAGGCATAGTGTTGGTTCAGTTGTATTTGTGTTGGTTCATAATTAGGATGTCAGTGATGTTGTAAAATCTAATATTGTGCTGTTGTTGAGAAAGATGAACATATATGCAGCGAGTCAACCTTTGGCTTGTGCTTTTAAGTGATGCAGAACTGAAGGTGTATCCACTCCGTCTAAGTCTCTGTTCAAATACTGTTCATCTCAGACTTTACATGAGATTTCAGCTTTGTAGTGTTTTCCTATGCTGCATTGCAGATCTAAGGGTATTTATCCACTCTGGAAGTTGTTCATGAGAGAACTTCGTCAATTAGATGAACAATCTTAAAGGAAAACAAACTTTTGATGCAACTGCTGAGCTTGTTCATTTTTCTCTTTTTCTCAAATTGTTTTTAGATAGGAGCTGCCATGAAAGTTGCTTGTGTAGACATTTTTCTACATTTTGCATACTACTTTAACACTAAACCTCTTGGTCTTATCTTCTTTCTCAAAACTTTGAACAAAACTATTTGTTTTCGGTTTAGTCCTTAAGAGGGTATTAGAATAATATTATTTATTGCTAGAATAAGTGGGTAATATCTAGTTGTAAGTGCCCTCTTGGTCTTATCCTCTTTCTCAAAATTTCAAAAAAATACTTGTTGTTTTCAAAATAGTCCATAAGAGTGTATAAGAATAATATTATCAATTGCTAGAATAAGTGGGATATGTCTAGTTATAAGTGCGTGACTTCCATTTGAGGTAAGTGCAATCTATTTCTACATTGTAACTATATATATTTTTAAGACTATTTTCAATAATAAGAGGTTCTCCTCTCTTTGATTAAACATGTCAATTTTTCTCAACCTCATTTCTTCTGTTTTACCTGCATTCTTCTCTATGTACTTGAAAAATTTGTGCGAAATGCTAGGAGATCTACTGAAAGCTAAAAAGGTTTTCTTCTTGATAGACACAACTTGACCAAACATAGTTATTTTGCAAACCACAAGCCACAAGATTTATTCTGGTACTACTTGTCATCTAGCAACAAATACACAGTTAATATGTAATGTCTGCATGGCAAGAATAATAATAGGTATGTGTTTATACGCAAATCAAGTGGTTATTTTGATGGGCTGTGTCCCATTTAGGTGATAGGTTGCGTCTCTTGCTAGGCACTGTTAATAACTAATTGGTATTTGATTATGTCTGTGACATATCTTTTATATGGAATTGATTTGAGGTTCTTGTTTTCTGCTCAGAAATTTGTGGTTCCAGACGTTTTTGCATTTATTGCCATGATTATCATTGCTCTCTTGGCTTTTGTGGCAGAGGTAAGGGTTATTGTTTTCTTCAGTTGCAAACAGTCCACTTTCTCATTTTTAATTGCCTGGATAAATGATTTACTTCCATTTTTGTTTATTCTTCATCCTAAATAGCTGCACATGTTACAGACGAATAAACTCCATGCCTTCTAATACATCATTGTTTGCAGGTGCTGCTTGCACGGGGACTGCAGCTTGAAACGGCGGGCCGAGCAACAAGCATTCTGTTTGTTGAGGTTGTCTTTTCTTATCCAGGTGCTTGTGGGAAGGTGTAAATTTACCTTGAAATGATAGTACAGAAAAACATAACCTCCTCTGAACCCTTTTTTACTGCCTAAACTTTTGTGGAGATGCTACGAATAACAGTTTTGTTCAGTTGCATTTAGTAAACTGAACTGCAAATATAGAGAACCTAGCTTATTCTCTTTCCAAAAAAGATATAAACCCAGTACACCTGGATAGATTGTAGAGATGGCTACAAGGATACTTGATGGGTTGTGCCTTGTCAGGGGTCAAGGTTTGGGAGTATCATATATTATTTCACCATGTCAATGGGATGCCTACATCTTCTACTCCGCTAAGATGCAAGCAGGAAGTTATTGGGCATTGGGATTCAGAGATGCTCAGGAGGAAGTATTTGGTAAAGTGGATGGATGAAAATCTGCCACCAAAAAGATACATGAAAGGAATCAGTGGAGCTAAATTTTCAAGGATGACAAGGAACAGATACTTGGATAGAGATAAGCTTGAAAGTCCGGTTCCAACAAAGGACTTAGTGAGAATGTTGTGGACATTCGGGTCTAAAAGTTGAGAATATTCACTAGAAGGTACTCAAGAAGGGACAACTCCAAAAGTTTGGCTTTCAAAGTTCAGGTAGTTAGAGTTAATTGCTGTTTGACTGAATGGATGCTGGGACAGTCAAGTCTGAGAATCTAGCTCAACAAAGGACTTAGTTCAATATCAGAGCTTGGAGGTTCAAGTGAATAAGTCTGTTAATAATTTTGACCCAAAAACTCAGAGAAAAGACCTTAAATATCCCACATGTAGATTTTTCTTCCATTTCTTGCAGTTTACATAAGGGACATGCAGGCATGATAGAGGGCAACAGTTAGGCAAAATTGACATTGATTACAATTTTTAAGATAAAGTACAAAATCTAGTGGTGAATCATCCAAGATCTTTAGAAATTAAATCAGCTATTGATAGTAAACTGTCCAATTGTTAGAATTTGGGTTTGAATAAATAGTTGATTATTCAGTGAACCCAAAAACTGAATCAATGCATCCTTAAATTGGAAACAACTTGGTACCTTGCATGATGGATTGATATCCAAATATGCTGATTTAAGTATAGTAGCAATGTTTAGAAGTTGCAAATGAAACCCACTGCTGAAACAGGATAATAAATTTTTTAATATATTGAAAACCTCTGTCGTAGTGGTAGAATGAAAGTTTGCAAACTTGGAATTGGCAAGGCTGACTCAACTCTTGGCTCGGCAAAAGCTCGGCAAAACTTGGGAAAGTGAAATAAACCCTTCAAATTTAGAGATTTTTTGGGATTTAAAACTTGTTTCATGCACCCATTACTGAATAAAGCCAAAAGACATGATAACATCATCAAATAGAAGCTACTTTTTTCACATGCATAAATATTATCGATCACGTAAGTACCAACACAAATTAATACATTGATGGCAATTAATGCACTGACAAATTAACTAATATTCTCAAACACAGCAATAGGCATTTTATGTTGACTACACCATCACCCACCAAAATGAAAAAGTCATCCTACATACGACAAGTATATATAATGTAATATCTAGGAAAATTAATGACAAGTCTGTATATAATGACTCCTATTGTGCAAACTCAGAGTTATTGTGTATTTCAAAAATAAAATGGAGGTCTGGGGGCAATGCTCCCAATGGGTTCGTGGGGTAGGGCTTGTAGGGCAATGCTCCACATAACACTCCATAGTGTGCATCATTTTCTTGAATTTTTAAGATTCCAAAAACAACATTGATAAAGCCCAAAAATGCAATTTCCAAATCTCTTCCTGCTAGATCTTTTGTCGATCAAAGCACAAGAACTCAAGGAATTGCAATTGTTGTAGGGAAGGGTGGCATTCATATAGTGGCACGATGTGCGACATGATAAAAACAACTTAAGACATACATTTTGTTATTCTTTTGCAAAAATGAAGATTGCTTCTGGTTGTCCCATCAAGATTTGGTGAGTCACATTGAGACTCACGACTTTCCATGACTCGACAAGCAACTTGCCTAACCCAATAGACTCGGCAAGGGCGACTCAACTTGTGACTCATCTAGACTTAGTGTTTCATGTTGAGTTTGGGAACTCTAGGTAGAATCCACCCTTTATATTTGGTATGGTCTCAAAATAAATTTGCAAGAATTTGATTAGGATTGAGGAGTTTGGTACTACTTATAGAAGCCTACTAAAATCTTACATTGATGTATGATCAATAAAATAGCTCAATAAATGATGCAGATTGATGTTGGACAACAATAAGACCTATTATGGCCCTGTAGAGGAAGTATGGTTGGCAAGAGGAACCATAAAACAAGCAAAATAGGCAAAAATATTAGACCTGGAACCCCAACCAGAAAGATTAGAAGGTGCAATCAGGTTCAATTTTTCAGAACATTGCAATCTTTTTCTTTCAAAAATATTGTCTTACTAATGATATTTGTTGACCAAAATAACCCTGAAAACATGCTGACCAAAATAACCCTGAAAATATGCAATCATAATAATATAATACTCCACAAAAAATTGAAAATATCACACCGAGATTAGAAAACCAGCACAATAAAATTTGAAAATTTTCATCTGGCACACTAGCAATCCTTGACTAGAATTGCATTGAAAGTCTAGGAGAGTGTTCATCATAAGGGAAAAGGAAAAATAATGCACATTTATTCTTGAGAACTATCAAAATTGTAAGCTTGAAGTATACCCATCTTTTTCTGTTTTTCTTATTGAGATCCTTCTGAGTTAGGAAATATTTCAAACTGTTGGGAGGAGTCTTCACCTTGAACTTACCACCAACAAGGCAAGGACTCAACACATTGTAAAACCCAAGAAATTCAAAGATTTTTAAGGATTCAAAACTTTTTTGTTTAAGGTTTTATGATCATTGTAAATGTAATGACACTACCTATGTAGTATGTGCCTTTTAAATGTAGCAATTTCCCTTACATTTATATTGGAATGAGGCAAGGAGAGAGGCATGTCCGTTCATGGGACATGTCTATTCATTATGGTGAGACTAATGTAATAATAATTGATTATGTAATCAAATATATATTATATTATATTAATTTCTCCTAGTAGTATTATATATATATATATATATATATATAATGTCCCCTTTTTCTTGGACATTTGAAAATTAATTGTCCAACCCTATGTATGTTGATACTAACTATTGAGGACTTAATACAAGTTATTGAAGTCAATTTAATAATAAAAAGGGGGAGTCAAAAAGAGACGAATTGACAAAACACAAGGACAATATTGGAAATGAAGAGTCAAGCGGGGGGAAAATGAAGAGACACAGGGATAGTTATAAAAGGACATTTAGGTGTTCATTTTTGACATGCTTGGATTTGATTTGGATATTGAGTTCTGTTGGAGAGTCAATTGGAAGCTTCACCTTTCAGCCCGCTTGGAGGACGAAAACCCACAAGTTGAAAGAAATTGGATGAAAACTCATTGTAGTGGAGGCCTCATTTTAGGTGTCTCACTTGTACTTATTTGTATCGCTGATTTTCCGTACTTCCAATCTATCTATATCTCTATTTGTAAGATTAGATTTGGGTGGTAAAAAGAGTTATTCTATTGCTGATGTATTGAAATAACAAATTTGAGGTTGTTTTAATCTATGATATTTGTGAAATTGGTGGTTTTGGGTTGAATAACTAGTAAAATATGTTACTTGCATTTGTTGTTCATTATTTTTTGGTTTCATTTTGAGGATTTGAGAATGATACCCAATCGGGGTATTAGAGCAGTGCATCCTGCCATCCTGTAGAATTTATTGAAAAATTAGTTTCCAATTTTTCTATAAAAGGTTTATCAGGGATTTATGAGTAACAAACCATTTTACAGAGGTTTGAGGATTGATTCTAAGTAAACTATATTCTCACAAAATAATTATCCGGCTTGCAGTACTATTTATGCAATGGAAGCTGGGCACTTTTTTTAACAGCCAATAAGAAGAATTTTTAATTAGTGATATATTAAAAGTTTTTACATTTGTTGTGAATGAATGCACAACAAATATGATTGGTGAATTTTTTTGAGTGGGCCATCTTATGTTTGGCGGGAGAAGAAATTTAGTTGAAAGTGTTGAAATAGAGGTAGTTTCAAGAACTACATACCAAGAATAGTGATGCAATGAAAGACGATTGCAAACACTGAAATTCTTTTTCGTGATTTTTTTAACTGTTCGAGTTGGTGTAGCAGGCGTTACTTCTTATTTGCCATGAGATATAGTTCATGTTGAATATCTAAGTCACGATATTAATATTTCCAAAGGTGATTTTTCACATGGTGGTGTGTCTCTTGAAGTTTGAGCATTAACAACTGACTAGAGTAACAAAATGTTTGGCTTGATATTCCTCTGTGCAATCTCGACTAGAAGTCACAGTCGCTTTGAAGGAAGCTTGGTTGTGGAATTATTTGCTGAGACTACAATTCTGGAAGGAACAATCCCCGCAAATCATGGTGTTTCCAATCACAGGTTGTTAAATTCACTAGGAGTTTAGTTGGAAGTTGCAGGGAGGTGCATTCGTAAATTCATCAGAAGAGAAGTGAAGGAATTGTTCGAGAATATTAAATGACATTTTTCTTGTGGAGTCTTGGTGATTGCTGTGAGTTTAATTATCAATGAAGAACGTATCATCTACAAGAGTTAATTTGAAAAAAAAAAAGAAAAAACTTTGGATAGTTAAGAAAGCACGGGAATGTGACACGACAACTCTAGGAAACGCTACTTGACATTACATGGTCTTGAAAAAAAAGACATTCCATTTCTTGGGAGATAGAATAGTAAATACTAGCGATAACTGAAAACGTTTATTTCCAAGCATTTCAATAGGCAAGTGCTATTGGCGTCGCTTAAGTGCAATACCTAGAAGCTGAGATAAAATAAGATAAGATAGATAATATTATTAATGTCCAATGAAAGAGCACAAAGGGTCTATGGGACTGATAGCATACAAACAAGAGAGCTAACAAAAGCAGGAGCACCAAATGGTGTCCGAGAAAAAGCCAGAGGCAAGAGTAGAAAAGCTAGGGCAAGAACTATTGGTCCTTCCTTGGCAAAAAGAAATCGATCACAAAAGGGTATCATTGTGGGTGATCAAGAGCCTTGGATCGTCTTTGAGAACGACTAGAGGGGTGTCTCTGCCTGGAAAGACTGGTGCAGTGTCTCACAGATCTAGAATGAATGATACTAGACGACCTTTTCACACCCTGTGGCGGAGACAAGGGGGAGAAAGAGGCAGTGATGACCTAATCAAAGGTATGACATTGAGGTAGCAGTGACTGCAGGGTATGATCACAGAGCTGGGTGGCCTTCAGGAGGTAAAGTGCAAGGCAATGCTGGTCAATATAGTTGAAGAACACTGAAAGAGAGAAACAATCTCTGAATAGGCAATAGAATCTCCCTCTGATCTTGTAGTAGATAGGGCAATGAAAAATAAAGTGAGTCTCAGTCTCAACCTCTGCCAAAGTACATAGCCGACAGATCTGGTCATTGCTATCCATATGGTGGTCGGTCTGGGCCCGAAATTATTTCAAATATTTATCCTTTTCCGAACAATGGTCATATTTAACAAGGTAGTTCTGAATCAGCACGTAATCTGCTAGTCATATTTTTGAATATATTCAGTGGTACATGTTATTGGTAGGTAGTCGTTTGCATTTATGACAACCTGACTACTTCCTAGCTAAAGATTTTAGCTTGAGCATAGAATCAATGGCATAAAGCTGTGAGAAACGACAATCCTTAAGCTAGGCTATTACAATGTTTGATAGCCATGAATATTTAAGAGTTTGGTGTTTTTGCTCATTTTCCTGTATAGGAGCTTATAAAAATATTTACTAAACGAGGATTATAAGAAGACTAAGCAAGAAAAATAAAATAAAATAATACAGTTGCTTGGTGCAGTAGTATTTAATGAAGACTTTGAATCGATGAAATGTAGTTCTGTGCAAGGTTGGATGACATTGTGAGCCATTTGTGGTACATGATGTGGATGCAGGGAAGTATTGATGCGGCTAGAAGTTCCGAACATTGGCTTTCTAGTCCATACCAAATATTTCATAAACTCATTTGACATCCAGCATGGAATGCAAGACTAGGAGATATGGTTTGCTCTTTCCAATTGAGAAGTCACATGCAGGGTGTTGTGAATAATTTGTGAATTCTAGGTGTGTTGATGTGTGGTAGCTTCAGTTGTGTAAAGCTATATATAATTATCTATGAGATATAATTATATATATGTTTATTATTATACGAGATAAATTAATATAATAGTAAGATAATTATGGTTATATTTATTATAATATTAATTATTAATTAACAAATAGACATGTCCCCTATTCATGACTTATGCTTATTAATATGAGGGGAGCTTCCTTTGGAACACACATACCGCATTATGGCAGTGCTTAGTACATTTGCAGCAGATCCGAAACTCAACATGGTATCAGAGCCTAGTTGCAGAAGTACAAAAGCTGTTAGAGAATATATTATTAGGTGGAAAGAAAAAGGAAATGGACAGACACATCATAAGAGAACCATCGTATTGATTAGAGTCTCAATCGATTACGGGAAAACTTCCATTTTCTTTGACAGTCACTGTGATTTTATAGTCATATTCTTGAAAGTGTTCAGGATACGTTTAATCCATAGAAATATGTATGATATACTAATCAAACCAAAGGAATACATTAGCAGCAGAAGAAACGTAAGGGCATTCCATATCAATGACAGTTATCATTGTAGACATTCAGAGCATCTTCGTAGCGTAATTATCATAATGAATGTACATTACACTCTTTGCATACGACAAACAAAAACATAACCATGATAAGTGAATACATATGACGCTAATTTACAGAACTCTATAGGATCTTTTAAAAGCTACTATGAGAAGAATTTAGACCTAAAAATATATCATGCTTGCTGATCAAATCAAATACAAACTGATCATATATGTTTGCAGTGAACTCAATGCTGGAAATATTAGACAAGAAACAACAGTCTATTCAACATATATATGCCACGTGTAGGTTTCAGACATGACCATTTTTGGAATGACATCAATGGTGGTCTACATTCTTTGAGAAAAGACAGGGAACTTTTGATGTGGATGTCCACCGCACATAGAAAGAGGCGAGCCTTTCCACAACAACATATAATGTTGGAAGAGGAGAGATAAAATACAGTTGTAATAAGAACAAATGCAATTTAATTTACCCTTGATGGAGACTTGGAAAATATAGAATATCAAAATTGGCAGTCTTATTGGCTCGACCTGTCCAAAATCTTTACATGGACCATCAATGTGGAAGCAAAGAGAGGAATAATATTAGAAAGCATTTGAAAAAACTTATATATGGATATCGACAGTACCAATATTATTGCAAAAAAGAGAGATAAGAGAGTGCACTCCTCCCATAATAAGAGAGATAAGAGAGTGCACACCTCCCCTACAAACAACTGTGGAAGCAAAGAGAGGAATAATATTAGGAAAGCATTTGAAATAACTTATATATGGATATCGACAGCACCATTATTATTGCAAAAAAGAGAGATAAGAGAGTGCACTCCTCCCCTAAAAACAACTATCCACATGGACACTGTGTGAGATATGGACATTATAACCACGAAAAGAAGGAATGACATAGTATGAAAGGAAGCCACGATGGACATACGACGACAGAAAAAAAACAACAAAAAAATGACGGTGCCAAATTGATTCTTGGTGAAGGTGGTCCTACCATAATTGACTAATAAGAAGATACTCGTATGTGGCCAGGCATGAGGAGGATATAAGATCAGATTAAGAGGATAAGAAACCAGTTAAAAAAGAAGTAGCACCTATCGGGTATAAGTAACATTAGGTCCCACATATATGTATTAAAGGTGGAATGAAGGGATACAACTATAAGGGGGTAAGACATTGAGGATCGACCCATTAAGGTATCTATAAAGAAATCATTTTAAGCATTTTATTATACATTCATTTTATATCATACGAAATATTATAGTTAAAAAGATATATGTTTAATAATATATAATATACCTTGTATAGAATATTGTGAAATATGATATATATATGTATTTAGATACATACATTCATTCAAATATTTGATAATTTAATATAATGATTGTGAGATTCATTATGGGAGTATCAAGGGTAAAAGATATTATGTTATCTTATTGAAAATATAAAATAAATGATACAATCATTTATATTATTGTTAGTAATAGGCACGAGTTAAATTACTAACATTCTAATCAATGTTAACATTCTTATTATTATTTCTATGTGTACTTTAAAATTTATTGCCTTGATCATTTTTTCGAGGATGTTATTGTAGGAATAGGGAGATTGAGATTCAGAGAGAGGTTGATATTTTAGGCAAACTTGAAAGAGAGGGAGCAGATAGATGATATGATCCAGTCAACTTTTGGTGATCTCAATCATATTGATTCAGAAGTAGTAAACCATGTTGTGATGGATTCTTCAGTGATCAATGAATCGTAGCAATCAAGTGGACTGTGATTCATGAATATATATCGTGACCATGTGACTTTAATGGGCCTAACCCCTGTGTACATCATGAGGAAGTGACGATTTCCAAATGATCATCACTTGTATTTTTAGAAGTTGTTGTAAGGTGACGATCTTACAATAACTTGTATTATGAGATCAAACAAATTGAGTATATGGTGAATGTCTTACATCTCAATATTCTAGAAGACCATTACTTAGAGTATTTGGTGAATATCATTGATATACTGGGAGGCCGATACTCTTGATATCAAATGTGATATCAAACCTTATTTTTGAGTAATTGGTGAATATTGTATGATATTCTGGTAGACCAATACTCGTAATATCAGATGTGATATCACATCTTATTTGAGTACTTGGTGAATATCTGATGTTGATATTCTAGAAGACCAATACCCTTGATGTCGGATTTGATATCAAAGCCCTATTTGAGTAATTGGTGAATATCATATGTTGATATTTTGGAAGACCAACATTTTGATATCAAATGTTGAATGTCTTTTGATCAAAGATATTCTTATATTGAAGTAATATATAATCATGTGTTTATCCCAAAGTAACAAGAATCGGAATTGGATCGGAATCGACAAGGCCGAATCGAATCGTGAATCGGCAATGAATCGGCAAATTTGAAAAAACCCTTTAAATTTAAAGATTTTAACAATTTAAAACTTATTTCATGCACCCTTTATTGAATATAACTTAAACACACTATAACATCATCAAATAGAAGTTAAAACTTAACATACATAAACATGGAACATAAAATCCATCACATACGTAACTATGTTATCTAAAATGTAAATTGCAGGCTAGCTGAAGTAAATAGAAATCAAATGATCATAATGATTTAAATCATAGAATGTATGTAAGATGATCCATAAGACATCAAATCATAAATGTATGAAGAATCTAAGATGAAGATCCATGAAAGTTTGAAACATATGTCTATCAATGATTCAGTATCAATATTTGTAAACAAAATATAAAAACAAGGCTCTAGCTCAAGCCTCAGACTCATAGTCATCATCATCATCCTCAACGTCATCTTGAAGCTTGGCTGCAACCTCAGCCTCAGCCTCTGAGTATCTAGTCTGCCTAGTAGCAAGGCGTCTAATATAGGTCCTAGAGGACTGCCGAGCCATATCTTCCGCATGTAAGATGGGCTCACAAACGTCGCTAGGGCCTGTGCCTATGCGTGCACGTGTGCGTCTACCAATGCCTGAAGAACGTGCTTTAGCTGCCTCAGCCTCAATATCCCCCTGGTCAACCCACGCACGGTCTTCCTCAGTGAAGACTGGATCCACAACCTCTGTGAGCCACTCTGATTCTGGATCAATCTCCTCCAGAATGAATGAAGAGGAGTCAGTGCCCAAAATCTGTCTGATCCTAAGACGAAGGTTGTAATGAACAAAGACAATATCATTCAACTTCTGCACTGTCAACCTGTTTCTCCTCTTCGAATGGATGTGCTCAAACATGGACCAACTGCGCTCACATCTAGAAGTGCTGCTTGGTTGACTCAGAATACGGATGGCAATTTTTTGAAGTTTTGGGGTTGTGGCCCCAAACATTTGCCACCATCTATCTGCAATAAGAGAAAATAGGAACAATTAGTCTCATTTACAAATAACAAGTTAACTCTAAAATTACATAATCAAATTTAAGTTTAGAATCTAGATTCATGAACAGTTTAGAATCTAGATTCATGAACATTGAATATATTATTTAGTTTTTACCTGGCTGTAGTGTTGTTTGAGCATTTATGGCCATCCTGCCAGAGAAAAGTGGCCCCTCTTTATTGTTGAACTGGTCTAGCTCAACAATCGCAGTAGTGCTATCTTTATCACTACTCAACCTCTGAATCACTGTGTATAAACCAGTGAGAACCTCCGCATCCACCTCGAACTCAGGTCAGAAACGAAATGCCGGATTCAGAAAGTAAGCTGCTGCATGGATGGGTCGATGGAGCTGATTCTGCCATCTCCTATCGATGATGTCCCAAATAGGGCCATACCTCTCCTGCACTCCTGCATATTGGGCTCTGATGGCCTCCTTGGCCCTATCCATGCCCTCATAAATATAGCCCATAGAGGGCTTTTCCCCATCAGCAATTTGTAGCAAAGCTACAAGGGGCTCAGTAATCTACATATAAAGTAAAACAAAAAATTTGAGTCAAAACTTAAATATAAAATAATATAACTTAAAGTAAAAATAAAATACTAAATGTTAAATTGCAATAAATTTACCTTCAGGATTTCTCTAGCGGGTTTCCAAAAACCATCCTCATCAAATATGCAATCCGCCACATCTATCCCTGCAGTGGTCGTAGCATAGGAAGAGGAAATCTAGTCCCGCCCAACAAACATGCTCCTTAATTCATCCCTTGATGTCAACAAGGACTGCAGGGTGATGAAATTCGAAGCAAACCTTGTGATACCTAGGTGAGCTAACTCCTTGCCATTTGTGTACTTCCTCATTGTGCTAAGGACAAATGAATGATTATAAATGAATTTGCATATGTTTTTGGCCCTTTCCACACATGACTTGACAAACTCAAGTTTGCCAGTTTCCTCCAACATGAGGTCAATGTAGTGTGCTGCACAAGGGGACCAAAATATGGTGGGGTGCCTCTCCATCAAAAGTTTACCTACAACAATTTTAAGTCAATTAGAAATTAAAATTTCAAAATTCAAATAAATTTATTTTCAAAACTTGAAAAGTTAAAAGTTTACCTGCAACAACATAACTTGCTGCATTATCTGTCACCACTTGGATCACATTTTGTTCTCCCACCTTTGCTATGACTTCCTCAATAGCCTCACATAAGTATGTGGCATTTTTTACATGTGCGGAAGCATCGATGGATTTGATGAACATGGTATATCCTACAAGTAACAAAACAATGAATTAGAATATTAAATGGATCATTAACAAATTAGCATTCAACAAATCAAAATTTACAATTATGTATGTAGGAAAGTAGAATGATCAATCACCTGCACAGGATACAAGAAAATTGAGGAGTGTTCTATTCCTCCTATCTGTCCAACCATCAGTCATGATGGTCCAACCCTTTGCAATCCACTCCTTTCGGTTCTCCTCGAGCTTAGCCCTCATGTCCTCTACCATCGCATCCAAGAGGTATCCGCTCAACTCAGCCTTAGTTGGGGCTTTAAACCCCGGACCACAAATAGCAACCGCATCTATCATGTTTTGCCAATAAGGAGCCCTGTCACAAATAAAAATTTAGATGTCAAAGACTCAAATTATAAAACAAGTAGATATAATTAAAGTTTTACTTTTACTTTTAATTTTAACTTTATAGAAAACAAAGAAAAAATAATCAATTACCTGACTGCAATAAATGGAATGTTGCAAAAGTACCAAAATTTGCACGTCTCCTTTCTGGCAGCATCATGAATCTCCTTGATTAAACCCATGCCCTCAAGCGTGGGTTGGGAACCGGTAGTAGTGCGGGGCACAAAGTAACTATCCATTCTATTTTTCCGCACTCTAGGCTACAATAGGTTGGTGCGGGACTCTGTCTTAGTATGTGATTGACTAGCACTAGCACTAGCACTAGCACGAGCAGAAGAACTAGGATAAAAAGGAGGCCAGAAGAATCCTCTCCAACACAACCTACGGATGTGGAAGTTGATGCGGATGCAGATGTGGATGCGGCTGTGGATGCGGGAACATGGGAGCCAATACCCCTTAACCTTTCAAGTTGCATTTTCCTATTGGCTTTGTCTTTTTCAATTTTTTCTAATGCCATTAAGCAAGTGTGTTTTGCCTTAGGAGTTTGGTGAGTGCAAATTGTAACATCGTGTCCAAGTATAGTAGCAATGTGGTATTTCAATCTATAAATACCCCCATAAGTTATTTTTTCTTTACAAAAAATACATTTTGTTTGATATTTGGTTCTTCCAGGAAACTCTTTGTTATATTTCCAACATTCATCTTTTCTACCCATTGCGAATTTGCGAAAAATGAAAGCAAAGGCTGCTGCAATAATTTTTTATATGTAAAATATCAAAGTTTGAAGCTAATAAAAGCTACAAAACAACAAACCCTAGTTTGCAACTTAGTAAAAATAAAGAACATTCAAGATCTAAACTAAAAATCTTGAAAACTATAAAAATTTATCAAAAAATGCATAATACACTAAAAATTTAACAAAAATGCATAATACACTAACATGCAAAAAAAAAGTGAGCACTTACCTCTTGCAAATGAGTTGAGGAGTGTTGAGATTGGCTCCTTAATGCTCCCAATGCAATTGATGGCCTCCCTAAATGGATTGCTGATTTCTTTTGTGCTCTTCCTTCTTGCTGGTTAGAAACCTATAGCTTTTCTTTTCTCTTCTTCTCTCTCACTTTTCCTCTCTTCTACTCATGTTAAACAAATAGAAGGCCCTTTAGGGTTGTAACAAAGAGAATAGTTCAAAAAGAAAGTAAAAAAAACAAGTGATTTTTTTAAATTTTACAAGTCCATACTTTACTGGCCACAGACGATTTCTTGGCGATTTTATTAGGCGATTTGGGCGATTTTTTGGATGAATCGCCAATTTGGGTGATTCACCCGATGAAATCGGCGATGGCAATTTTCGACTCCAAAAAAATCACCATCCATGAATCTGATCGATGAATCGTCGATTCACGCGATTTTTGGGCGATTCTCGTTACTCTGGTTTATCCTCCCTAGCTAAGAGGGAGTGTTGATGTGTGGTAGCTTCAGTTGGATAAACCTATATATATATATATATATGTTTATTATTATATAAGATAAATTAATATAATAATAATGTAACTATGGTTATATTTATTATAATATAAATTATTACTTAACAAATAGACATGTCCCTTAAAGGGATACGTCTATTCATGACTTATGCTTATTAATATGAGTAGAGCTTCCTTTGGAACACACATACCACATTATGCCAGTGCTTAGTACATTTGCAACAGATCCGAAACTCAACAAGGTGTTGGTTTATCTGTGAAGCTGTGATTAGTTTTTATTTCAGACTTTTGTTCAATATTGATGATTTATACATGCTTTCGTATTGAAATTATAGCACACATCTTGGTGCAGCAAAGTGGGCATTCAACTTTGGATGAAAAAACACATGATCCTAAATTGAATTAAAATTCAGTAGTTGTAAAGTTAATAGGTGTATTTGTGTTGCCTGAAGCAGATGTCAGACTAAGAAGGAAAGTTATTTGTGATTGATAATTCTTTAACTGAAATGAAATCCGTTATGTTCATATTGAAGTGAGCAGTGAACACTTAATTGGGTTTATAATCTTTTTAGCAACTGGGAAGATATCATTTCTGTTCACTTAGAATATTTCAGTAATTAATGTTTGTATGTGATTGAAAATAAATTGCTGACCTATTACAAACATCCAGTGAAAGTGGGAAGGTGATTTTGGACTTTTCAATAGTGAATCAATTAGTAGGAAAGTGTGCATTAAACTTGAGGGAATTACGATGGGGAATTTGAAAAGCAATCTCTTCTCTAAAGAGTTTAATGACACCTTTAATGGTGAACAACTGAGAGACTCACATAAAGAAAAGAAATTGGAAAATTGGTTATATGTGATTGGATTGCAATTAAACTCCATGGATTCCTTAGAAGTCATTCTTTTGAACTTGGAGATGATGGAAACATTATTGACCGAAGTAGAATAGGCAGATTGTAGGCTCCTGAATTGGGCTTTACACCCTTCAGTGGTAACCTTGGTTGAGCTTAGGTTTATAGAGCATCCCGACAAACAGGTTAGTCTTGCAGTTGTTTTATGTCTTAGTGAGATTATGCGAATAACAACTCCTATAGCAGCCTATAATGATGATGTGTTGAAGAAAGTTTTGAAGTTGCTTGTGGAAAACATAAATGGATTACATGATGACAAAGCCCCTGCTTTTGCCAAGAGAGTTAAGATTCTAGATATTATGGCAGAGAAGAGAATCATTTACATTGTGATTGATCTTTAATGCAACAATTTAATTTTTCAGCTGTTATTTTGCTTCTTGTTTGGAATTGGGAAGCACCATTCAGGAAAAGTAAAGGCTTGCGTGCGCACCATTTTATCCTCAATTTTTTATGCAGATGTTAAAATCTGCAAGATGTTGTAGTCAACCTTGTTAGCTTTTTGGAGGGAACCTTAATATTGCAAAGGATTGTTCAAGTTTATTGTCTCGTCTGCAACCTTTGAGCTTATGGAGGAAGTAATTAAGCATAGAATCAACAAATTTCAAAATCGCATGACAGATAGTCAGCTTATCTCCATGTGTTTACTAGTTAAAGGGACTCCTATGAGGCTTTGTGGGAGTTGTAGCAATGAGGAGGGAGGTAAAATAATTCATACCAACGATGGGAAGAATGTAGATGACGAACATAGAGGTTTCTACATTGGTGTTTTGGAGGTTATTTTTGACAAACAATTTGATGAAGTTGGCAAACAATTTGATGAGGTTGGTCCTACTCAAAGCAATGGCATGTTGGAATCTTTATATGATGGGCCTTTGTATGAGAATGATAACATAGCAATAGATTTTCCTTTTCATGCAAATCAAAGGAACAAGGAAATTGAGGCCTATGATTATATTCTTGAGAGGTGTGATGAACCATGTGTTTCTTGTACATATGATATTAACTTAGAGGAACAAGCCAAGATGACACTACAAGACAATGAGTTGTGTCAACATGACAATAATGAGATGCATGCTTAAAAAAACTAGTTAAAGGTTAGTGAAGACATGGTTGTGACATTTTTAGTGCATTATGATAGCACTCATAGGACACTTGAGGATCTCCATAGGAAGGCTCAAAAGGGAGTGGGAGTAGACTTATTTGTTGCTGATTTGTAGGTAGTCAAAACAATCCTTGAATCTATGAAATCAGATTATTTATGTTTGCTTTCTGACAGGGATTATATTCTTGAGGTTGCTGGAATATATGTTGATTAGTTGAGTAAAAGAAAGAATGAGATTGTGAAGCTTAGCAAAGGACTTAAGGATGCTTTGGAGGCATTGGATGATACACAGGTTGTTCTTCATGAAGCAGAAAATCAGGTTAGGGTCACAAATTAGACTAGGGATTAATGAACTTGATAGCATTCAATAGACTTATGATTTGGATAGTTGTCCCAAGAGACCAACTACCAAAATTTTAGATCACATTCAGGTGGTAGACAAACCCTTTGTTTTAGGTAGAAGTGGATTGGATTTCCAATAATCCACTTTTTGAGATAAATGAGGAAGCTCTTCTTGATTTTTATGAAAACGATGATCTTGAATTCATAACTTTGGATTCAATTGCAGTTCCTAGCAGTGAATCTTAGTCACAAGATTGGTGTGGTGAATTGACTATTGCCACTCATCGTTCGATCAACCCATACATGGTTCCAGCTTCCAACTTATATATGAGTTGGATGGATTGCATACTTCAACAGTTGAATAGATCTTGGTGGAGGATTGATGAGAGTTATGTTCTAATCATAGGGAACGGGTTTTCAGCCTCATTCTTACTCATGACACCTATGTACTCAGGGGTTCTCCAGATTGATGATGGCAATACTATACTTTACGCGCCCAAGGTGTTGATTTCAGCTATTGAGCATCTTGTTTCTTACATCAACAATTTAGGTTGGGTCGTCATAATCTATTGTGATATACAAAGCTCCTTAATACATTTCTATCTCATCATATCTAATGGTCATGACAACATTGTTTGGGATCTCGGTATTAGCACACTTGATGTATTGTTGTTATGGGAAGTTGGTGAATGGCTTTGCAATTCTTAGTCCTTCGTTCATACCAGAGTAGTGTAGCAGACTGCAAGAGCGGTTTTCATGAGGTTGATATGGGACCGAGGCATTGTGATCACATGCATGCAATTATTTGAGGGCAAACAATCTTGAGGAAGCAGGAGTGTAATGTCCCCTTTTTCATGGACATTTGAAAATTAATTGTCCAACCCAATTTATGTTGATACTGACTATTGAGGACTTAATACAAGTTATTAAATTCAATCTAATAATAAAAATGGGGAGTCGGTAAGAGACAAACTGGCAAAAGAACAAGGACAATATTGGAAAATGAAGAGTCAAGCAGGGGAAAAATGAAGAGACACAGGGATAGTTATAAAAGGACATTCAGGTATTCATTTTGGACATGCTTGGATATTTTCTTAGATTTGATTTGGATATCGAGCTCTCTTGGAGAGTCAATTGGAAGCTTCAACTTTCAGCTTGGTTGGAGGACGAAAACCCACAAGTTGAAAGACGGTGGACAAAAACCACCGTAGTGGAGGCATCATTTCAAGTGTCTCACTTGTACTTATTTGTATCTCTGATTTTCAATACTTCCAATTTGACTGTATCTCTGTTTATAAGATTGGATTTGGGTGGTAATAAGAGTTATTGTATTGCTGATGTATAATGCAATAACAAATTTGAGGTCGTCTTAATTTGGTGAAATTGCTGGTTTTGGGTTGAATAACTAGTAAAATCTGTTACATGCATTTGTTGTTCATTATTTTGTGGTTTCATGTAATGTTCAGTTCCAAGTACTTTCAGTTCAGAAACTAGAAGGACGAGTTGATTGTACCATGATGACCATAGTCAATAGGAAGGGCCGTACGACTGTACGACCGTGCAGGTGACAAGGGGTACGGTGGTATGGGATAGCATACGGATGAAGGCCGTACGGTCTATATTGATGGCCATACAGAGGAGTAAAACTAGTTGTACGATATATTTGTGATGACCGTATGAGGTATGAAGGTGAGCCCGTATGAATTATTTGCTGGCCGTACAAAGTGGGGTCGTATGGCGGTAGAACATATAGCCTTACAATGAATTTTGCTGAGTGGCATGGAGGGGTGGGAGGATGGAGGCCGTAGAGATAATGAGTGCCATATAGAAATGCCTGGTTTCCACACGCTTAGGTGTTGGGACCACCACAAAGATTGCTAACTCATTCATAAACACCGGTAAATCAGACACAATAAGGGAAACTTGAAACTTGAATACAAACAATTCATTTAAGAAATATTTATGCTGTAAGATGATGCTCCGATTTGCCAAATCCAAGTGAAGTAATACAGGCCATGGAATAGGGTGAAAGTTGAATTCCATCGAAACTGGAAGAGCCAAATAGGGAAGATCTTTCACTTTCGAAATGGCAAAAAACAGAGAATCTCAACGGGAATTTGCAGTACAAAGAAATAATCTCAAAATTGCATGCCTAAAGACAACCTACATTTCGTGCTTAAATACCCGTCAGGAACAACTTTCCGAGGGTGTACAAATATAGCCGATAGCGACACAAATTACGGAAACAAAATTAAAAAAATGGGTCCGAGATACATTAAATCAATTGGCCTATTACAACATTTGGATAAACAATTTATTTTATAATGGAAAGATTACAGTCCTCCTGTCCCAAATTTTGCTTGTCCTCAAGAAAATGCAATGTTGGGTGCTGGAGAATGTGCTCGCCCTTCCATGTCGCATCGTCCAACGGTAGGTGTCGCTAGCGTACCAAATATTTCTTCACAGTGCAGTTTCGTAGGATCTTTTCACATACTTCAAGGATATCGGCCGGTTCCAAAATGAGCTTTCCTTCTTCATTGAGTGGCGGAAGGTCAGTAGCAACTGTGACATTCTACCCTAGGGCTTTCTTCAGACAAGAAACATGGAAGACATTATGAATATGGCTACCCTTCGGAAGTTCCAACTTGTAGGCAACTTCATGCGGTGAGTTACATGATAGGGGCCATAGAATCGGGGTTTCAATTTTTCTGTTCCCTTTTCCTTCAACGAGGATTGCCAATATGGTTGGAGCTTGAGACAAACCAAGTCCCCTACTTCGAAACTCCTCTCTAGTCTGTTTGTCGGCATACATCTTCTATTGATTTTGTGCGTGCTGTAAGTTTTCTTTCAAGCATCTCAGTATGTCTTGTCCCTCTTGAAGCCAGTCCTTCGCCCTTGGTGCGCGACTGTCTCTCAAAATTGTGTTGATGAAGGAAAGGGGTTCATACCCGTACAGAGCTTTGAAGGGTGCCATTCCAATGGACATGTGGTACGTGGTGTTGTAGCAATATTCTCCTAGATGTATCCATTTGACCCATGCCCGTTGTTGTGTCGAAACATAGTTCCAAAGGTAACCTTCGAGCCATTTGTTCACAATCTCTGTTCGTCCGTCAGTCTGCGGGTGGTAACTAGTACTTGGTGACAATTCTGTCCCTGCCATTCGAAACAGTTCTGTCCAAAAGATACTGATGAATTGCCTATCTCGATCACTAACTATATTTTGGGGTAACCTGTGCAGATGAAAGACTTCTTTAAAAAATAGCTCGACAACTTGTGCAGCTTGAAATTTTGAGGGGATGGCGAAGAAATGTGCGTACTTTGTCAACTTGTTGACCACCATGAAAATATAATCCTTTCCGTTCACCTTGGGAAGCTCCATTATGAAATCCATCGAGATACTTTCCCACTTATGTTTTGGAATTGGTAGTGGCTGCAGTAACTCGATAGGTAGGGTATGTTCGGATTTGTTCTGCTGGCAAACCACACACTCTTATATATTGCAACACGTCCCCTTTTAATCCTTTCCATGAAAACCTCTCCTGTAGACATTTGTATGTTTTGAGGAAGCTCGGATGTCCTACCAAGGGTGAGTCGTGTACTTCCTTTAGGATTTTCTGCTTCAATTTAGATTTAGGCACTAGGAATATCCGGTTCTTATAGTAAATGATGTCATCTACTACTCTGTACCTATCATCTTTGGTGATGCCATCCATCAACTCACAGGTAAATGTGTGTTTTTTGAATATTTTACCAACAACTGTGCTTTCCAATCAGCTGAAATCTGGGTTAGTAAGCAGACGGCGGGCTTTTTGGACAAAGCCTCTGCAACCACATTGTTTCTTCCTTTTACATATTCAATATCAAAATTGAAGGCCTTAACCTTGCTTACCCATTTCTACTGTCTCTTGTTCAAATCCCATTGCTCCAAAAAGTATCTCAAGCTATTGTAATCCGTGCGGACGACAAACTTGGCACCTACCAGATACTGCCAGAACTTGGTTAGCGCATGTACGATGGCCAACATCTCCTTGTCATAGATAGAATAGAGGCGTTCTGTTTGCGTAAGCTTTGTGCTCTCATAAGCTATGGGGTATCTATCTTCCATCAGTACTGTGCTAATGCCTTCTTCGAACGTGTCGCACTCCAAAATGAATGGTCGAGTGAAGTCGGGTAATGCCAGTACGGGACAAGTGCTCATTGCCTCTTTCAATTTATGAAAAGTGAGTTGTGCCTTTTCGTTCCACTAGAAAGACCCCTTTGTCAGATCCATCAAAGGTGCATTGAGCTGAGAGAATCCTTTGACGAACCTCCGGTAATAACTGCATAGTTTGAAAACTCCTCGCAAATCCGTGAGTGATTTTTGGGGAGGCCAATCAAGGATAGCCTGAATCTTCTCTTGATGCACTTGAACTCTGTATTTACTGACAACATGCCCCAGGTACAATATTTCTGTCATACTGAATTCATACTTGGACTGCTTGGCAAACAAAGACTGTTCCTTCATGATACTTAGGACTTCATTCAGATGCTTTAGGTGCTCCTCCCATGTCCTGCTATAAATAAGATCATCAAAAAATACCAATAAGTACTTACGCAGTTGTTTGTTGAAAATGCGATTCATGCATGATTGGAATGTAGCAAGTGCATTTATTAATCCAAACGGCATGACCAAAAATTTGTAATGTCCGTAGTGGCAACGGAAGGCCGTCTTTTCTATGTCTTCCTCCCTCATGCAGATCTGATGGTATTTGGAACAAAGATCTATTTTCGAAAAATAGATTGCGCCATGCAACTCATCCAGCAACTTGTCTATCCTTGGAATGGGATATCTATTCTTTATTGTTTTTTTGTTCAACGCACGGTAGTTCCCACACATGCACATCGTCCCATCCTTCTTTTTGACTGAAACCACAGATGACGCGAAAGGGCTAGAATTGGGTTGGATCTATCCTTTCTCTAGCAGTTCTTGAGTTGTTTTTCGATCTCATTTTTTAATTTCTTCAGATGGTGGTACAGTGTGGTTATGACTGGATTGCTGTTGCTTTCAACTCGATAGTATGCTCAAACCCTCGATGAGGCAGTATGCCAGGAGGAATGTCAATGAAAACTTTATCATGTTTACTCAAAATATTCTGGAGCTCATCATCTTGTGGAGGTTTTCGATGCCATTTTATAGGTTTCGCTGAGATAAAACAATGCGCAACCCACGCAACGTTATCATGCCAAAAAATTGCCTCCATTCGATGCGCAAAAAATTCCTTCGGTCCTTCATTTGCCATTCCATGGAGGACAACCTTCTTTCCATCGACAACAAAAGTGAAGTCCATCTATTTGAAACTCTGAGTGTATTCATCAAGTGTCTCCATCCATTGTATGCCTAGAATAACTTCCATGTCATCCAGGTCTACTATGAAGAAATCCTCAGTCACCGTGTGATTCGCCATTGTGATACTTTGCTGAGGGACAAGGTGCATGCAGAGTAGAAGAGTTCCTCTGACAATCTTGACCTGAAAGCTTGCGTGCGTCTCGTAGGTAGATTTCTTCGCTTTGCTAAGGATGGGTTTATGAAATTTAGAGTAGCTTCGCTATCCAGCATCACCGTAACCCGTTGTCCTTGGAGGGTTCCTCGTACACGAAAAACTGTGCACCTCGGGCTACTGGCTAGGGCAATGGTTCCTCCGCGCCATACCAAAGCTGCAATTCTTTCTGCACAATTTAAGCTAATCATGTTGGTGTCATCGTGAGGTTGGTTGTCTTCGACAGGAATTTCTTCCTATTCGTCCTCATCATTAGATACAACCTCAATGTAATGGATTTTCCCTTTTCTGAGGCATCTGTGGCTAGGCTCCCAAGGTCCCTTGCAATTGAAACACAGTTTCTTTCTCTGGAGTTCTTGTCTGGTAGCTTCGTCCAATGACGCTTCCTGGGTAGAGGTTTATTTTCCCTCGGAAACGTCGACGGTTTGGCATGTAACTTTGAGAGGATGATGTGGATGACGATGCCATACCCCGTGCCTTAATGATAGCCTCCGACAGGGTGGCAGGGTTGAACCCCTTTACCCAACCTTTCAGAGGTTCTGTCAGTCCATCCATGAAGAGTACTACTCGTCTTCTTTCGAAAATGTTTGTGACCAAAACAGAGAGTTTCTAAAATTCCACAATGTACTGATCGATTGATTTGTTTTGTCTCAGTTGTGCCAAATCTTTGAAATTGAGTTCCGGGTCTTTACTATCGAACCGCTCTATCAACCTCTCCATGAATTCCGCATAAGTATTTATTTGATCATGTCCTAATGTGATGGTGCCGTGATGCCACCACTCATGCGCAACTCCCTCCAAGTGTAGCGCCACAAATTTGATTGCTTCTTCTGGCATAGGATTCAATTGGAAGTATCAGCCTTAATTACCCACGCTTACGCAGATATGGAATTGGATCCGTCAAATGGAGACAAATTTACTTTACTCAACTTTCTTTTGAGATCATTAAAATATCCTCTTTTACCGCCTCCTGAATATCTCATTCTCAGATCTGCATAATCTTTGTAGGATATATCTTCAAAATTTGCATTCTTCTAGTCTTCTCTCAGTTCTTGCATGTCTTCAAAGGTTGGTTATTTCCCTCCGTGTTGTGAAGGAAAAGTCGGCATGGAAGGTCGAGAGCGTGCTGGATGAGGGTTTGATTTATCCGACATCGAGTCTGCGCTGTGACCATTTTGTTCACCGGATATTTAATTATCAACCAACTTCTTGAGAGACTCTTCCATGAGTCGTTGCATATCAATGATCTGTGCCTGGTTCCTGGCAAGTTCCCTCAGTAGTGCCACGAGTTCAGTAGCTGTTAGTTTCAATTCGACAGCCATTCGATCAACAGAATGTGTCTTCCTTCTCTTCCGTCTATAAACTCTCATTCACTGTCCAAAGGCTAGCAGGATCGAAGAGCTCGAATACCACTGGAATGTTCTGTTTCAAGTATTTTCAGTTTAGAAACCAGAAGGACGAGTTGATTGTACTGTGATGACTATGGGCAATAGGAAGGGCCATATGGCCATATGGTGGTGCAGGTGACAAGGGGTATGGTGGTATGGGATGGGGTACGGTGATATGGGATAGCGTATAGAGTGGTCGAACACAAAGTCGTACAATGAATTTTGCTGAGTGGTATGGAGGGGTGGGAGGATGGAGGCCGTATAGATAATGAGGGTTGTGTGGAAATGCCTGGTTCCACATGCTTAGGTGTTGGGACCACCACAAAGACTGCTAACTGGTTCGTAAACACCAGTAAATCAAACACAATAAGGGAAACTTGAATACAAACAATTCATTCAAGAAATATTTATGCCGTAAGATGATGCTTCGATTTGCTAGATTCAAGTGAAGTAATATAGGCGACAAAATAGGATGAGGGTTGAATCCCACCAAAATTGGAAGAGCCAAATATGGAAGATCTTTCACTTCTGAAATGGCAAACAACAGAGAATCCCAACGAGAATTCGTAGTACAAAGAAATAATCCCAAAATTGCATGCCTAAAGTCAACCTACATGCCGTGCTTAAATACCTGTCGGGAACAACTTTTCGAGGGTGTACAAAGATGGCCGACGGTGACACAAATTATGGAAACAAAATTAAAAAAAAGGGTCCAAGATACACTAAATCAATCGGCCCGTTACAACATTTTGATAAACAATTTATTTTATAACGAGAACATTACATTTTAGAAAGAGGTATTTTGTTGCTTTGTTGACTTTAAAAAGGCTTTTGACACCGTCTCGAGAGACAAGCTTTGGTTTAGGATGGAAGAATTGGGGATTCCTATGCATCTCAGAGCTGCTGTTCATAGGATGTACGAAGAACTTCAGATGGCATTTCAGAATGTTTTAGGAGCGATATCGGGGTCAAACAGGGCTGCCCTTTATCTCCTACTTTGTTTGGTTTATATATTGACAAACTGGAAGAGTGGTTAAACATGCAAAAGGGTGAAGGCATTCAGCTAGGTGAATTTGTTATAAAGCTGCTCCTATATGCGGACGATCTCATTTTAATTGCCAAATTTGCCTGTGGTTTGCAAGATCATCTATCTTCTCTTGAGCGCTTTTGCGGGATGGTGGGGACGCAGGTCAATATCAGCAAGACTAAGGTTATGATTTTCTCTAATAATAAAAAACAACACCAACATGAATTTTATTACAATGGAAGTGTTCTTGAAGAAGTTGCGGAGTATAAATACCTTGGCATCGATTTCAACAAAAAACTAAGCTGGTCTAGCTGCAGGTATAAAAGGATATTAGGTGGATGGAAGGCTTTTTATGCTCTTCAGAATAGGTGTTGTGAAGCAGAGTTGTGGGATTGGAAAACTATTCAAACCTTGTTCGGTCTTCTTGTGCTGCCAGTTTTTCTTTACGGGTGTGAATTATGGGCCAGCAACACTACTATAACACAATGGAAACAAATCGAAGAAATCCAAAAGCACTTGATCACAAGCAAGTTTAAAATCAAAAGCACTGTTCCATATGATATCATGCTAAGTGAAATGGGGGCTGCTCTTATTGAGGCACTTGCTATGGTTCGCCTTTTAAGCTATCTAAAAAGAATCGAAAAAATGGAAGAGGATAGATGGCCTAAAGTGGTCTTTAGTGACACACTATGTAAGCGAAAAAGGACATGGATGCAACAAAACATCAAATGGATGAGTAAATGGAATATTCAATTCAATATGTGCCCCACAAATAATAAAAAAATAAAGGTCTTTGTCATGGAGAAATTCTACAAGACAAATTGGGGAAGCGAGATCGGAAGGAAGAAATTCTATTATATAAATGAGTTCAACCCCACTTGTGATCAAGTTCAAAAAGCATACATAGGAGCCAACATTTCTTGGAGGGCTAAAATTCTTATTGCTCAGCTGAGAACCAACTCTCACCAACTTCGTTGTGAGACCGGACGTTGGAAGAGGCCAAAGGAGGCTTGGGAAGAGAGAATTTGCAGATTCTGCAATTCTGGGAAAGTGGAAACTGAACAGCACTTTATTTTAGAATGTGAAGCCTACAAGAGTAGTAGAGATAAATTTGTGGACACTATATGTGGCAGTTCTTGGCATGACCTATTCAACGAAGAGTACATTGAGCAATTGGGTGGACTCATCATCATCCTGCACAAGCAGCGAACTTTGCTACTTAACTCTGCTTGAGTTGTCTTGCTGTCCCATAGGCTATTTTTAGCCTCGTGGACGTTAAAATTTTATCTATCTATCTATCTTTCATTTTGAGGAGTTGAGAATGATACCTAGTCAAGGTATTACAATATACTTCAATATTTTAGTCTCATATGATTTATTCGACAGAAGCTACAAAACATCAACACTCCCTCTTGTTCAGCCCGTAGGTAAACAGAAAAGAAACATATAATCAATGCAAAATAATATTCATTTATCAAATGCTTTCCGTACACAACAATGATATTTCATACAATGATAATGATGCCAAAGTACATAAGTGTTCACGACATTTATAATGTCCAAAATAGTACCAATGAAATGACACAACCGTGTCCGTACTGGTAATTGTCTAACTACTCATTTTGCCTGACAACATCATCCCCCCAAAAAAAGAAAAGTTGTCTCCTGGCGACTCAAGAAACTAACAAAATTAGGAGATAGCATACAAACATAGAAACAAGATAGACCAAGGAGGAGGTTGCATTCATGAAGTGTTCTGCTGCCGATGCAATTCATAAACTTGATCAGTGCGGATGCGTAAATCCTTTTGCGTCCGTGTGTTAACCTTCTCTGCTTCCTTTAGGAGAAGTGTTGTGTCCATGGCCTGGGCCTTAGCTGTCTACAATTCTTGTTTGGTCACCTGTAATCTTTGTTCAGCTTTCTCCTTATCTTGCAAGATTGTTGTGCGCTCAACTGCCCATGTTGCCTGTTGGCTAACCAATTGAGTAGCTAACTTCTCTCTAGCTTCTATCTTGACTGCCGTAGACCTCTCTACTGCAATCTTCTCTGCTTCCCTATCCGCCTCTGCACACCTATGAGCATAGTAGACACCTTTAAGGCCCCCACTATCTTGTGTGCTAGCTTCTCTATAGCCATGTTGCATGGTCCCAACTCGGGCTCTGTAGCCCAATCAGCCAACATCTCTGGTGTTTTCACCACTGGCTATCCCTTGGCCTCAAAGCAATAGTGAAAACGCTTAGGATAGACCCCCTGAATATGGGCTCAGATCAAGTGTAACTCTAACCTATGAGTCAAAGCTTGATATGCAACGATGCGACCTCTCTCCATCACAACTTTCATAGCTTTGAGGTATGCTTTGCATCTATCCTCATCCGACCCATAATCCTCTTTTTCCACATTGTCAATATTCCACTCCCTATCAGTATCCATCTCTACCTCTCCTGGGGTAGCCATGTCCACATCCAATGTCACCTCCTTTTCGGGTGTATCCTCGGACTGTGGTACTCCCACCTCCTATGGCTCCTAATATGGCAGTTGCTCCTAGGGATTCCTCTCCTTGCCTTGGGGACTAAATGGAGGGACTGACCTCTGCAAGAATGAGTCAAAATCGCTGTTGCAGGAATGCACTAGTTTTGTCCATCACCTCAACCTTCCTGGGTTGTGCTGTCTGTGTCAGCTCAATGCTCTTGACTGGCTGTACTAGCTATGTTGGTTGGGCCTTGGCTAACAAAGATGAAGCTACAGTAACCACAGCGTCAAAGCCAATCACATCTAGTCAAACCTGAGGTTCGGGTTCTAGTGCGTGCATCTCTACTAACTTTGCGGCTGGTACAATTGGATCTGGTGAAACACTCAGTGGAGTCATAACATTTGTTGTGGTTGTCGGTAGAGTCATGATAATTGGTGCATGCCTCTGGCCAAACGGAGGAATAAGCGAGGTAGTGGCTGTCAAGTGTGTCAAAGTTGGCAACTGGGGAGGGGTGAAAAATGTGAATCCTTCGATTGCTGCATCGCTCCCAACTTCCACCGAGGTACTCTCTTCCTCGGAGTTGGCCCCGTTGCTTTCTGTGGTTTCCTCGCTTTTGTTGTCCATGTCCCCATATGTATCCAACCCTTGCAATACCCTCTTCTGATTGGCCGTGGTTCCACCCGTATCCAAATACCTCCAGTAGAATACTGAAGGTTCTCCTGGCGCCAATTTCCTGCTTAGTGGAACTTAAAAGTTGTCTATTGGAACTTGATGAAGGGCTACTTTCAGAAACAAGCTGATGGCATGATGTGGCATGAAAAATGTTCAATGGTATAATGTCATAAACTCCATCGTGTCAATGAGGACTGTGGTCCAATCATACACGGTACCATTCATGATGTTGTTCATGAATGTAATCTGAGGCAAGGTGATATCTAAGGCCCTACTTGCCCCTATCAACTTGCTTTTAATTACATTCATAATACATCTCCAATGGCCCTCTCGAATGAAATCTCTCCATAGTCCTTGGCTCTTGGCACCTTTCACCATAGACTCCATTTCCTCTGATGTGAGATTGCGGCCCACCAATTTTATCCAATATTCCTTGCATTCTTGTGACAACTTGTGATTCTTGGTCTCCACCTTGTGACCTCTATAGCCAGGAATGCCAAAAACCCTATTGAAATCTCGCGGTTTGAAAGAGACTGTCATATAGTGCTTCTTGTAAAGAAATGAACTTGTTCTGTTGTTCTTGTTGTACATTTCTATCATAGTTCTTAAGATCGACTCAAATAGTCGAATAGAAAATACTGGAAGTTGTATTGCCCAGTGTACTCGCTCTCATATCAAAATTTGTTTGATTAAATCTGTATCTACAGTCTCTTGCCACCATCTCCGGCACTCACTACCATTCAACCCTTCAAACTGAACTGTGAGATGTGATAGGTCAGCCTTCACTTTCTGCTTCTTGCTATTGGATGCTGTTGGCCTTGCAAATCGAACTCCAGAAGCCAACACTCTGGCATTCTTTTCCATATTTGCCTTCAATTGGTTTTTCCACCATTTTCTTTTCCCTCCAGACTCCATAGTAACGGTCTCTTATTTTGTCTTTTAGTGTAACCAAAAGAAATAGTTAGGGTTTGCTCTCTCTTTTTGTCTTCTGTGGCAGTGCTTCTCCAGTGGCAATGGTTCCCACGCTGAATGCCTTTGTTGTCTTTTACTTCCTTGCAAATATTCTTCTGTTTCCCCCGGTCACTATGATTTGAAATTTGTTTCCTTTCCCATGGGATGTGGCTTTCTCCAGTAGTGGAAGCTTTCTTTTCTCTTTTAGCTGAATTTTTCTTTCCTCTTTGTACACTTGCTTGTGGCGTTGTTTTTGGTTTTCTGAAGTTGTTCTCCCCTCTTTGTGGACACTTCTCCATAGAGGCCGATGTTCTCTCTTTTCCATGGACGCTGTTTTTTTTTTGGTTACTTTCTTAATTTCCCACAACAATCCTTTATCTTTTCCTCCACGGGGGCACGAAACCCTCTCCGTGGACACCCCTTTCTTCTTTCCCGTGGACTTGCTCTCCTTTGTCGCGAGTATTGGTTAGTTTTTCCTTCACTGCAGTTGGTCTTTATTCACTGTGAGGGGTCGTGACTTATCAGCTTGTCCACAACAAGGGGCCCGCAAAGAAGAATAAAGACAAGATAGATATTATACTATTGGTAATATTAGGAATGACAAATTTTATGGATTTTTTTATCAAAATCTCCACCATTTTGATATCATGAGTATTGGCCTTTTGAATATCAACATAGGATATTCACCAAGTGCCTATGATATATCTATACAAATAACTCATAGACCGTCAATTGAATGACATCTAACACTTAGTTGTTGATTTACAAGATATAATCTATCATGATTTGTTTAAACATCATAAGATATCCATCATAATAGAAGATTAAGTTATTGTAAGATCGTCACCTTCTAATAACTTTAACAAATACAAGTGATAATCATTTGAAGTTGCCACTTTCTCATGATGTACATAGGGTGCAAGCTTATACACACATGATGTCAAAAGTTTACATGAAGTCACTATGAATATTGTCATGTGGTGTTGTCATGACATCCACCATGAACCGTATCAAAGAATAAGGTTTTCATCTCAAACATATCTCTTATAGAGAAGAATGTATTACGAGGATTGCACTTGGAACTCCTTCATGAAGGAACACTAACCTTTTGATTTCCTTGTCAAGGTTACTTCTAATTAAGTGTCAAAATTCCCTCTGAATCTGATATAAACTTTTGAGCTCCTCGTTCAAAGTTACTTCTGATGAAGTGTCAGATATTAAACTCCACCAATTTAACTGAAACATATCCTCTATCTACTCCTTATCTTTGTCCAAGGTTGTCTCTAATGAATTGTCAGGCTCCTATTAGTTTGTGGTGACTGATCAGGGATGTATTGTACATACTCCATAATTACATATTTTATCAGCATTTTTGGGCCAGCATGTTATAACTAATTTTAACCTGAAAGCAGCAAAAATACTTGTATAAAAAGGGCATAGGGTTAGGGATTTTCATAAGGTGTGATGCGATAATTGCTTCTTGCGGCGATATTGAGTTGTAAAGGATTATAGATTGTAATTAGGTTGTAATCACTGAATTGTAATAATATTGGACTCGTTGTTTGGTGGACGTAGCCTAGGGATTGGGTGAACCACATTAAATCTTGCTGTCTTGTGTTCTCTTTTGTGCAATTTATTATTTTCGATATTGTTTATATTTGCATGTAATTGTTACTTATGTCCGTGGTTAATCCTCACAACTCCCTCTTGATATAAAAGGATACTCATTATCTCAATCATCAAAGATATTTGCTTCAAGAACCTCACTTTAGCCAGCATGATCATTAGATGACTAATGAATTCTAGATTAAAACTTCTTTGGAGCTACTGTCATAAAATTGAGTTCTACACAATATTTGGTAGCATGTGTAAAGTACCAACCCTCTTTTTCTATAAGAACATCTCAAGAGACAAAGGAAAAAGATCAAGGCAAATAGCTCTTATAGTATGTATAGAATTACAAATAAGAGAGAGCCTACAATGAGTAGATAAATGTAATACTCAAGGAAAATACTTATTTGCACATTAACATCCTTGATGCAAATTGCTCCATTGAGGGCCCATATACATCATATCTGAAGATTTCTTCATATAAGCATTTGTCAAACAATAGGAATGGAACATTGATTAGTATTCCCCCCTACAATGTAAAAGTTCCCCTCTTAAAATTCCACTGTAATGTTCCTTGCTTGGTTAGCTTTAAAATTCCATTGTAATGTTCCTTGCTTGGTTAGCTTGAAATATAAAGACATTGTTCTCATAGATTCAATTGCAGATACTTCTTTCCCAATTTTCCACTTCTCTATTTGTCTGATTTATGTCTCCATAGATATGCAGTGGGCCATGAGGTTCTTCTTCATCATATGTTGGAAATGTATGCCTTCATAGATATGCTATTCAGTAATTAACAAATATTTGTTTACCAACTATGTATGTGCATATATTCCATTTTGACAAATGTGAGGATTATGTCATGGATATAGATAGTCTATATACCATTCTTACTACAACTATTAAGTGCACTAATAATGTCTAAAGCAAATGCAGATGATTGGTTGATGCAGATACAATTATGTCTCACATATACAAAGATTGTTGTTCCAGTTCCAATGGAATCACACTTCCTTACACTTTGCAGTTTCAAATTCTCACAATCTTGAGAAGCCATGTTGTCACTATTACCTTTAAACCTTCGGCAATATAAGGAGAATGCCAATGAATACTGTTGAGTAATTAATTTGAAGCATAATTACAACATTCATCACAGCCACACGATTTCCGACTGACCATCTTCACCATCAATGTTGGCACTTCCAACCTTTTATTAAGGTCTCGACGGTTACATACAGCTCATGGCACCCAGCTTCCTTAGAACATGACCCTTTATAGTTTCTCCATCTGTTGATACTTTCATTCTCCAAACTCCCCATGGCATCTGATGTGACGATTATCTACGTTCTGGCACCAACTTCATTGAATGGACAGTTTATTCTCAAAATGACACATTCATATTCATTATAAGTTCTTCAGGCGAATGACTGAGATGTTGCAGTTCCATGCCTCCGCAACAGATATTATGGTGAGTTCTGCATAGGTAACCAATATCTCCAACAACACAATAAGGAGTCAGACAGAACCAGTCATATCATTTGAAACGATCCTTTGCACATGTGGTGCTAATTCTCATTCCGTCTACCAAAGTGATTAAACTCCTCTGAGTGATTATCGTCTCAGTCGACCATGAAGTCTGTAAACATTAGCTCCTTGAGTTTGGAATGGACCTCTACTTGCACAGTTAAAAAAATGTTCATAAATGTTGTTTATTGAAGAATTGCAATCAGCGATATGAAAAGCTATTCACTAACTTCTAAACGAAATCCTCTTTAGTTATGCAATAAAATATGTTCCATCATTTCCTTTTGAATGCAGAATGGATGTTCCACCAAGGATATATATATCTTTGAACTGAAAATGACCTAAGTGTGTTGCTACATTATATAAAGTGTTGTCTGCTATCATGGTCGCTGATAGGATAGATATTCTACGATATACACATCAACAGAAATTTGCTGGTAGTACTGGTTGTATCATAGATGTACACTATCATTTTAAATGGTGAGAAAATTCTTGTTATATTAGAAAATACAGTAGTCTTTGCTATAAATAACATAAACAAAAGTTTGTTTCTTCCTTCAATCAACTACGCATCTCCAAGGATTCATGAAGAGAAGGATAATCTATATTATACGTTTGAATGGCGCAGTATATAACAAAGCACTCATTTTTTAACATCCTAACATCGAGAGTAAACTGGTATGAAAGTTATTCCCACCTGGGCAAGTCTTTGACTGCTGCTATAATAAATTTAGGTTCTACTCAAGCTGGTGGTGATCAATCACACAATGACATTGTCCAGTTAGCGATATGCAAAGACCCTACTGCAGGCCAATAATGGGGATTAAATGTTGCATTCCAACAATAGTGGTGATATGATGCTCCAAGATTTCAACCTCCAGAAACAAGTAATATAAAGGAATGATGCTCCCGACCACCAAAGTACTCTTTGTGTTGTTGCGCAAATGATCCAATGTTGTCCTCTCAATACACATCCCTGTGTTCTTCGACTGTTGCACAAAATAGGGAAATGATGCATCAAAGATTTAGTTTCAAAGTCCTGTGGAGGTTCTTCACTCTAGATAAAGAGTCACAGCATGAGAAATGATCAACCTTTATAATGGTGCTTTTGCTAATATCGATAAAACTATCTCTGGTTTATAATGGTGCTTTTGCTAACATCGATAAAACTATCGGCGCAAGTGTCAAACCAGAGATGTTATTGTTGGAAGTTACTATGTTGCAAGACAATGCCAATGTGGATCTCAATCAATATCATGTGAATATTTCCTAGTTGTTGGCTAGCAGGCCAGGTTCATTCCTGCTTTGATACCATGTTAAAGTTTTACGATCGCTGCAAATGTAATGGCACTGCCTGCGTAGTATGTGTCTTTCAAATGCAGCAATCTCCCTTGCATTTATATTGGAATGCAAGGAGAGAGACGTGTCCCTTAATGGGACATGTCTATTCATTATGGTGAGATTAATATAATAGTAATTGATATATATATATATATATTTCTTCAATATTTCAGTTTCATAGGATTTATCTGATAGAAGCTACAGAACACCAACAAACTGCTTCTATATACCCCATTGGTTGCTAATAACTGTTTGACCTGATGCCTCTCGCACGTTCACAGCTCGTCTCATAACAATTGAATGAGATACAAAGCGGGTCTCAGCAACCTAAGAAAGTGTTAATAGTAAGTTAATATTACACATTAAATAGATATAAGTAACACAAAATATTTTATTCAATTATGTAAAATACAACATAAATGAAACAAAATAAATTAAAATTTACCTTAAACAACTCCAATCTTGAGGAAGTACTAAAGATTGCTTGTCAAATATGGTGGTCTATCACAAACATCAAGATCTCCTTGACCTTTTGGTGTATTTCTTTTGTCCACCCTACTTGGGTGACAATTGGTCACATCGCAAAGTTGAGGGAGTATACAATGCATAATGTCCAAAAAATATGCTCGTGTTGCCTCAACCAAAGCACCTACAGCTCTACAAACTTTTGCATTGTTTGTAATAACTTGGACCATATTCTCATTGCCCACCATCTCTAAGGATTCAATGAGGATCCTGGAAATGATATCTGCATCTTTGATTTCCCCTTCACAATCATCCGCCATAAAAAATCTTGCCCCCTCAAGGGACACTGTAATAACATTTGTCAATCAGAAATAATAGAAACATCTGTTTCAATTCAATAATCTCCATTTGGTTTCAATAGGGCCTCTACAGGTTTCTTCTTTCTTTGCAGCGAGGTATTACACAACTTTTTATACACAACTTGTTAAACTTAGAGGTGCACTATTTATTGCTGACACCATGTCTTGTGATCTCACCAAGTTGAGTGGAAGATCATTGGCATAGATGCAACATACAGTTTTTTCTTGCTACCATTTTAAACACTCTATTCAATGGACCTCTCATGCGGGTGAGAATTTCTTCATCTTCTTAGAGGGCATTGGCAAGAGAGGATGTTTGGAGGCTGCTACTATATGAGACGGTAAATTTATTGTTTTTTCCTTTCTGGAACTATATGCACTTTCTTTTCCTTTTGCAAACAATTTGTTAGCATCTTGTTCTATTATAAATCTCACTATTTGTGTGGGAGATAATTGTTATTATCTGGGCCCTCACACATATTAATCCCTTTACCACTAGGGCCATTAAAGTGAGATTTCACTCAAGAATAAGAGCGTTTAAAATTTACATTACAAAAATAACATATTTTAAATACATCCCCCACCTCTAGAAAGTTGTGAAATCCTTGTGGTATGACTCCATAAAAGAGATCTTAATCTATTTTGAATTTTTGACTTCCTTCCACACACTGAACTTTGACTAAAGAATAGGATTTAATTGCTTAACTTTGACACGTAAATCTCCTTTGTAGAAACTATTCGACACTCTGCAAACAATCTCCTTTGAAAAATGCCACCAGCCCTTCAAATGCCAAAATGGAGAGAAAATATGTTAAGAGCAACACAAGAAGCAAAATGATATGTTCTTCAGTTGGGAGGGCTCATAAAGGGCCATACAGGGTTGAGGAGAATAATAAATTAAAAAGAACACTTTATGTTGTTTCTTTGGTCATTTTATAACTTTTCCACCTGTGGATGCACCCAAGTGTGGGCTGGGTGCACATAGGATGCATGCCCAACCCTGGGGATGTGTCTAGATGTACAGGGCTGGGCGCGCATCCTGAGCACACCTAGTGCACATCCACAGGTGCATCACCTGTGTGGGCTTGCAAGAGGAGCATCCTGCTATGTAAGTTTTTTGATGATTGTTCATTGAGCGAGATCATCTTATATCATCATCATTTTCAATACAATTTTCCCCATCGCAGGAGCAGCTTTTAATGTCTCAATATTAAGTGGTTTGTATCTTTAGCTTGACAGAAAGTCATTTTAGTTTTGCTCATGGGCAAAACACACCTTGGTCATTTAGTCTGAAGGTCACAAATGATAGTTGGCAACCATTTGGACTGTAGATTGGCACTGTCAACTCAGTTTCTTTTCACTCACAAAAGTGGCAGATATAAAAGTTGGACAACCTTTTTGCAAAATTCATCATTCAAAAGAAAATGGTGGTGAAAAGTCTCACAGAATATGGGTGCAGTATTTTCTATAAATGGGATATAGCATCATAGAAAGTTCAGTCAGCTTGAGAAAACATATTGAGGTCTATATACCAAGTCCATGTCTTGGTTTTTGAAAATTAGCAGAAGGGATCGATTAGGAAAAAGTCAAAACCTTTTGCGAAATTTTGGAGCCTTGTGTTAAGAAAGAACAGGTGTCATCACATGAAGTCATTGTGCAACACAAAAAGTGGTTGTACCATTACCATAGATTAGGGGGGATACAAAAATGCTTTACATGATCATGGGAGTAATAATAGTTTGTATTTCATAGCTAAATTAGAAGCTAAAGATTCATCTGGAAGATGAAGGGAATAATCATTTTCATATTGTTAAACATGCATAATTTGATTGAATGGGTGAACCTTTCATTGCATATTTGTTTCTGATTGTGCTACATATAATATGAAGTTTGGATGGAATAAAGGAGAGTTTGCTAAGGGTGTGTCAAAGGAAAGGGAAAAAATTGAATGTAGTAAGTTCGAATATGATCCCTTTAATTTTATATTCCCATTGAAGTTCTTAAAGTTCGAATATAGTAAGTTCGAATACAATCCCTTTAATTTTACATTCCCATTGAAGTTCCTTTTGAAGTTTGAAGTTTATTTCTCTTTTGAAGTTTATATTGGAGTTTATTATACAGAGAGAATTCTAAGTTCATGAATATAAATATAGAAATAAAGCAGAAACAAAAAATAAAAATTAATGATGAACTTCCATACATTTTAAAATGTTTTTATACCTATTTGTAATTACCCCTACTATTTTCTATATTTAATATTATTAATAAAACAAAATATTGAAGTTATATATATGTAAAATATATTATATTTATAGATTATTTTTAATACATATTTGTAGATTGTAATTATTATTAGTTTTCTCCCCCCAGTTAGTTTTCAATCAAAGAATCTATTTTTACAGGCTAAGGTTTGGGACTTCGTATTTTTTAATTCATTTATCACAGCCAAAATTTTAATTTCTGATTGATCTAGCTGAATTTACTGGGGTTTATACCTATTTTAGTAAATAGAAAAATCAGAAAAGTATTAAATACATGCCCGTGGTCTCTGACTAGAAATTAATGAATGGTTATCCTTATCCAGACCAGCGGTGATGTCTCCTAGCCAACTGTGCTATTTTCATTGGGTGGTTCAGTTTAAAAACTACAATGTCAATTCAAGAGATGACATTTTCATTCTCGGCTTGAGTGCACTTTGGAAGCAGTAAGGAAAACATTACATCTAGAATAGGCTAATCTGACACTCCATAAAATAGAAAAAAAACTCGTATGTGGAGTAGTTGGCTGTTTTGGTGGAAGGACGAAAAAATCAGTTCATCCATTTTTAGCGGTCGTTTCATATTTTGAGGCAATTCAGTGCAAGCTTTGATTTATACGTTTTTAATGTGCTGAAGCATTGTAGGTGAAAAGTTATTCTTTCATTGAAATTTTTGACTTCATTTTTTTAATATTAAAGAAAATTGATAAATTTAATATATCTTTTTAATTAAATTTTTAAAACTAATATAAATGTATGATTATACAATAATCTTGGAAACATTTAAATTATTTAGTTTGTTCATGAATCTCTTATATTTATTAATTGACCTCTTATCATTTTTCATTTTGACATTATTAAAATCAAATTAATTAATACATTCACTAATTATTTGAAATTATATGTAACATTGCTATATTAAATTAATTAAACATTGTGACTGGTTAAATTTCTTATACTTGCATTTACATTTAATACTTCATAACATTAAAAAAACTATACTCTTTAACGTTAAAAAAACTATAATTTGTTTCACTAATAACAAATTCTTCTACCCTTAAAATGCTTCGTGTGAATTACTTTAAATAGTTTACTTCTTTGCATTAAAAATTTGATATTTATCATAATATTAGAAGTTTCAACGACACCAGCAAATTTATGCTTTTTCCGATTAGATTTGAACTCAGAGATCTCATACCTAAAAGACAGGGACTACAGCTCGCAAAGAGCTCTTGTTAATATTAAATAAAATTATATATAATCTATATTTTATTTATTGGCAATTATGAATGTGTACAGTCACGGGAAAAAAACTGCTCTAGAGTACTCATTTCCGTGTTGGGATGGGTTAACTCATAAGTTAGTTGCCAGGTTACAAAACAAAGTTGGAGAAAACAAAATACAAACAGCTTTTAAGGCAACCATGATTGGTTGTGGGAAAGAAGTTGATGCAGCTCTAAAAATGCAAAATGGGGATATCAAGGAGCATACACAAATGCGTACATCTGTGGTCCAGCTGGTAATCACAATTTTTTTGGTTGCGTGGTTGTAATCACACGGGAAAGTTCGAAAAATTGTTTACATGTTGCCTAGAAGAGAGAGAATAAAATGTAACTAGAAAACTTTGAACCAATCTTAATTTCTAGCAATTTCCTGAAATTATAAATGTATTCTTCCTAATATTAAACTGGTCGAACATACATCCATAATTATTAATATTTGAAATTCAGAACTGCAGAATTCCTGATTATCACGAGAAGTTTCAGAATTCTAATTTTTTCAACCTTAAAATTGAGATTTGAGGCAAAAATAGGGCCAACAAATCTTTAAGTAAGTTACAATATCACATGACAAAGATCACAAGTTGCCAGTTGCAATTGAATTTCCAAATTTCCATGATTTTCCAGTGCAAAAAAGGATTTAAGCGGATTTCTGGAGCTGTAAAAAACAAAAAATTCAGTAACCCTGACCCAGATTTGCCCCATTTATTTGAAAAAATCCTTAGTGGATTTATTTTCAAGAAAGATTTTTGCTGTTATGATCTAAACTAATATTTTACTCTTTACAATTTCTTTGCTCTGATGTAACCAATGCTGCAAATCTATGATTTTTTTTGTTTCAATAACATATTTTTCGCTAGCCAGCTGATAATTTATGGATGGTATGCAGGCTCTTACGTCATATGTCTTACGGATTGTGTGCCTACAACAAACGCCTTCACCTATTGGTCTTTCCGGAGCAGCAATTGTTTTTGTATCAACTTTAACCGTAGCTTACTTTGGAAGGGATTCGATTCCAGATTCTTAATCTTTAATTATTCACCACCATTTCTGGCGTAGGATTAATTTATTATGCATTTATATTAAGAAGATGATCCATCCATCATTATTCTCTCTGTGGTGCACACTTTCGATTTCTATTGTGGGAGAATATTCATTTTGGCCAATGTAAATTTTGATCGGAGAAAAAATATTCGCCGTTCAAATAAATCTATGTATATTAAATGTTAAAAAAAACGTTTACATAGGTTTTTCATGATTCTATGTACCTTTGTCAAAATGGATTAAATAGTTCCAGAAAGCTAGTTCAGTTTCCTACTAGTTCTTAGTTTCTTCCTCTATAGCTGCCAGCATTTCGGAGCAAATTCTTTGTTGTGTCACATTTTAAACTTTTAGTACGATCCAAACTTTAATCTAGATAAAAGCAAACACTAAATATTTTGAATAATACATTTAATATATAGAATCTTGAAAATCATTAAAAAATTGAAGGCATCAATGCTAATGTTTCAACATAGTTTTTTGTTTGAAATATACTAATATCTTTCACTATGTCAACATTTGGAAAACCTAAAATTTGTATAAATTTTGCTAAATTCAAAAGCTTATCAAAAACCTAAGACTACTATAAATTTGGCTTGACTCAAAAGCTTGGCTAAAACTAAAATTTTCTTTAATTTTTGCTTAATTCAAAAGCTTGAGAGGGAAAAAGGGTACGCCTTCAAACATCACACACTAAGGGAAGAATTAAGCTTGAGAAAAAGAAGTCAATTTTGACTATTTAACACTTTTGGTTTAGGAGTTAAGCTTAGTGTGTGATGTTTAAGCCGTCTGGGAAAAAGTGATTAGAAAAAAAATTAGGTAAATAAAATTTAAAAAGCTAAAAGTTTGTTTAATAATGTCATGCTTTATGCAAAATAACATCACGCTATTGTTCTCCATTCTTATCCAAGTAAAATGTAGCCCCTCATCTTCCTCCATGTGGCAAACATGTGGTGGTAGTTGAGCATAAATCTAGTGTAACATGTTTTTTTGGTAGGTAAGGTACAATCAAATTTGCACTTTGTGGAGACCAGTTTGGCCTGATCAAATATGAGGCACAAAGGGACATGTCATGCACCATAGCTATAGAGGGGGACCATTCCAACTAGTTAAGATGATAGGTGGTGCCAATGCCTGAACATGAATCAATAAGGCCAATTTTCCTCTTTTCTTTGCTACCCAAAGGAAATAAAATCGAGGGCTCTCTCTAGGTAAATCTGATGATTTTGTGAACCCTAATATTTTTTGTTTTAGCTATTTTAGAATGTTTTCTTGAGGTCCTTTAATGGTGATGATGGGGAATAAAATGATGAAGAGATTGACATATTTAAAGGCCCTTGGAGAGAGCTCAACCCCTTTGTTGGCTTTGCTTGGGGGAAACAAATACATTTTGAGATTGAACTCTAGGTGAGCCTCTCTTATAATGGGCTCATTCTAGGTGTTGATCCAAGGTTTAGATTTGTTGCCTATTTGTGATCAGTTCTCCGTGCAGGTGCTGAACGGGCTTTGTTCCTTTCACTCACTACATGAGTTTCTGGATTAATTTTTAATAGGCTTAACCAAGACTAGAATTTGATGGTTGTATTGGCCATTTTCCCACTTTTTAGTTGTATATGACAGGTTAAACATTTGTTGGACCGTATTGGTTGATAGGTTAAGATTTTATAAAACCGTCAATATGATACTTAAGTTTATTAATAAACCATCAAAATTCATAATAGACAATATTTTTAAAATTCACTATATAAACAAATTTTTTACCAATTTAAAATATTAGTATGCAAAATATAAATTTAGAAACATTCTTAATTTACATATATTCTTATTACTTTTTAGAGTTTTATATTATTTTATAAAACGAATGAATTTAAAAACTTTTATATGAGATTTTTGTGAATATTACTAATTTATACTTTATATTGATTAAATATTAAGTTATTAAGATAAAAATGACAATTAATAAATATCTTAAAACATAAAATGAAAGGCATTCATATTACCAAATTGTCATAAAAAATCCACTTGATAGGTAGGGGTGATCATCAAATTCCAGGCCTGGGCCTAACAATATGGCGAGCCAAACTCCTTGTAGGGACTTAATGTTTGCATTGGATTTCAAATAGTTTGTAATAATCAACATGAGCCTAATGTAGCTCTGCCAAATACATTACTACATAGTTGTCCTCTCTTGTTTTTTCATTCTAAAAAATAAAAATAACCCCTAGCAAAATTGTCGTCAACCAATAAGAAGTAAGAAATTTTATCTTAAAAATAGATTTAAAAAATATTCCTATCATTATTTGTTGCCCATGCAAATTAATTATATGCCACTAACACAAATATTAGTTAAAGACCACATGATTATACTGAGGCAGGGGAGACAGGGTTGAATCAGTATAATAATGACTTGGCCAATTTAAAAACTTTTATCCAAACAATTAACTTCAAATAACTTTAAATGTTGAAATCAACAATTATGTGCATGAACACAATGACACAAAGATTTTACATGGAAACCCAATGTGGGAGAAAACCACGACAAATAGATGTTTATATATAAACTTGTTCTTTTACAATGTTTCGTAGGCTACAACCTACTAGAGGCTCCAACCCCTGTGTTTATGAGCATTGACTCTCTAGAAGCTCCATCTCCCACACTTCATAGGCTCCAACCTACAGGAAACTCCAACTCCTTTTGCTATCAAAGTGAGCACCAACTCACTGAACTTGAACTTTTTTTCCACTTTGATATTGTTGCTTACTTCAACTGATGATGGATGCTTTTGTACAAAATTCTTCTTCTATTCTCTTTTACTATTGCATATCAAGAATAACGAAAGAGTTTATACAAAATTAGGAGACCAAAAAAAGAGGATTCCCTTATCGATAGTTATATCAGACATGAAGTATTAAGACTACATAGACTAGATACAAAGACATATATATCCAAAAAAGAAACAATAGTAAACTAGATCACTGATCCTATTCTTCCTCCTCACTAATCTCTAGAGTAGTGAAGTTTACTGGAGAAGGCATATAAAATGACACAACTTTCATCTATGCTTTTCTCTTCCAGTTTCCTTCATGTTTAAGCTTATGGATGAAGTGTGCTAGTGGCATATTGAAGTCATCCCCATATTTTTTAGTAGTGTATCCATGGGCAAGATCCTTCTTTTCTAGTACACATTTCCCATCCTATATCAGCTAAGAGAACTGACTTTCTTTTATCTTGAAAACAACAGTGACCTACAAGGCAACATCAACAAAATGAGTCTCAAAGACTCAGTAAGGCATCCACCTTTACCCTAAAAGACGTCATTATTCGTATATTTCCATAGAAAACCAAAGAATAATAGAGGAAAGAATAGACCAGAACATATTATATCATTTATTTCTACCACTAATTTTGCCAAAAATATTATCAACAAAAAAATTCCCATCAAGTTTGAGACCAAATAGACTCCAGATCTCTCTAGCGAAGAAGCAATGAAAAAAGACATGAAAGATGGATTCAGGTTGTCTACAAATGGAACAGATATTTGGCTCCCTTCTCGGCCTCTTGAAGGGCAACTCATGCAACAAAAACCTTCACAAAAAACAAGAGACTTTGGGTTCAATGGGTCGGGACCAAAGACTAGACAAGATTTTCCTCCAATCAACATGGGCAAGGGAGAGGGTCCAACAAGTATTAAGGTGGTCAAAGATAGCAGGGTTGGCTGAAAGAAGAGAGTAAACATATTTGGACTTGACAAGATCAATGCGGGTAGAGTCAAGCCAACACAACTAGGAACAACATGAGGTGGGTGAGCAAGAAAGGGGTCTAACACCAGCATCATCAAGGGCTTTCTTAACAAGGCAATAAGTCCTCCAATAAGGAAGAGGGACTAAGATATTTGTCTCTGATCTCCTCTCATTGGATTAATCTACCATCACAACAAATATCATTAAATGTACAGATGCTTGCCTTGACCTTCTTAGCAGAGCATCCCTAGACAAGAGCTAGAGGTTTAGAGTTGCTTTGCAAGTTCCACCAGATAGATCCTTTGCCTCACTATATATTTCCTTCCTTTGATCTTTGTATCTTACCAAATACTAGTCTAAAATTTGCCAACTTTTCCACAAGGATATGAAAAGATTAGAGCCTCCCACCAAAGTTTTTGTTTCTAATGCCAAAAAGTCTAAAGTATCCAACCTACCCCAAAACTTGGCACCACAAGGATGTCCAATACTTAAGTTATTTCTGATGAGGACTTTCCATGGCTCCTCCCCTTGGACAACTTTTGCAATCCATTTAACAACCAATGTTATTCCTTGTTGTCTAAGGTCCTTCAATCCCAGACTACCAAGTTCTTTACTTTTCATGCACCAATCTCATTTAACTGCATGAGTTTTCCTAACTCCTTTCCCATTTGACCAAAGGTAGTCTTTGATAATCTTCTGCAAGAACTCAAACTGATTGACATTAAACAATCGGGCTGAGGAGAAATACACTGAGGATTTTTTGACATACTTGCATCCTTCTAGCAAAAGAGAGGTAAAATGAGTTCCACTTATTGAGTTTAGTAGTGACTTGTCTCTGATCCAACTCCACATATCAATGCCAATTTCTCACACCATGGAGGAGGGGACAAGTCCCAACCTAACATGCATGATTTAGATATGGAGATTTTTCTTCCTGATGAAAGAAAAAATTAGTCTAACTTGATCATCAAGTATTCCATGTTTTTCTTTTCTAAAACAAAAATAATAGTTGTATCATTTGCAAATTGTACATTAGGGATCTCTTCCATGTTTGGGAGTTTAGGGCCTTGCACTCTAGGGGAAAGAGAAGAATATGTAAGAAGATAGTGAAGGGAGTCAATAGCAATAATAAATAATGCTGGAGCTAAAAGGCAACCCTGTCTAATTGATATAGATAGATAGAATTTTTTTGATATGTTCCCATTGACTTCAACAGTAGTTCTGGTGTCCTTCATTAGAGTTTCAACCATATGGGAGAAAGTTGTAGAGAAGCCAAGAGCTTCAAGCATCATTAGCATGAGCCCCCATTCTACCCTATCATATGCCTTCTCATAGTCACTCAACAACATCCTCACATTTTGGTTTGAATTTTTTGACCAATCCATTGTCTCCCAACAGGTGATGAGGTTCTCAAGGATGGATCTGCCTTTCACAAAGCTTGATTGGGTGGGATTGATAATCTTGGGAAGAATATTTTCAACTCTTATAGCTAGAATCTTGGCTAGAATTTTTTAAACCATGTTGATAAGTGTGATTGGTCTCCAATAAATGTCTCTCAATAGGTGATGAGGTTCTCAAGAATGTATTTTCCTTTCACAAAGCTAGTTCAGGTGGGGTTGATAATATTGGGAAGAATATTTTCAACTCTTATAGCTAGAATCTTGGCTAGAATTTTGTAAACCATGTTGATAAGTGTGATTGGTTTGCAATTCTTAATGAGTGTATTGTCTCCTCCTTTATGAATCAGCTTAATCACCCCTGAATTAATATCTTGGCCCAAGGATCCTTGATTCAGGGCAAAGTCAAAGACATCTTTCATCACTACGTTAATCCATTGGGAATTAGATTTGAAGAACTCTACAAGAATACCATCTAGGCCAGGGGCCTTCTCCCTCCCAATGAGTCAGATAACACAACTGATTTCTGTGATAAATGGGGACTCCAAAATGCAAGGATTCTTGAGTTGACAACTTCCTAGGAATAATAGTGCATATTTTGTTCCTAGCTTCCTTCATGTTGCAACCAATATCTTCAGAAGAGAATAAAATTTTGTAATATTGGGCAAAAGTATCAAGGATGCATTATGGATCATAAATGGTAAGTCCATTATCACATACACAATCTATCTTATCCTTAGCCTCCTTGAGTTTGAGTAACTTGAAGAAACTTTAAAGCCTCCATCACACATCTTAAGCCAATTGACTCTTGATTTGATTCTAGCCCCTTAGATCTTTTTGGACTAAATTATTTTGAGGTCATGCTTGGCCTTGGCAACAAGTTCCACAGCTTGAGGGTTGGAGTGAAGGGCTTGAATAGCAACTTCGACATCTCAAAGAGAGTTAAGGAGGGACAATTCTTGGGCCCTAGTATCCTTGGCTTTCTTTTTACCCACAAATTTAAACATATTTTGCCAAGAGATTACAATATGATTCCAACTAGAAATGGGGTTCTCATGCTGATCAAATGAAAGAGTTGTTCCTTTATTCTATGCTATTTGCATGACATGGAATGTGTTGGACCTTGTACTCCACATTTGTGGTTATTCAATGCCTCCTTGCATAAATAATTTTGTTTTACAGTAGCCAATGCATTTACACATAATTTCTTGAAACCATTTCGATGAACCCATTCATTCATATCACAATAGTGGAAAAGACCACACTTTTGCAAACCATCGTGTGTTTATTCTACAAACATCTATTTGCACCCCTTGTTCATCAAGTGTGTAGGTCACAGCCAATAGAGTTAAACATAGGTTTGATTTTACACCAACTCATTGCATTTTCTTTGAATGTTTATAGTTTTTTTTGTTATTCTAATCTTCATTTTTAAATTTTACTTAGTAGGTTCACCTTGCATCCGTTGGCCTTGTGCTTTCCTTTTTGTTACAATATGGAGATATTCTTTGGCCTCTATAGAAATTCCCATCTTTACATAAGAGATTAACATGTCATTTACCTTTGAGTATCGACATCATGTGAGTGTTTCTTATACCCTAGGCCTTGCACATGTCTTCCATTAAGGGATCAAATTACAAGTGTTAGCTCGATTATTTGATTGTTTTAGGGATCAAATTACAAGTTTCAGTCATCCTTGATGAAAACATAATGTATGTCACCCTAAGACTTTCTTTTATTGGTTTCATTCATTCACCCTTTGAATATATTTTTATTTTGGTGGGTATGAAATGATAATATATAAACAATGGTGTACAATTCATGTGTACAATTTTGCTACAAATGTGCTTCCATGTGATTGATCATTCAATAGCCTTATGGTCCATAGTCTTAGGTATATTTATTAATATTTTCAATGTTATCACCAAGTATTCTATTCAACTAAATGATATACTCTTTAGGGTTCATGTCATCATCCTTCTTCCTAACATCACTCTAATGTCTCTTATACTCCAATGAAGAGAAATCTTCCCCAATGTTGTTGCTTCCCACATTGACTATCTATTGATCACTTGGCCATATAAACATCTTATATTATGGTGGTACATCAAATAAACGGTGATTGCATATGAATTTGGTGTCAACGTGAGATTCTTGGATGGGTCAAGCCAATAAGTTGTCCTCTTTTAATTGCTTTTTTGTTTCTATTCATCTCACCTTGTGTGTTGTTTGAATCTTTCAAGTTCTGAGGTGTGTAGATTGCCTCTGAGTTTCCTAGCCATTAACCATGGATAATATGAAAGTACGAATTGGTGTAGGAGCACCCACATAAAGATTGTAAATGTTGCCACATTTCAAATTCTGCCGAGTTATAGAAGTTACCAAGCACCATAAATTGTTTAGGATAAGATCTTTTCTTGGGATTTGTTTAGACCATTGTGGGGTCATTCTTCCCTATTCTATACTGATCTAGAATATTTTATAGTTTGCTTTGGCATGCAGTCTCTTCGGGTCGGCTTTCCTATTTTGTAATAATTTAGAATGTTCCGAAGACCGTCCTAGCAAGTATAAATAGAGTTTTTAGGTTTAGGTTTAGTCAAGTTTTTAGATATGAAGTTAAAGGGAGAAGAAATCTTTAGGAGAGCAAGTGTATATATTGTTCATTTGATGAATCAATTGGAAGAATATTGTTATCTATCTCTTTCTGGTGTTGGTTCCTTTTTTTTTCTTCCGTTGAATTTATCTCTGCATCATTTTTGGTATCAGAGCTTGGGGAAAGCTCCTAAGGCAATATGATTTTATGTTTGGATTAGAGTCAGACACTGAAACATCAAACATGGTCATCAATACTGAACTAGCAAAGAAGATGCAAGAACATGAGAAAACCAATAAGTGGTTATTGGATGAATTTGAGAAGCTGAAGGGCCAGATGGAAAAGAGAGCAAAGGTTTCCTCAAAGCAAGAGGAAGAAGGGGACGAAGAGGATACCCCTAAGCAGGAGGTGGTTAACTTACCTGCAAACCAAAGATACTTCATAGAAGCCCTTGAAAGAGTTGGCAAGAAGGATGCCAAAGGTGGCCTACACATCTTCTCGAGAAAGAAAGATGTTGATGCTATTGTGGATTGGATAGAAGCCTTGAACAACCATTTTGAATGTGAAAATATAGCAGAAAAGGACAAGGTAAAAATTGCCATGTCAAAGTTGAAGGGACCAACCCTCACTTCATGGAATTTAATTGCCATGTCAAAGTTGAAGGGACCAACCCTCACTTCGTGGAATTTAACTCAAGGAGAAAGGGTCAAAGAAGGTAAGAACATGATAACTTCATGGGAAAGGATGTGTGCCAAGGTAAGAGAAACATACTTACCTAAGGATTATGAAATTCAACTTCATCGAAGGAGACAAAGTTTAAGACAAAAGGAGCTAGATGTCACAACCTATACTGAAGAATCCCAAAAATTAAGCCTAAAGGCAAAGTAGAGTGAATGTGAAAGTGTAAAAGTTGCTAGATATCTCAATGGATTAAGGTTAAACATTCAAGAAGAACTTAATTTATTGTGTCTTGATACAGTACAAAAATGTTATCAACTAGCATTGAAGGGGAAGCCAAATTGAAAAGAAGGCAAGAGAAAAATAGCAGAGGAAGAAATCAAAGGGGAAGAGAAAATTTCCAAGGAAGAGGACAAAACCATGAAGATCATAAGGAGATAAAGCAAGAAACTAGTCAAAGTGAAGGAAATTTCAGTGGTAATTTTAGAAGTAGAAGAAGAAATTCAAAAGGTGGATTTGGTGGTAGAAGGGCAAGTCCGATCATTTGTTTCAATCGCAATAAAGAGGGACATTATGCATCTAGGTGTCCAGATAGAGCTCGTTCAAGTTCACAAGGTGAAAAAACACATTTGGTACAAGATGATGAGTACCAAGAGAAGGAGATGGCTGACTCAAATAGTGTACCTGAAAGAGGAGAAAGTTTAATGATGAAAATAACACTTTTGAAAGTGCCTACTACCATGGAACCACCACAAAGGAAAACTATCTTTAGGGCTACTTGCAAATCCGAAGGTAAGGTATGTAAAGTCATTATTGACTTAGGATCTATTGAGAATTTAGTTTTCTCTTGAGATGGTTCAGAAGTTAAAACTTAGGAGAATACCTCATCCTTTTCCCTATAAGGTTTCATGGCTAAAAAAGGGTCAACAAATTCTTGTAAATGAGCAAGCATGGGTTGATTTTCAGATTGGAAAGGATAAGGATAGAATTTTGTGTCATATAGTTGACATGGATGCATGCCATCTATTATTTGGTAGGCCATGGTAGTACGATTTGTAGATACAACATGATGGAAAACTCAATATATACACCACCAAGAAGGATGTCAAGGTGATTAGATTGATTCCATTTGTTGATCATGAAGAAGTGGAAGAAAATAAAGAGAGGGAAGCCAAAATTATGATGGTTGATAAAAAGGATTCTTACGAGACATGAAGGATGAACCTAAGCCTTTTTTTCTTTTGATGCCTAACTCACAACGACAAGAACCCATTGGAAATGATAGAAAGGAGGCTGAAACAAAGAAGGCAATTCCTAATGAAGTGAAAGAACTTTTGGATAAGTACGAAGGTTTGATTTTAGAAGGTATACCAAAGTCTTTACCACCTATCCAAGATATTAGTCATTGTATTGATTTCATTCTTGGAGCTACTTTACCCAATAAGGCTGCATAGAAGATGACACCTTAATAAAATGAGGAGATTGCTAGACAAGTAAAGGAGTTACTCAATTCTAGCTTGATTGTGAAAAGCTTAAGCCATGTGTTGTACCTATTATTTTGGCACCCAAGAAGGAAGGAATTTGGAGGTTGTGCATTGATTCTAGAGCCATTAATAAGATTACAATCAGACATAGGTTTCCAATGCCAAGAATTGAAGATTTGCTTGATTGTTTGGGAGGTGCAATGTATTTCTCCAAGATTGACTGAAAAAGTGGGTACCATCAAACAAGGATAAGAGCTGGAGATGTGTGGAAGAAAAAATTCAAAACCAATGATGGATTATATGAATGGAAGGTAATGCCATTTGGACTCTCTAATGCTCCTAGTACCTTCATGAGACTTATAAATGAAATACTCAAAGACTTCAATGGCAAGTTCATCATAGTATATTTAGATGACATATTAATTTTCAGCAAGATGAAGGAAGAACACAAAGACATGGTTTTGAGAAGACTTCATGAGGAGAAATTGGTAATAAACTAGGAAAAGTGTTTGTTCATGCAAGAGGAGCTGACATATCTTGGTTTTGTGATCTCCCAAGGTAGCTTGAAGGTGGATAAAGATAAGGTTAGTGCTATACTATCTTGGCCATCCGCAAAACTAGTTGGAGATGTTAGAAGCTTTCATGGTCTTGCTACATTTTATAGAAAACTCATAAGAAATTTCAGTCATATATGTGCTCCTATGTTAGAAATTATTAAAGGAGGAAGGGAGTGTAAGTTTGCATGGAATCAATTAGAAAATGAAGCTTTTGAATTGCTTAAGAAAAAGGTTAGTGAGCCGCCAATTCTTTCTTTACCTGATTTTAACAAAGTTTGCCAAGTAGAATGTGATGCTAGCAAGATTGCTATAGGGGCAGTTCTTAGTCAAGAAGGAAAACCAGTGGCCTTTTGAAGTGAAAAGCTCAATGAAGCCAAGCAGAAATACTCTTCATATGACCTAGAAATGTATGCATTGGTTCAAGCTCTCAAAAGCTAGAGACATTACTTGTTGCCAAAGTAATTTGTTGTGTATATTGATAACCAAGCACTTAGTTTTTTGAATAGCCAAGACAAATTAAGTCATAGGCACATGAAATGGGTGGAGTATTTACAAGCCTATACCTTCACCATCAACCATAAGTAGGGAATATTAAACAAGGTTGATGATGCTCTTAGTAGAAGGAATTTGACTATCTCCCATATATAACTAAAAAGTGTGGAAATTGAAGCACTCAAGGACATGTATGTAGCAGATCCAGATCTTGGTGACATCTACAAGGTATGTATGGAGTTTGGTGAAAGATACCATACTGATATTCTAGATTTTTTTGATACAAGTCAGACTTCTTTTCAAAGGAGGACAACTATGTGTAGTCAGGTGCTCTATGAGGACAAACATTATCAAAGAGAAGCATAGTGGAACAATGGGTGGACATTTTGGTTTAGATAAAACCTTAGAATTGGTTAGAAGGTACTACTATTGGCCTAAACTTCCAACTGATGTTAGAAACTTTGTGGAAACATGTATGATTTGTCAAAGGGCCAAAGGAAGGACTATAAATGCAGGGCTTTTATCAACCTTTGCCAATACCATCTAGACCCTGGGAAAGCATAACAATGGATTTTGTAATGGGCTTGCCACAGACACAAATGGGGCATGATAGTGTCTTTGTTGTAGTAGACAGGCTCAAAAAAATGGCTCACTTCTTACCATGTAAGTCGACCAATGATGCTTCCCATATAGCATATCTCTTTTTCAAGGAAGTCATAAGGAGTCATGGGCTACCTCTCAACATAGTTTCATATAGGGATGTGAAGTTTTTAGGATACTTTTGGATAACTTTATGGAGGAAACTTGGAACCAATTTATCATTCTCATTAGCCTACCACCCTCAAATTGATGGCCAAACAAAGGTAGTGAATAGAACATTGGGAAATTTGTTAAGAACACTCACAAGACAACACACAACAAAATGAGATGTAATCCTACCCCAAGCTAAATTTGCATATAATGATTCCATCAATAGAAGTATAGGAAAGTCAAACATTTCAACTGGTGTACAAAATTCATTCTAGAGAGATCTTCGAGTTAAGAGATATGAGTTCACAACAACAAGTTAGTGCCCAAGGAGAAGAATTTGCTACAGCCATAAAAGATATTCATGGTGAAGTCAAAGCACAACTCCAACAAACCTCTGACAAGTATAAGAAGCATGCAGATAAGAAATAGAGACACTTAGAATTTGAAGTGGGAGATTTAGTATGGGAAGATCTCAAGAAAGTGAGGCTACCAAAAGGTAAATTTACCAAGCTTATGTTGAGAAAACTATGTCCTTGTCAAATATTGAAGAAGTTTGGAACCAATGCTTATGAGATTTGGCTGCCACTTGAGATTGGCATCTCTCCCATCTTCAACATAGTAGACCTCACACCATTCAAAGCACCCAATGAAGAAATTGATACGAGATAGATTGCTGATACAAAAGACATTCAAAATCTACCATTTAAGAAGACACCACAACTAGAAAGGATACTTGACACCAAAGTCATAAAGTAGATAAGAGGAAAGGAGTCCAAGCAGTATTTGGTAAAACTTAGAGGTTATTCAGATGTAGATGTGTGGATGACTGAGCAAGATATCAAGAAGCAGGGTTCCACTCTACAAGAGCTCATCTCAAGTGGGCTTGAGATAAAATTTCCTAGGGAGTATGGTGTAGGAGCACCCACATAAAGATTGCACATGTTGCTGCATTTCAAACTCTACCAAGTTGCAGAAGTTACCGACCACCAAAAATTGTTTAGGATAAGATCTTTTCTTGGGATTTGTTCAGACCATTGTGGGGTCATTCTTTCCTATTCTATATTGATCTAGAATATTCTATAAGCTACTTTGGTGGGAAGACTCTTTAGGTTGACTTTCCTATTTTGTAATAATCTAGAATGTTTCGTGGACTATCCTAGCAAGTATAAATAGAGTTTTTAGGTTTAGGTTTAGTCAATTTTTTGTATATGAAGTTATGGGGAGAAGAAATCTTTAGGAGAGCAAGTGTATATACTATTCATTTGATGAATCAATTAGAAGAATATTGTCATCTCTCTTTCTGGTGTTGGTTCCTTTTGTTTTTGCTTCTATTGAATTTATCTCTGCATCAAAAATTTAGCATTAATATCATGGATTTGTATTGTCCTATTATTGCAAATTAATTAATTTCCTCTCATGTCAATTTTGTAGCTTGATTATATCGCTGTAATATATATTCATAATGGATGAGGAGCGTTCTTTGCGGGATATCACACTAAGATCTTTCATTCACTTCAAATATTTATGCTGCTTAAGCATATTCTTAAGAAGGTCAATGTATTCTCTCTCACTTGTAGAAATGTAATCAGATCTTTTTAAAACATTGGTTATTTACTTCCATGACTCACAATATTATGATCAATAAAAGCAAGGAAGTATGTATCAAATTATTTATGAAATTTTTCAATGAAGAATAAAATTTAATGATTCAAAAAATTATTCATATTATATTTTGTCAAATACACTTTATGATTGACATCTCCAACATTTTCATGCATTGTTGAATTGTTTTAGGATAGCAAGATATTGAAGACTTTATAATTCAATCTGATCAAATCAGATATTGCTTTCTATCTATCTAGCATTGCATATAATTACATTTATAGTTGGCTTTGATACCATTTTGTTTTCTAAGATCATTGCAAATGTACTAACAATTGCCATATATTGATTGTTTTTCGAATGCAATTTGAAGGCTTATTAAATTTGAAAGGAAGAGATGTGTCTCTATGGTTAATCATCACTAGTTAACATATTATTTATATTAGAAATATAAATAACCATATAAATAATATATTATTATGTAATATCTATAACTATAACTATAACTATAACTATAACTATATATATATATATATATATATATATATATATATATATATATATATATATATATATATATATATATATATATATATATATATATATATATATATATATATATATATATATATATATATATATATATATATAATTTTAACATGGATAAGTATATATAGGAAATGATAATTTGTCAATATAATGTATATTAGATCAAATCAATCTAACTAGAGCTACAACTTTAACAATAGTAGCATGCACTTCATGGTCCTCAAGGAGGGAAGAATTTAAGACAAATGCATTAGCCTTCTTCTTAAGATTAGGAATGGAGGAATCGAATTTGATGATATCAACAAGAATGGGGTGATGATTAGATAAAGAGAAGGGTATAACTTTAACAAGATAATGATCCAAGGGTTTAGAGCAACTGAACACATTTTTGTCAAAATAGACTCTATCTAGTCTTGAATAAATCCTTTTATCCCCCTTTTGAAAATTAGACCATGTGAACCAGATCCCTTTGGGTTGATTCTTGAGTTCAACTAAGGGGTCAATAAGATTAAGCTTGGATAGGAGTCTATTCCAAAAATATCATTCATTGCCCTTCCATTCCAATTTTAGCCCCTTGTTTTATCTTATGCCCTTTCTACCATGTTAAAATCTCCTATTAGGATCCAGGGGATGTTAGGGAGGTTGGAGAGCCATTGCCATACGTTGATTCTATCAATATGCTCATTAGGGGAATAGATAGAGAAAATTCCAAATTCAAATGGTCCTACTTTAAAAGAGACCCACATAGCTCTATTGTAAGGGGAATCACCTTTTTTTATCAGTGCACTTTCTCCATTTGGGCCCAATTAGAATGAATGTACCACCTTTTCCTCACTTGTGGTTGGTAGACATTGAAACAACATCTTTCCAGATGCACTTAAGGGAAATATCTAATAAAAACCCAACCAAATTCACTTCTTGCAACAACATGATGTCAATATCCTTAGTCCATCTAAGGAACCTCTTAACAATATATTTCCTATCAGAGGATTTTAATCCTCTGACATCCCAAGAAGCTAGTTTTAGAAATTCCATGAGAAATTTTATTTGTCAATTTCCATGGGGGATTGGAATTCTTTGGAGCACCCAAGCATTTTAATTCTAGCCACCTTGCATGGCTTAGGGTTACCATTAGGCAAGGGAGGCCTTCCTCTTTTTCTCTAAATTGCTTCACCATTATTCAACATTAAAGGCTCGTACTTCTTGGGCTCTTCTTGTTGAACTTAATAGCATTGAACACAAAAGCACCTTTAACAGGATTGGATTCAACAATAGAGCCTTCCCCACTGCCATTCCATGGGATTCAAAAGATGACATCTCACATTCCTTATGATTACCCCCATAAAATACTAGAGTGAAAACAACATCAAGATTGGTTTTGCTATCAACATCATGAGGTTTACCTACAGTTGTATTAATTACAACCATGGAAAAATCATGTAGCCTTTCTTCTTTATGAAGGCAATCCAAAACATGATAAGTTATGGCAAGATCTTGTTCTTCCTAAGAGATATTAAGCACAGTAAGGGTAATAGGAATAGGGGAAATAGCCTCTTGACTGCCCCAAATGGGGATGGAAAAGGATTTCTCAATTGGTTGCAGATCTACTTTCTTAAATCTAGCAGCTCTCTCATTGATAGATTTTAGTGCAATTTGTTGGGTATTTAAAGGGTGAGCCTTAATGAAAAAGGGGTAGTATCCAAACCAAAGTAAATGGTGTGTACCTCAGCTAGAGAATCTAGTTCTTTCAAGGGAGAGGAGGGAACCGCTGACTCTAACCCAAAGGAAGGTTTAACAAACTTATCTTTTAGAATGTCAAGGGAGGCTCTAATAGTATTTGTATCCTTCAACCACAAAGATGCATTGGGGTCAACAAAGATTTTCTTAGGTGATATTGGCACAATAAAGAACTTTAATTTAGGGATTTGTCCCAGAGTGCTTGTGCCCTTTTTAGGGTTTGGTTTCTTAGGTATTAATGGGTAATCTTTCCTTATGTGTATAATTCCCCACCTATACTTCCTTGGAAAAAGGATAAATAAAAGCCTATATAATCTATTTTTAAGAACAAGCATGGAATTAAACAAAATCAACATGAAATTGGTCATAAGATCACAATGGAAGACTTAACCAACCAATCTAGGTGAGCAACAAATCTCCAAGCGATACTAATTACTAATACGTCCAAAACCACCTATACAAGTTTATCAAACGAGAAGCCAAAGATCTCTAACCTGTTGGGGCCTAGGAAGGGGCATGTCCCAAGAGGGTAACCAAAACTCCCTTCAACTCTCGACTGAAAAGTCTAGAGATACCTATTATTTGCTTGAGCAGGTTTTTGCAAAGATACCAAGAGATACTTTTCTAGTATCGTATGACATTTCATAGTACTACTAAGTGATACTTTACCATTATCACACGATACTTCTTATAACTACTTGGTCACACTTTTAGGGACCACATGATAGAATTTACTACTACCATATGATACTTTACCAATGTTGCACAATAAGACTTATAACTATCATGTGATACTTTCAGCTAGTATCATACAATATTTCTCCTTAAGGTGTGTGATACTTGTCTAATATTGCCCAAAGCTGAACTTCTATCACCCATGATTGCAAAGAAATAGCTTGATGAACAATCAAAAGGGAAAAAGAGTTAGAACCTCCACACTGGGGGGTATTGGATCCACAATAATTGAGGCTCAAACACTCGAACGAATGTAAAATAAGTAAGCATGCTAAATGGGATGAATCAAGCATCTAATCACCTAATCCATAACAACTAGTGAGCATGCAGAGAAGTAACATTGCAATAACACACATGAGAATAAATCAACTATCTCTATGAACTAAAATAACATAAATCACATAGAAACATACTCCCAAAGTAACAAGGAACAAAGTGACCATCCAACTTTGGAACTCAACAAGGAGAAAGGACAACTCTATATGCTAGTCCCCAACAACAATAAATGTAGCTACACCTCCCATCCATGTGAAACCCATAGGCCCATTCCATAGTGATGATGGAGATAGTGATCTGACCTCAAACATGCACAAGACAATCATCCAAGGCTAACACTCATGCCAAACAATATGAAAGACTAAACCCAAGATAATGAGACAATGCAATACAATAGGTCCTGGTCATACAATCTATGGGTCTACTATATAGGGATTCTGTTGGAGAGTATGTTGCTTGGAATCATAGAGCCCTAGGTAAACATCATATGAAAATCTCCCTTGGAAGGCCATCACACTATTTCCCTTGGACAAATGCTGTATAGACACATGTCCTCAAATATACCACTAGGAGTGTACCTTCAGATCAACTACTAGGTACTCACATTTTAATTATCTGAGTTTTATTACCTAGTAATTTATTTAGTTATTACTTGTTTAGAAATATCTTCATACTATCTTGTCTAGAGGTAATCGAGATATTGAGAGAAGCCGCTCCACATGTTTACCCTATATACCCATGCTCATCACACGATGAGAGCCTGTAGGCAATGTAGTTTCCCAAACCAACCCCAATGAATCATAACTCCACCAATGACAACTAGGAATTTGGGCCTCATAAGCACTTGATAGATGCATGCACACATGCTCATGTGTGGTACACCAACAACATGAAGATCATAAATAACAAGGGCTAGATGAGAAACAAAAGACACAAGCATCACAACACTCAATTGAATACAGATCGAGAGTACGGATGCAACACATATCCCAATGTAGATATAAAGATGTAATGGTGGTCAGATTGAAATTCTTCAGATACTCAAAATTCATGACCAACACCATGCCAAGAAAACCTTATAAAAATGGGTGGCACACAAATTGAGACAAAAACCTTAAAAAACCTAACATTGACAAAAAATTATGAAAATGAAACCCATTCTACCCTTTGGTAAATGATCCAAAAAAATCCAATAAAAATTAGGTTTGAACCTCGTATACAAAAACAACAAGGATAACAGTGCAAAAGCCCAAATCCCCATCCGAAAAAATAGGAAAATGCTCATACCTGCCCAACTAGGTAGAGCTAGCAACTAGAAAGAGAGGGGAACACTAGTTCTCAACCTCATAATAAACAACTACCAAAAATAGAACTTGAAACAAAGCTGAAATAGTAAAATAGGAGAGCCCCTACCTGACAACCAAAATGTAAAATATGGGAACCTTACCAATAAAATAAAAACCCTATAGAAATTGTTGAAAGTCATGGCAATCCAAGGTCTCCTCAAGTTGGATCCAATGAGACCAACCTCACAATGACCCCATGCCTATAGCTCTGACAACGAACATAACAATATTTCCTCTTGAAGAGGATTTGGAATTTTCTCTCAATTTTCTATTTCAAAAGGTGAGAAGTGAGGAATAAAATTCCTTTTTGGATTTATATTTACTTTTCAAGTGAATAAAAGGATTAGGGTAATTAACTAGACCACCTAGTTAAATCCCTAATCAACCCAAAAATAGGCTATTCCAAGTAATCAGAATTCCACTATGGAAAAGCTGTCGGGATTTAAATTAAATAAGATAAAGCCCAACATTTCCTTAAACTATTAAATTAGAGAATTCCTTAATAACTTTCATGAAAAATGTGAACCTCAAAATGCACAGTCATGCTCACTAGTCTAATCAAATAACACAAAAGCGTCCAGATTTATTAAATCACCAGAGGGTTTAATTAATCAATTAAACAAGATACATTGACCATACAAGGACGAAATTGGCTTGGTAAATACAATGATCAATAACTCCACGTGCCACTGTCGGGGATATAAATCCTCCACACTGTACACTATGATCAAGTGCATTAGCATATAATAATATAGCCGAAGCGATAATGTATTAAATCGCATTAAATAACCATTTATTTAATCACATTAAAACCATCTATTTAAATCACTCACTGCACCATAAACATCACAAGGTAAGAATGCAGTAAATAACCATAGCATCAAATCCAAGTATCTAGAATCTAATAAGTCCATCATATAATCATAAATAGAGTATATATCCAAATATGAATAATCAAATATCATCATAAAGCATCATGTCACATCAATGCGCATCATCATGCAGATATGATTCAATCGAACAACATAGCATCTAACATCTATGATGCTGGAAATTAAAATATAGTATCTAACCATTAGGTCATCTCGAAATCAAAATATAACAAGGTACAAAATGAAAACATAGAAGGCACTACATCCACTCACACTAGGCATAGGCTTACTCCTAGAAGCCTACAAAAAGATAAGGGTACAAATTTCTCAACCGTGCAACATCTTCCCAAGTATCAGAAGTCTCATCGCTCAGGTCCCACTAGACCCTTACATGCTCTATGTCTCAATCCCTAAGGGCCAACCTTTGATGTTGAAGGATATGAATGGGCTTCAAAGAAAGTTACTCGTCCTCCACCTGCAAAGGATCCCAATCAAGAATATGGGTAACATTAGGAATATAATATTAGCATGAATGCTAATGCTATGGGGGAGCATTATAGAACATCGATATGATGTATTTATAACTACATTTTTCATTGATGACAACATAGTAATAAGCTTGTAAAAGACTGACAGAGTAGTAGACTATGATTTTTGTATTGAGAACATTGTATTACTTATCTGATGATGCGTAGTTACCAGTGCATACTATAGTATGTGTTTGTTACTATGGCAAGTGTGCAGAACCTAATGTAAAAATGTATGAAAGATATGGTTGATCTACAAAGAACTGTATGGAAACTGAGTATTAGGAAAGCAATTCTTATTGTATGATTGCTAGAATTCATTACAATTGTAGTGAAGGGTTGCACAGTCAATTGAAGATAGTATATTGACCACTGATTATGCTAGAGAGTTCACATGTACAAAAGTTGCACGTGTGAATGTTTTTGTATAACTTTGATTCTATAGCATTTATTAAATGCATTTCATTTAATTAACGTGTGGAGAGCTAACTCAAGGATTTATTATTGAGCATGGTATAAAGGAAAGATGTTTTCCATGTTTTGTATACATAGAGAGAAGAGAAGACTTGCAAATTACTGAGTAGCAAAGCAATAAAAAATTAGAGTAACTTACCTATGCATGTAAGCAACCATAAGGGTTATTGTTACTGAGCTTAGAGTTCTAGATCTAATTGCATGATCTAAAGGTGAAGTAGTCTGATGAACTAGATAGAGGAAGAAGTGAAACCTTGTTACACATCTATTATCTTGAAAGGAATAGTACCGAGGTCAATTGGACAGTGGGTTCATTAATTTGATCCTAAAGCTATTTGGATAGTGGGTTCAATTGCCTTCCACAACTCCTAATAGGGTTGGAATCTCCTAACAGGGATTCAAAGTCTCCTAATAGGGACTCTTGTACTAAATTTTATAATAGACTCCTAACAGGGTCCATCCTCTAACAAGAAATATTCATATTAGTACATCATTTTGTGTGCATCATTCGCACTGAGGTTTTCCCTTTGATCAAGGGTTTCCCTAGTCAACATATCTAGTGTAATTGTTTATGTGCATCTCTTTATAGTTGTTTTTTAATTTGGTTGAATGGTCAAGATTGTTTAAGAGATTAAATGTTTTTAATTTTCATATAACTAATTCACTCCCCAACCCTCTCGTTATATTGGTGGACTACTATTTGTAACATATACAACCTCAAAATAGAAACATGGAAAATATCATGGATGGGCGATAGGCTAGGTGGCAAAGCTAGTTGATAAGAAACAAGAATGATCCTCTCAAGGATCTCAAATGGTTTGACAAAACATGGCACCAACTTAGAGCCTTTCCCATAATGGATAGGGCTCTTCCATAGATGCACTCTTAGAGATACCTAGTCACCAACTAAAAAGTGACGATCCAACCTATGCACATTTGTATACTTCTTTTTGCCTATCCTATGTAGTAACCAAATGTTCTCTAATATGAACAACTTGCTACTCCATATCCTGAAGCATCTTTGGACCTAAAATCACGCAGTCCTCTAAAAGATCCTAAATCAAAGGGGTACGACATGGTCTACCATACAAGACTGAAAGATGACATGCCAAGAGAACTATGGTACCCATTTTTATAGGAAAACTCAATAAGGTACATATGATACTCCCACTTCACCTACCTATCCATCACATACATGCAAAGCATGTCTTCCAGAACTTGGTTCACTCTCTCTATCTGACCATCATTTTTTGGGTGGTAAGCCAAACTAAAATTGAGTTGCATGCCCAAGACATGCTGGAGAGATGTCCATAGTGATGAGGTAAACACTAGATCTCTATCCAATATAATCCAACAAGGGATTCCATGCAATCAAACTATGTCTTCCAAGAAAATATGTACTACAAAAGAAGTTGTGTAGGATGTTCTCATGGGTGAAAAATGTGTTATCTTGGACAAATTGTCCACTTTCACCATGATACAATCCTATTGTCATGATGAAATAGGCAACCTTATGATAAAATTGATAGATATAGTGTCTCACTTCCACTCTAGAATCGTATGCAGTTGCAAAAGGCCTGGCAGATGCTAATGCTCTACCTTCATTCTCTAGCACTCAAGATAGACATTGAGCAACAAAATAAAAAACATCATACCTTATCCCTACCCAGAAGTAAAACTATCTAAGGTTGGCTTTCATCTTCTTGATGCTAGGATGTGTAGAATATGGTGCATGATGTGCATCCTACAAAATCAAGGTATGAAGATCACTAGATATCATTGCATAAATGCACCCCAAGTATCATAGCAGACCATCATACTCTAGAAAATAGCTTGAAAACCTCTCTTTAAGAATATGTCCAAACTCATTCTCTACCCTCACCTCATGATACGATGTGTCACTAGGAGAGGCCTCCAAGATACAACCTTGTAAATCCACTCCTAGTGACAAAAATGATATCTCATGTTGCCTCCTACTCAATGAATTTGAGATGAAATTTTCATCCCATTTGATATAGTAAACATCAAAATCATATTCTCATAGGAACTCCATCCAACAATGTCATCGTTCATTTAGATTTGGCCGAGTAAAGATATACTACAAGCTATGATGATTGTTATGCATCTCAAACCTGTGTTTGAAAAGGAAATGTCTCCAGTGCAAAAGCACATGCAATACAACTGCAAGTTCCAAATCATGAGTGGAGTAGTTTAGCACCCAGTCCTTGAGTTTTCTAGACTTGCATGCAGTCACATGACCATCTTGCATCACCACTACACCCACACCCTCCAATGAAGCATTTGTGCAAACCATAAAATTGCCTACAAGATTAGGCATTGCAAGGCTAGTGCATTGGCTAATCACTCCTTCAAAGCTTCAAATGCTGACTCACACTGGTTTGACCAAACATACTTCTTCCCTTTCCTCAAAAGAGAAGTGATAGGATGAGCCACTTGTGGAAGTCCTTCACAAATCAATGGTAGTAACTTGCCAATCCCATGAAACTACAAACCTCAAAAAATTTATAGGTGTTGACCAATCCATGATAGTTCAGATTTTCTCTAGGTTCACTACAATACCATCACCTATGATGATATGCCCCAAATACTTCACCTCAGACTAGAAGAATCCACATTTTCCTAGGTTTCCATACAATTGATGGTCTTGTAAGCATTGCTTTACTTGGCATAAATGGACCTCGTGCTCCTCAATAGTCTTAGAATAGATCAATATGTCATCCAAGAAAACAAGGATGCACTAATCAAGGTATGTGTGAAATACTCCATTCATGAAACTCATAAACATTGATGGTGCATTGGTAAACCCAAAGGGTACAATCGTAAAATCATAATGCCCATAGCATGTATGAAAAGTTGTTCTATGAATGCCAACCTCATGAATACAAAGTTGATGGTATCTCAATTTAAGATCAATATTCAAGAACACTCTCACTCCCTTCATCTAATCAAACAAGTCATATATTCTCAACAAGGGATACTAGTTGTTCACCATCACCTTATTCAAATGCTGGTAGTCAATGCACAACCACAATGATCCATCTTTCTTCTTCAAAAAGATGACTGGGGCACCCCATGAGGATACACTAGGAAGAATATGGCCCTTGGCCAAAAATTTGAGCTCACTCAACTCTTGAGTAGTCATATGGTAAGGAGCTCATGAAATAGGCTCTACTCTTGGAATGAGATCAATACAAAAGTTAATGTCACATTCAAGTGGCATTCCTGGTATCTCATTAGGGAATGCATCTACATACTCACAAAGGAGTGGGTGATCATCTAACATCACCTCAAGGCTCTCAACCTTATCAAGGTCATTGACAAAGACCACAAACATCTGACATCCATATCACACACTCCACATCAGCTACTTAGATGAGATCATCCAAAGTGACAATGGCCTCTAGACCCCTACAAGCTTTGCCTGCCCACCTATGTAATTGATGTAGGAGCATCCTAGGTGTAAGAGAAATCTTGCCTCACCCAAAAAAAATTTCATTTCAATCTTTTCTATTTTATTAATGCCTAGTAGATAGGGTGGTTACTATTTATGGTAATTTGCCATTTTTAGTAAGTTTGTCATACGAGCTCAAAATGTTTTAATTTTCTACATGAAGGTTCATTTTGGAATTATAAAACTACCATAAAAATATCATTGCTCTAGCTTAAGTATCAGAAAAGTTATTGTGGATTTTTGGTGGAAAAAAAATTGGAAGAAAATCTTTAGGCTCACTGTTGGAGGCCTTAGAATGCTTAGATGAGGTTTGAAAAATTGATGGAAGAGTGCTAGTGCCATTCCAAATCTATAGATCAGGAGCTGGCATTTTTGAAAAGTGGTTGTAATAGCCAATTGAAGCAACAATTTGAGAGTTATGTCCTTATGAAGTTGGGCTAGCAAAATTTCTAAAATGATTTGTCAAAGATGTATTTAGCCAACTCTATATGTATTGTTAGGGTATATCATCTAGGTATTAAGTTTGAGCATCTAGAACCTTCTTTAGTGGCATAGAATTTCCTATTTAAGAAAGGCCTAAAAAATTGTCTAGGATAGCTCTAGGTGATAGTTCATAGCTTGTCTTACAGATTATTGTAATGAAGGCACCCATGTGGGTTAGCATATTGTATTTTTTAATTTTGCAATACCACATTTGTGACACAGATAAGAAGTCTATATTTTGTTCTTACTTTTGTTGTTATTTCTTTGTTTCTGTTATGAGTTAATGGTATTAAGGGGAGAATCCTTCATCAAGTGGTATCAAAGCTAGAGTTCTTGAGTTTGTGGAAAGATCACTGATTGTGAGGCAATTTGTACTAGGGTTTCAATAGAAGTGTGAAAATGCCTCCATGAAGACAGCATGGCAGAAGAGCTGTGGGTGTTACACCTAAGGGTTTCTAAGCCCTCTGAAGACAAGAACAAGCATTGGAAGAACAAATGCACAGAGGAATAAATCTTCCTATAAGAGATGAAAGCAAGGATGAAGATAAAATAGATGAAAATGCCAAAGCAAAGGCCATTCTAAATCCAGAGGAAGAAAGACTTTTTAAGGCCATATCCAAGATTAGAAAATGACCTAAGTTTGAAATTCCCACATTTTTGGGAAATCTTAAACCAAAGGAGTTGATTGATTAGATCAATGAATTGGAGGAGTACATTGAGTATGAAGATATTGATGATCCTAACAAGGTTAGGTCTGTGAAGGCGAAAGTGAAGGGACATGCAAAGATTTGGTGGCAAGAGGTTTAGTTGGAGTGAAATAGAAAGGGAATCGACAAAATAACTAGATGGGATTAGATGATAGCTAAACTAAAGTGACAATTCATTCCCATGGATTATGACCTTGATTTATTGAAGAAAATTGAAGGGTTTAAGCAAGCAAGAAAATCTATTCAAGAGTATACTGAAGAGTTCTACCAAGTTCTCATTAGAACCGACCATGCAGAAGCTGATAAGGAGAAAGTTATCTATTATCTTAATGGGTTAAGGCCAATCATTCAGGATGAGCTAAGTCTAGTTTGAATGAGTAGTATTGAGGAGGCATACCAATTTTTCCTAAGAGTTGAGGAGAAATTGAGCAAGAAGTTTGACAATAAGAATAGTGGAAGAGGTGGGGGAAGATCTGGTGGATGATCTTATGGTGGTTGTAATGATGATCAAAAGAAAAAAGGTGAGGCTAGAAGTAGTAGTTAGAACCAGAGGGGAAACAATTTCAATCATTTCCATGATCAGAACAATAGAGATCAAAGAAGAAGAGGCAGAGGACAAGGATCTAGAAGAGGAGGCTTCTATGGAAAATGTTTTCACTATGGAGAAGAAGGGCATAGAGCATTTGAATGTACCTAGTGCCAAGGAAGGAAAAATTGAAGAACAGAAGGTCAGGCGAGAGTTGCAAATGTTGATAAAGATGCCAGATCCTCGCATTTTGAAGATGTTGAAAGAGAAGTTCTAGTTAACCAGGGAGTCTTGCTGAGTGGTGAGAATGAACCTAATCAAAGAAGGAGCTTGCTTCACAGAAGGTGAAAATGTGAAGATAGGTGTTGTGATGTGATCATTGATAGTGGAAGCACTGACAATTTGGTGTTAGAAATGATGGTGGCCAAGTTGAAGCTGAAGAGGTAGAAACACCCGTGTCCATACTATATTTCTTGGGTGCAAGATGACCACAAGGTCATGGTCAATGAGCAATGCTCAGTGAAGTTCAATATTGGAAGCTACCAAGATGAGGTCTTATGTGATATCATACCTATGGACATATTTCATATGTTTTTGGGTAGGTCGCGGTAGTTTGGCAGGCATGCTATACATGATAGGTGAGCAAATACCTACACTCTAACTAAGGATGGAGTGAAACATAAGCTAAAGCCATTGAAGGATGAAGAAGAAAATGTATATAGTGCTACCAGAATATGTTTTTTTGATGGAAAAGAGTTTCTTAAAGGTATGAAGTATGAGCATATGTGTTTTCCTATAATTCCTAAAGATAGTAAATAAGAAGTAGAAGAGGTACTTGCAGAAGTTGTAGATATGTTGGGAGAATTTTTTGATATTATATCAAATAATGTACCTGATGGATTGCCCCCAGTGAGGAAGATCAATCCCCATATAGATTTGGTTACAGGAGCCATTTTTCCAAACAAGGTAGTGCACAGAATGACACCAATAGAAAGTGAAGAGTTAAATAGGCAAGTTCACAAGTTGTTGCAAAAGGAGTTGATTCAAGAGAGTCTGAGTCCATGTGCTATACCAACAATATTAGCACCAAAGAAAAATGGAGAATAGAGGATGTGCATAGATTCTTACACTTTCAACAAGATCACAATAAAGTATAGATTTCCTTTGCCAAGGATGGATGATATTATGGACTATTTGAGTGGAGCTCAGTATTTCACAATGATAGATCTAAAGAGTGGGTACTATCAGATTCGTATTAGAGAAGGTGATGAGTGGAAGACTGCTTTCAAGATAAGGGAAGGACTATATGAGTGGTTAGTCATGCCTTTTGAGCTAACCAATGCACTTTCATGAGGCTTATGAATGAGGTACTAAAGTGGTTTCTAGGTAAGTTTGTCATTCTTTACCTGGATGATATATTGATCTTTAGGAAAACATTAGAGGAGCATTTGATTCATATTTGCACAGTGTTTGAAAAGTAGAGGGAAGAAAAGTTGTTGATAAACTTGAAGAAGTGCAATTTTGTAAAGAAAGAGTTGGTGTATCTAGGACTTGTAGTATCGGGAGAAGGTCTGAAAATAGAACCAAAGAAAGTGAAGGCTATCCTCGAATGGCCTACTCCAAGGAGTGTGAAAGAGGTAAGATCTTTTCATGGACTGATACATTTACAGAAAGTTCATAAGAAGTTTTAGCAGTATTTGTGGAAACTTCACTGAAATAATGAGAGGGGATAGGAAAGAGTTTAAGTGGACTGTAGGAGCAGATACAAGTTTTAATTTGTTAAAAGAAAAAGTTACTAAACTACCTATTTTATCACTTCCTGATTTTAACAAGGTGCTTCAAGTAGAATATGATGCTAGTGGTATTACAATAGGAGCTATTTTGAGCTAGGAAGGTAGATCTGTTGCTTATTTCAGTGAGAAGTTGAATGATGCAAAAATAAAATATTCTATTTATGATCAGGAATTTTATGCTATATTTCAAGCATTGAAGACGTGGAGACACTATCTTCTTCCTAATGAGTTTTTTTTGTATACTTATCATCAAGCTTTGCAATATTTGAATAGTCAAGGGAAATTGAACCAAAGGCATTTAAAGTGGGTTGATTTTTTGTAGAGTTATACATTTGTTTTGAAACAAAGGAGTGGGAAGTCTAACAAAGTTTTAGATGCTCTTAGTAGAAGACAATTTTTGCCAACAAAAATGCAGATAGAGGTGGTTGGGTTCAAGGAATTTAGCACATTGTATCTAGATGATCTTGATTTTGGTGAAGCATGGAAGCCATGTACAGAACCTATTACACTTGATAGGAAAAAGTGGTTGGATTTCATGATCCAAGATAATATGGTGTTCAAAGGAAGCAAGTTGTGCATTCCCAGAAGTTCAATGAGAGAGAATCTCATCAAAGAGAAGCATAGTGGAGGATTGGCTAGACATTTTGGTAGAGATAAAACCATAGCTTCGATTGCTGAAAATTTCTACTAGCCATAATTGTAGCAATATGTGATGAAGTTTGTACAAAGTTGCAGACTATGCCAGATGGAAAAAGGAGTGAATCAGAATACAATGTTGTATCAACCATTACCTATACCAGAGAAGCTATGGGAGGATATCATCATGGATTTTGTTCTTGGATTACTAAGGACACATCATGGGCATGATTCTATTTTTGTGGTGGTTGACAAGGTTTCAAAGATGGTACATTTTATTCCTTGCAAGAAGACTAATGATGTTATTCATGTAGCAGAGTTATTTTTTAGAGAAGTTGTGAGATTACATGGTCTGTCAAAGAGTATAGTTTTAGATCGAGATACCAAATTTGTTGGGTATTTCTAGCATACATTATGGAAGAAGTTAAAGATAGATTTGAAGTTTAGTTCATCACATCATCCACTAATTGATGGACAGATAGAAGTTGTGAATTGCAGTTTGGGAAACTTGTTGAGATGCTTGGTTGGAGATAAACCAAAAGGATGGGATAGGATTTTACCATAGGTAGAATTTGCACATAATAATTTTGTCAGTAGGAGTACTGGTAAATCATCATTCTAGATTATATATGGGAGTAATACTAGAAATGATTCTAAACTAAGGCAGTTGGATAAAGGAGAGATAAGTAGTGTTGAAGCAGAAGATTTTGCTAAACATTTGAAGAACATCCATGAGGAGGTGAGGAAACACATCATAAAGATGAATACACAGTATAAGGCTAAGGAAGATGTGAAAAGGAGATATAAGGAATTTCAAATTGAAGATGAAGTCATGGTTCATTTAAGAAAGGAGCATTTTTCAGTGGATACATATAATAAGTTGAAGATGAAGAATTTTGGACCGTGCAAGATAGTGAAGAGGCATGATTTTGGAAATGCGTATGAAGTGGAGTTGCCTGCTTAATTGAATATTACACTAGTATTTAATATTTTAGATTTGGCAAAGTATTATGAAGGAGGTGATGGAGACGAAGTTGTAGAAGTGTAGTAGATAATTCCAGTAGCTAGTTCGGCTATAAAAGAGATTGAGGAGATACTAGACAGTTGTGTTGGAAAAAGTACTAGAAACAAAACTTATTAGAAATATATGCTCAAATGGAAAGGAAGATTAGTTGAGGATTCATCATGGCTAGAAAAGGAGGAGGTTAACCATCTTGGATTTCCTCTGAACACCTAAGACATGACGGGGTCACTTCTCAAATTGCCCTGGGTGTCTAATGCAGGAGCATCCTAGGTGTGAGGGCAATCTTGCATCACCTAAATTTTTTTTATTTTCAATCTTTTCTATTTTAATAAGGACTAGTAGACATGGTGATTATTATTTATGGGAACTTACTATTTTTAGTCAGTTTGTCATATGAGCTCAGAATGTTCTCATTTTCTACAAGAAGGTTCATTTTAGAGTTGTAAGCCTATCATAAAAATCTCATTTCTCAAATATTAGCATCAGAGAAGTTATTACAGATTTTTGGTGGAAAAATTTGTAGAAAAATATTCAAGCTCTCTGTTGGAGGCCTTAGAGTGCCTAGATGAGGTCCAAAAAATTGATTGAAGGGTGCAAGCATAGTTTTGAGCCTGTAGATTAGAAGCTAGCATTTTTGAAAAGTGGTTATAATAGCCAATCAGAGCAACAGTTCGGTTCGTGAGTTATGGCCTTCGAAAGTTGGGCTACCAAAATTTCTAACTTTTTTATCAAAGATGTATTTGGCTGACTCTATGTGTATTATTAGGATCTGTTGGCCCTAGGCATTAAGTTTGAGCATCTAGAACCTTCATGGGTGGCATAAAACTACCTATTTAAGAAAGTCCTAAACATTGTCTAGGACAACTCTGAGTGATAGTTCACAATCTATCTTGCAAATAATTGTATTGAAGACACCCATGTGGGTTAGCATAATGTACTTATGAATTCTATAATTCCACATTTGTGGCACAAATAAGAAGTCCATATTTTTTTTTTCAAATTTATTGTTCTTTCTTTGTTTCTTTTATGAGTTTATGATATTAAGGGGAGCACCCTACATTAGCCTTATTCCTACAAATATTTACACCTAATTCCCAAGAACACCATAAGGCCAATGCAAAAGAAAGAGGGCGCACTTCCTTAAAAAGGGAAAAGATAGACTATCATGGGCAAGTAGGATGAATCTCATAAAATAACCCAGTCAAACTTTTTTGTTTGAACTTTGCTGTAATATTGATAAGTCATTGAGAATGTCTACAGAAGGACTACTTCTCATGAGATGCTCTCCTTCAAGCCAATGACACAACTTCTCCTGATATGAACTATAATTTCTACTCTGCTAGCAAAAGATATAAATTAAATTAGGATGTCAAAAATAAAATTTATCGATGCGAATCAAAGGGTATGTACATTTTTCTATTCTAAAGCATAAATACTATGAGAAAAGGGACCTTGAATTAGAAATATCTATTTACAGAGCATAAATGATAGGGATCCTAAAAATGGACTACATCTCAAATGATAAATACTTGGACAAAGAAAAATGAATATAAATATTCTTGCATAATACATAATTCAGTTGGGCAAAAATGATGCCATAGATTACATCAACCATGTGCTCAACATATGTCATCTAAAAATCATAATGAAAATTAGTCTATATGCATGACATATGAGTTCCAACTATAGTTATCCAACAATGTAAAAAGACTTGTATAGTATTTAAATTTATAAATTCATCCTCCATTGCACATGATTTAATATTTTTTGACCAATTTCTTGTTTTAAGTGTTATGGGTCAAAGTGAGTCAAAAGTGGTAAAATTCCATTCAAGGGCATAAATGAAATATATTATAAAGTTAAGATGTCACAATTTGATGTTGAACAACCTATTTAAGGTGCCTAGAAAAGTATATTAGAACTTAAAATGCAAAATGTGGAAAAAAGGTGTAAAAATTGCCAAGAAATGTTGTCAACACTTATTTGCAAAAATTGACAAAGTGTAGAAGGTGAACAATCATTCATCTTGTTCAAGCCATAAGGGAGGTGAAAAGTCATGTTATTCTATAAAGCAATGTAATATCATGATATTGATATAGAGGGAGATATGGAGAAGGTAAATGAAAGGTTTTGTGTATGGTTTTGAAAGTAGAAATTAGTTTTTGGTGTAATATTGTTGATATACTGGTATTTATATTATAGTCCTTCTATCTTCTCCTTTACTTTTTGGTTTAGTGGGTATTAAGTTTCTTATATAGAGAAAAGAAGATCTAGAACTATTGTTGATATTATAAATGGATATAGCATCATTTGGTGAGTGAAAAGAAGAGCTCACTGCTCATAGTTAGGCAATAATGTTTAAATGACAATCATTTTTTCTTTTTCATATCTCATGATTGTGGTAATGTTTGCTGCTGGTATCAATTCTCCATTGCTTTTAGGTGGTGAATTGCCTTATGGAGACCATTTTTACCTATTGGTGTTTTCACTTTGGGGCTTGGGAACATTGAATGTAGCCACAAAATTTGATACCCCTACTACAATAGAAATTATAGGCCTATAAAAAGTCAGGTTTCCATCTCTAGACCTCTATAGATAATCATTATAAATGGTAGTAGAACAATGTATTGTAACTATTACCATTTCCTATTTGTTAGGCATAACCAGAATGAAGATTCACTAGATAATGTACAATTAGTATGGCCATTAGGTGTGACATCATCAAAGATCATTTAATAAATTCTCAAAGTCATCAAAAGCTCCATTGCTCAGGCTTTGTTGGATTATTTCATCTACACATGATTACTTGCCCCTATTTTATATCTATTTTCATTTTCACTTTCTTGATACACAATCCTTAACAGTTGATGTACTTCATAGAATCTCCAACAATAATTCACAAATGAGGCCATTAAGGCTCCATTACCTTATACTTCTAGATGATAGCTTCACCTTCCCATGTAGAATCTCCTTTTTCTTAGTTCTTTCACTTGGTGAGGTTTTCTATGACCTTGAGTTCTTTGTTGCCTAAGTCATGTGTGCATATTGCTTTGGGTTATTATAATAGATGCATACATAACATTATGCTAATGATTTTAGCCAATAATGCCAACATTCATCAAATCTAGAAATTAAAAAATGACCTACTTGAAGTTTATGTATGCCACAAGTCAACAAATCTGTATGTATATCTAAGTGATGGACTCAAAGCATAAAAATGTGCAATGAAGTTTGGCTCCAATTGGTTGTGGAACTCTTCTACTCTTCTAGTTGTGTCTATTGATTGGCTTGCTAGGTAATTTTGATTTCAATGGCACCACTTGCTGTTAGAATTATTTAGAATAAATGAGTGGGGCGGGGGTGTAAATCAGTTATCCAAGGTCCAATGATGTCCAATAAAACTTTTTCTACAAATCTTTAATGGCACATAATTGAAATTATCATGCATGCAATTAAACATTAAACAACCATGAAAAGTAAACATGCATCACACCATAAACTAAGGATTTGATAACCCAGAAACCCTCCAAGAATAAGAAGGTAAAACTGGAGTGGGGATGATACCCACAAAATAACTGCGCAATTGATTTCAACCACTTCTAATGGTCTACCATGTTAAAGGCCTGCCCTGTTAAAGGCTACAACACATTGTTAAATGTGACCTTGTTAAAGGATTTAAGAACATTCAACTTGGAATGTCACCTTGTTAAAGGATTTACATAGAGCTATTAGGCTCACCCAAGTCCATGGGATTTTTAATCACCTTCTCAAAAGAATCTTTCATCCCTCTCTAAGGATCTCCTATCCTCCTCCTAAGGATCTCTTTATCCTTCTCCTACAGATCTCTTTATCCTTCTCTTGGGGATCTTCTATTCTTTTCCTAAGGCTTATCCACCTAGTTGTTAAGCTAACCTAGCAATGTAGGGTTTTCAATATCTAATACAATGGTAAGAAAGTATTAGAAGGGTTTTGACCTAATACAGATTGCAACCTTAACTATGCAAATTTTAGATCACTTCTTTAGTTCTCTTCTTTGTTTGGCTTCTCTTCCTTGCAGTGCTGACAACTTGTTCACCCTTCAAGATCTGTCTCCTTGAGTTCTTCCACTCATTATGCCAATGAAATCTCTAGTCACTTGATCAACTCAGAGTCTTGATGCTCTGTTCTTCTCCTCTTGACTTCTTCACATGATCACACTTATGACCAACTCCCTTTCTTGCATGCGCCACTCTGATCTCTAACTTGTAACTCCTTATAAAGAAGTTCTGTTCTTCATTTCCCACTCAAATCTTAATTTTCTCTTGAGAAAATGATATTGTTTTCCCTCCAAAGTGTTTCTTCTGGAAACTTCATGATAGATCCATTAGCATTCGCCTTGGATTGGTTTGCATGGGTTACATATAATTCTGTGACATCTACTCATCATTCATAACTTCCAACTACTTCACAAAATTTGATGTAACAACCTTATTGCTATTGATTTGGCAAATGTTGTCTTAACAAATAATGTAGCAACTCAGAATCATTGCTTTACTAATGTTCGACGCCTTCTGTGTTACTCGGCTTCTTAATGTTATTTACTGGCACTTAGCACCTAAAGCATTTTGGCTTTGCTCGGCACTTGAAAACTTAGTCGGCATCCATTATCTTTTTTTGCTACTCGACACTTGAAGGATTTTGTGTTACTCAGCATCTGAGAAATCACTTGGCTTATACTGAAGTTGAACTTGCTTGGCTTCAACTGAGAATCTTTTTGGCTCTAACTAGCTTGCTCAGCTCTTAATGAACTTAGTTAATGCTTACATCTTTGATGTATCTCAGTGTGTCCATCCTCTATGTGTTAGAGTATGTCATCAATACACTATTTCATCAATGGCTTAGTTGATCCTTATACTTCATTACAACATCATAACTTCAACCTTTCTCTAGGTACTCTAGTTACATCTTATTGATTGCCACCTCCTTGCCAATCAACCAATTGATAGTATTTGGATCACTAAAGCAATTGTCATTCTTGCAAGTAGCAAGTTTGACATCAATGACAAAACAATGATTGAAAACATTCTTTACCAGTTCCATTATCCTTCATTCATGATCTTTTCAATCATTTTCAACACTTGCTTCTTGAACTTTTATTTTATACAATTGATTTAAAAAAAAAATAGAAGTATTGTATTAAAGAAGGAGGTGGGTTATTAAATTTGTTAGAGATTTGTAGCTTTAGTTGGATTACTCTAACTAATGCAATCAAATGTATAAGTGGCCTATTGGCCTTGAACATTTGATCTCTAACCTTTACCTTATCATAATTAATCTCTATGATATATATGATTAATAATTAGTGAATTAATAATCAACAATTGTGTATATGTATTTAATAATAGTCATTATTAAATACATATACATGATCAATTATATCAAAATAATTAATAATCATATTATTGCTCAAGTGCATCAATAATTAATATCAATATATTATGGTGTATTGTAGAAAATATAATCAATCATGATTGTGATAATGATATCGTTGAGTAAGGGTAATCAAATGGTTGTTAATCTTAACAAATAATAAGTTCATAAATGACATGTCTTACATAGAGACATGTCTCTATGTGAGATGTGGCTCTGCGTTACCTTATTTATTGAAGTCATTCCAATATTTAGAAAAGTACAAAAATTATTTTAAGTGCAAATCAAAATGTGTATACAACCATTTAACTAATTATATCTCAACAAAATTAAAGTCACAATAGATCAATATTGATAAACTTATCTTGGTGAGATTATTATGAATTGAAAACACTAATAATTGAAGGTTATAGAACTGTATAAGGTTCAATCATTGGTAATATATACATCTGCACATTTGGACATTTTGGATTAAGTGTCTGAGCCTAGATTATTCATGGATTGAAATATGAGCATTTTATTGCCTTAGGGGTTCATATCGTCAATATTATACATATCTTGATAGTAAAAGATACCAAATATGGTAGACAATAGCATGCAGTAACAACATCCAACCAATTTAGCTCCAAATTCTAATCTTGAAATATTGTGTTTGTGCTCTATATTGACATGATTGTGTACATGTTTTTCTATTTAATTGTTGCTAAATAAAGCTCTAATTTTCATATGAATACATTGCTTCTTTATCTAAATATCTTGATCAGACAACTTATTTAATCTTAAAATGAATCAATCTAGGAATGCATCAGATTTCATTGTGATTAGAAAGGTGATGATATTATCAAGTGCTTTGACGGTCTATAATCTAGTAATATTGTTTGTGTTTTTATCATGTTTTGCACTAACACTTTTTTGGACTTCACAAAAGCTTTGGACATAGCCCAAACATGGCCTTAACATCACTGGTAATCATCTTCATTTACATTATTCATTTTTTCATCTACTCATTAATAAAAGACATTTATTATATATTCATCATACTTTTTCTTGGCAAAATATCCACAAGCGGCTTGACCAAGGCAAGCCAATTTACAATATAGTGGTTGAGATATTGAAGCTTGGGAGGTAGCCACCATACTCAACAAGGAAACCTACATTATCACAAGGGTGGCTTTAGTAAAATAGCATAGAAATTGGTTTATTTTAGCTTGAAGAGAAGATTATTAATTATATTAATTATTATTAGGATGTCAATATAACAAAATAAATAACCTATTAACTATTCACATTGAGGTTCACTTATCATCTAAATTATTTTATCTAACTATATTACTACCAATGAAAGAACATCCAACAATGCGTAACTTGAATATCTTTGAAGTGAGTGGATAGTGATATGACATAGGCTTCATATGTTACTTAGTTGGATTTTGTAGGCATATTTCTATAAATGGGAGGACAATAAACTAGAAACATTATTGTGCAATTATTAACAAGCCAACCAATTATAAATGGCATGATATCATTTTTATGAAACCCTTACCAAATACATGTTTAAAAAAAAAAATTACTTATCAATTTGATGAAACCCTTGCCAAATATATTATGCAATAAGAAA